>SJXQ01007619.1:189471-199688 GCA_006408695.1 Aepyceros melampus | reverse complement strand
ACCTATCAATAAGTGACTATTTACCCTAATCATCTTATGTCTATAATCTTGCTTCTCAGAGTGTGGTCCAGGGACCAGTATCAGTTTTGGTTTCAAAATAAAACTTAAATAAGTTATTAATAAAACAATCAGAAATTCAGAAACCTGCCAAAGGATGTCCAAAACCCCTGTAGATATACCAGAGGAAAAGACTAAAAAGCCCAGGAAGACATACACACCTATGCGGCTGTTGATTCCCATCAGAGGAGGCAGAAAGAGGGTGCGTTTGGAATTTTAAATGTCAACTAGGCTTGTTAAAGCAGGTGCAATTGGACCCTGCCACAAAACTCTCTCTACCATCAGGGTTCTCCAAAGTATTCAGAGGTTCTCTTCCAAATACGAGGCAGTTCTCGGCTTCTTTGCTTGCCTTTTGTCATTTGTTTTGTTTTTGTGTGGGGGATGCACTCGGTCTTTGCTGCGGCATGCAGTCTTCCCTGCAGCGTGCAGCCTTCCCCGAGTTGCAGCACGCAGGTGCCTCTTTGGTTGCAGCCTGTGGCTCCGGAGCACTTGGGCTCAGTGGTTGTGGCGGTGGGTTTAGTTGTTCCCAGCCCAGACTGAACCTGCAACCCCTGCATCGGAAGGCGGATTCTTAACCATTAAGCCACCAGGCAAGTCCCTGCTGGCTTGTTATTATTATGCTTGACTGTTTGACCTTTTAATTATAAGCTGTCTTCATCATCAGGAAGACAGAAGACAGAGAATGAGCTGTTGTAATACCCGCCTTCTTGGCTGGCATGTGCTGGACCATGAACGTGCCATAGACAAGAGCTGAAACCACTGACATATCAGATTCACGTGATGACCCACTCATGCAGCTCTTAGAAAGCCCCATTGCTGTGGTGTTCAAGTGATCTCTTGGTGTTCTGCAACCCTTGAAGCAAGACAATTCTGGAGACTAGAAAACCAAGACCAGGGCATTAACAGGCTTTGTTCCTTCTGGGAGCAGAGAGGGAGACTGTTCCATGTTCTCGCCCAACTCCTGCTGGTTTGCTGGCACTCTTTGATGTTTCTTTAAATTAAATTAAATTTAAATTTCTTTAAATCAAATTTGCTCTTTGAAACTTGTAGATGCATCACCCTGGTCTCTGCCTTTGTCCTCATCTGGTGCTCTCCCTTCATGTGTTTCAAATCATATGCATTTGCAAAGAATATTCACGACCTAGAAAATTTTTCAAAGCATAATGCTGAGTTTAAAATAGGCATATGTATGACCCCAATTTTATAAAAATAATAATCTGTATGTATTTTTTAAAAAATTAAAATACAACAAAAATAGCAGCTCTTGTGCATGGGTGTTCTTTTTACACTTAACGTTTCCTAAATTTTTCACTAGAGCAAATATTACATTTACAACATGAAAAATAAACAGATGAAATAAAGGAAGTATGGGTAGAAACCCTTTAAAGAAGAGGCTCTTGGAGATGTGAGAAATATAAAGAAAATTTCCACTTAATAACAGCAATCACCACAATAAGCACTCCATGGAATTCCCCAGGCCAGAATACTGGAGTGGGTAGCTTTTCCCTTCTCCAGGGGATCTTCCCAACCCAAGGATTGAACCCAGATCTCCCACATTGCAGGCAGATTCTTTACCAGCTGAGCCACAAGGAAAGCACTCACTGTGTATCAATTCAGGCTTCCCTGGTGGCAAAGTGTCTGCCTGCAATGCAGGAGACCTGGGTTTGATCCCTGGGTTGGGAAGATCCCCTAGAGAAGGCAATGGCAACCCACTCCAGCACTCTTGCCTGGAAAATCCCATGGACGGAGGAGCCTCGTAGGCTACAGTCCTTGGGGTCACAAAGAGTCGGACACAATTGAGCAACGACACACATTCATGCTTTCAGGTCTGAAGCCCTATTGTAACCAAGAAGGACCCTACGGGGCCTTCCCAGAACAGACTCCACTCAGGGTCTTCCACCTGCCTCTAGGCTGCAGAAAACTATAGCCTCCTAGGCCTTCCCCAAGTTTCAAAGAGCAAATTTAATCAGAGAAATGAGAAAATGTAGAAAGAAAGGAAAACAGTCAAGCAAGACAAAAAATTAATAGTTTAGCCATTAAACAAAGACAAGGATCTTTTTTTTTTTCTTCTTCTTCTTTCTTTTTTTTTGTTTTTATTTTTACTTTATTTTACTTTACATTACTGTATTGGTTTTGCGATACATTGACATGAATCCGTCACACAAGCTGGAATCAAGATTGCCGGGAGAAATATCAATAACCTCAGATATGCAGATAACACCACCTTTATGGCAAAAGTGAAGAGGAACTAAAAAGCCTCTTGATGCAAGTGAAAGAGGAGAGTGAAAAAGTTGGCTTAAAGCTCAACATTCAGAAAACAAAGATCATGGCATCTGGTCCCATCACTTCATGGAAATAGATGGGGAAACAGTAGAAACAGTGTCAGATTTTATTTTTGGGGGGCTCCAAAATCACTGCAGATGGTATTGTAGCCATGAAATTAAAAGACGCTTACTCCTTGGAAGAAAAGTTATGACCAACCTAGATAGCATATTGAAAACCAGAGACATTACTTTGCCAACAAAGGTCCATCTAGTCAAGGCTATGGTTTTTCCTGTGGTCATGTATGGATGTGAAAGTTAGATTGTGAAAAAGGCTGAGCACCGAAGAATTGATGCTTTTGAACTGTGGTGTTGGAGAAGACTCTTGAGAGTCCCTTGAACTGCAAGGAGATCCAACCAGTCTATTCTAAAGGAGACCAGCCCTGGATTTTCTTTGGAAGGAACAATGCTAAAGCTGAAACGCCAATACTTTGGCCACCTCATGAGAAGAGTCATTGGAAAAGACTCTGATGCTGGGAGGGATTGGGGGCAGGAGGAAAAGGGGACGACAGAGGATGAGATGGTTGGATGGCATAACTGTCTTAATGAACGTGAGTTTGAGTGAACTCCGGGAGATGGTGATGGACAGGAAGGCCTGTCATGCTGCGATCCATAGGGTAGCAAAGAGTCAGACACGACTGAGCGACTGAACTGAACTGAACTGAAGTTTAATTTATTAAAATTTTTTCACCCATTTCTCTTTACTTTTTTCATGTGGTTATTAGAAAACTTTACATTCCATATATGGCTCATATTACATTTCTAGTGGACAGTGCTGCTCTAGAATAAGAGAGATGCCCACAGGGTTTAAAGGCAAATTGTCAAGAACTAGTAAAGAAGTTTGAGTGACAATGACATAATGATGTGAATCTTGCAAGGCGGTTGAACTGGCTGGCTAGGACTGGCAATCGAGGGGCAAACTGGCCAATAACTGCATCTCAGTTTCTTCATCTGTAAAAGGAAGGGAATAATGGTGGACTGTTTACTGCTAGAAAGCTAAATGGAATAATGCATGTAGAGACTTCAGTGTGAGGTTTGATGCACTGATCAAAGGGAGCTTCAGTAATCATGATTGCCTTGGGCAACTCCAGCTGCTGTAACAAAATACTATAGGCTGGGTGGCTTACACAACAGAAAATTATTTCTTACAGTTCTGGCAGCTGGAGGTCCGTGATCAGAATGCCAGCATGGTTGGGTTCTGGTGAGAACTTTCTTCCTGGCTTGTATTAATACTTGGCTGCCTTCTTGCTGTGTGCTTATATGACAGGGAGAGGGACAGAGAAAGGCTCCAGTCTCTGCTTACAAGGGCACTAAGTCCATCGTGAGCACCCCACCCACATGACCTCATTTAAACCCGATGACCTCCTAAAGGCCTCACCTGTTCAGATCATCACATTAGGGTTTAGGGCTTCAGCATAAGAGTTGACAGACATTCAGGCCATCACATTCATTCAAAAGTCCATTCGGAGAGAGATTTCACGTCAATTTGCAATTTGTTTACAAATACCTTTTCGACACTGCAGTCTAGTGGGTGCTGGGCACCGTTTTTGCTGGATACTGAGCAGCTGGCCTTGCCAACTCTGAGTTGGGTCCTTGAACCAGGAGCAGCAGCATCACAGAGAGCTTGCTGGGAATACAGGACCTCAGTCACCACCCCACCCCCAAACCTATTGAATCAGAGTCTGCACTTGACTTGGTCCCCAGGGGTTGGGGTACACATTGCTTACACGGGGCTGCTTAGGATTTGAAGAGGAGGGAACCTCCCTGGCAAAGTGTTCAGACCTTAGTGGTTATGTGTTTGTGTGAGGCTGAGGGTGAAATCAGAAGAGAATGAGGCAGTTACAGGGTTGGCTTGAGGGAGGCCAGTACAAGACATCCTTGTCCTCCCGTGATCCAGAACCAACTATCAGCCTTATCACAGACAGGACTTTTGGAGAACAGGGACTTAGGTATGTGGCTTCCTGTCCCTGAACTCCAGAAACAGAGACTCGTAAGGACGCAGGCAGTGTCTCTCCAAAACAATAAGAGGAGGGGAAGGCGTGCTTGATGTGCTACTTTCCTATTGCGGCCAAACTAGCAAATTATCACCAGCTTCGCAGCTTACACAACACTTGTTCCTCCTGTTTATTCTACCAGCATCTTGTCCTGTCCATTCCAAGATGATTGCTGAGGTCCACGGCCAGCCCATCGTCACTGGTCCTGACTGCTCCTAATGGCACGAGGGCGGGAAATGAGGGAAGATCCCTCCCTCTCCCTCACTTCAGAACCTCCTTTTGTGTCCCCGTTTTTTTCACCTAAGTGCTCACGAGTCTTGCATCTGTTCCTTCTCTACTCCGTCGAATTCGCCTATCCACCTCTGATAGATTTATGCTCCTAAAATACGTCTCCATCGTGTTACTTCCCAGATTTCCAGGCTCTGAGAGAACCCGCTGCCCTCACACTGAAGTTCAGGTTACTTTAGATTGGGTAAGCTGCCTCTGACTCGTCTGTGTTTGTGTCTGCCGACAAACTGCCACACCTACTGCGACAAACTGTGTCACCTACAAACTGCCACACCCCAACCTGATCCCCAACTTACACCCCAACTATTCTGAGTCTGTGTCATAACTTCATCCGTGCCTCTCTCATGCTCATCCTTCTGCTTGGAAAGGCTTCTCTTCCAAACCCCAGGCACTCTCAAGCCTTACTGACCCCCTGGTGAAAATCTACATGACCTCCAAGAGTCAAATAATATCATCTCTAAGCAAGAATTGGGTCTTTTCAAAGCCCACCAGGTGGTGTCAATCCCTGTGCATCCTTCCTCCAGCTTCCTGGACTTGACACACGTGTTCATCAGCGGCTTGATACTCCACGGCTCCCACTTATTGGCCAAAGGGACCTTGACCCGCTCTCAAACTTTGTAGATGGCCAAAAATAACCTCGGGATATGAATCCTAAATACTTGGAGATTCTGCTCAGCAAAGAATTTCAGGGCTATTTTCTGATAGAGACCTTGAGACAGGGGAGGATAAAAGTCAAAGATGAGATCAGAGTTTAATCATTCAGAAGGCTAAAAAGGACACTGATAAAAATACATAGTTGTGGTCAAAAAGAAATATAGCTCATCACGTATGTAGACCCAGATGTGGGAATGAGAATGTGCGCGTGTCCACAGAGATCAAGAGTGAAGTAACTTTGGGCAGATTTCCTAAACTCTCCAAGTGTAAGATTTCTGGTCTATAAAATGGGAATAGGAATGGTGTTGTTGCAAGGAATAAATCAGGCAAGGTAAGCATTTTGGCCGTGGCCAGCGAACACTGGCCAAAGTCAGCTCTCACTGCTGTGAATACCCAGGACCTGTCTTCTCTTACAGTTCAGGTTCTAGCATCATTAACAACTCCTTGGGCAAATCATTTCAAATTCCTACAGGTGTGACTTCAGGTACAGACACTCGCCTCCTCTCTCTCCCCTCTAACCCCCCAACTTAATGATGCATGCTGTCTCCTTGAAGCTACTGACACAGGACAAACGAAAAAGCTCTCAACAGACTGCTGCACACCTTTCAAAATCCTCTCACTTCTGCCCTTGTTTTTAGGTTAAAAAAAAAAATCTTGGCTCTTCTCTCAGAATCACTGAAATATTAGGTGTGTAGACAAAACACTTGCCTTTCCACTCTGCTTCTCCTATTTCTCAGTCTCAGACATGGAAAGGCTTCTCAGGGTCTCAGGAGAGAATTTCCAGGGTGGTTAATTCTGTTAGGTCTCTTTAGCATAACCCAGCTGTCTGGTCAATCTCACTGCTGTGAATTTCCCCTGACCCCCACACCTATCAAAACTAAATTTACTAACTTCAGGGTGTATTTGTTATTTTCTGCCTTAGCATTCACAATTAGTGCAAATAACACTTTCTCTGCTCTGTTTTTAAAAAAATTTTTATGGAGTCACTTTATGTACTTGTAAACCACAATTTTGTGTGTATGTGTCTTTAAGAAGGCTCTTTTGAGAATTTTGTTGTTTAGTTGTGAAGTCGTGTCCAGCTCTTTGCAACCCTAAGGACTCTAGCTGTCAGGCTCTTCTGTCCATGGGATTTCCCAGGCAAGAATACTTTAGTGGATTACAATTTCCTTCTCCAGAGTATCTTCCTAACCCAGGGATCAAACCCACGTCTCCTGCATTGGCAGGTGGATTCTTTAACGCTGAGCCACCAGGGAAGCCTCCTTTGAGACTATACATACTTAATTCCTTTCATTTTTCATCACAAGGTAGTCCTTCAGAACCCCTTATTATTTAAGTTGCCCTTTTTGCTTAGCAAAACCATAAAACTAAGGAGCTGAAAATCTTGTTCTCCTGCCTATTTAAACAGCATCTGGAAATCTGAAATAATTACCTCCTTTCTTAAAGGTTTTATTTAAGCAATATTATACTAATATTGTGCAGTGGAGTTGAAAGCTATAGGTCTGCAGTATTTGAAATGTTCAGATCTTAAGGCTTTGAAAAATGCTGTTTCCTCCATGTTAATCACTCAGTTCTGACCATTATCCACAACAAGGCTGATGAAATCATTTCAAATTCAGAACCTTGTACATAGATATTCAAGGGAAAGAGAAATAGCTTCATATGGCTTTACTTAATGGATTTACCTGTGACTTTACCTATAACCGTACATGCGGGAGTATATAGTAAGTGATCCATCCATATGTGGAAATTATCATGACAATTCTTTTCAGTAACAATTAATATCATCTGTCACTTTAAGAATGAAAGCTTTCAGTGTAAGCAATCTGCCCTCCTAGCAAGGGAAAGAAAGGAAATCAAGTGGGAAGAAAATGTTTCTAAAATATCTCGTCATTGGAAGTAAATTATTATAATGTTTGTCTACTAGTTTCTTTTAGAAGACATATTCCAAATTGTTATTTTTATCACTTTGAAAACTATTCATATTTTTACTTTTTTGCATTTAGCTTCTAGTATGTCACAGATTTTTTAATGTCTTTATATTAAGTTAGGGTTTGGGAGCTTTTGTTGTTTGTTTTTCCTTACCTATCAACAGTTTCTTTAAATTTAATTTTTATTCTACATTGGTGTATAGTTGATTTACAATGCTGTGTTAGTTTCAGGTGTACAGCAAAGTGATTCAGTTACACATTTGCATATATCCATTCCTTTTGATTCTTTTCCCATATAGGTTATTACAGAATATTTACTAGAGTTCCATATGCTATACAGTAGGTCCCTATTGATTATCTATTTTGTATCTTATAGTGTGTATATGTTAATCCCAAACTCCTAATTTATACCCCCTCACCTTTCCCCTTTGGGTTTGGTTTTCACTTTGAATTGTGATCCATTCCTACATTATCCAAATGTATTTTTAACATTCATGAAATAAATCACTTTTGCATCCCTTATAGAGCTTAAAAGAGGTGATTCTATGAATGATAAAGACCTCAGTATTAGCTAGCAATGGGAGACATTGGTAGAAGGTACATAAAAACCATATGCATAGTAACAGTTCATTTTTTATATGATGATTTACAATTTTAAGTTATTTTTGACCCAAAGCTGGACAGTATGCTATAAAAATCTCCAGTGCTAAAAAGTGTGAGAGGCAACAAGCGCCCAAAAAAATGAGGGGATTTAGTTTTCACACTGGCATTGGTTCTAATTACAATTAATCAGCTTCAGTAAATTTGGTGTTTGCTGTCAATATATTCACACAATTATTTTTATTTTCCTATTTTCTACTCTTTCAGAATGTGTTCACGGAATGAATCCATCTAGAGACGTTCACGGTATGTTAGATTCCAAATTATATTCTCACATGCATATTCATATATGCATATATATGACATTTTATCCATGTATCTCTATTAACCCAAATAATCAAGACTTTTTTTTTGCTGATTCAAAAATATTTAAAAGCTGTTTTCCATATTGTAAATGTCAAACATATAAAACATTCCAGTGAATCCTTAAATGATACCCTTGGTTATACAGCGTTTACCACAGGTGCATTGTGCTGTTATTAAATGACTCTATAGGACTCTCTCTAAAAAAAAAAAAAGCTTGGCTTCTATGTGTTATAACTTTATTACTTTTGCTATAGCAGTGCTAATGTAAAATTTTTATGAGCAAAATGCTTACTAAGCATCCTTAACTTTTAAAAAGATTAATTTAAATTCTCTCTCAGTTTGTTACTTGTGAGTTGTAAATTGATTTACAAAGTTAGTGAAATAGTCATATATCAACCACAGGATCCCAGGGAAACATTCACACAGAGGAAGGATGTAGTGAAAAAACAAAGGAATCTGGTCCCCTAAAGTAATTATATTTCCAAAGTGAAATCATCCCAAATCCACAGGGAGAAAGGGATGTTTATTTAAATTCCAATGTTGAAAACCGGACAATGTGCATCATACATACATTTACATGTATGTTAGTCTCCATCAAAATTGTTCTCATTCCCTGTGCCATTAGTACCAATTAATGTGATCCACCTCTAGCAAAACACAATCTCTGATTTTCATTTTCATTAAAATGGTCACTGAAAACAGAAATAATTCTTTTAGAAATGTTACATTTTTAGGAATGTAATTTTAGAAATATATTAGAGGAGATTTTAAGAGAATGGCTGAGATTCTTATTTTTGAGAGCGTTTTGAAAGAGTAAAAAAATGTGTAATATTTAAATGTTTTCTGAGACCCCCATCATTATATATTTATCTAAAGTTGTAGAAAAAAATGTCCATAAGCTGTTTTCCAGTGAAATTGTTTTATTTTCCCCTTCCAGCTAAGCAAATACTGATTTTTCAAATTCACTGTGAAAACTCACATTTCATTAATCAACTAGGAGCCTTTTGGAAATTTCCCCCATGCAGCAAATTTGGAAGAAGCTGTCACACAGCATCCATCCGCCCAACATATTGCTTCGTTGTAATTTTTGCACTGTATTATGACAAAAGCAAATATTAGTATTATTCCAGGGGAACACACGGGTGTATACAGAAACGTTTCCTTTCCTTTTCTCTTAGAGAAGCAAGGGAAGGGAAATTCTATATCGCCGCTTAAATGAGCGCTCCTGGTGGAAAAAGAGTACATTCAACTCCATACGCTATATGTACCAAGCCCTTTAGATTAAGGGGTTCGCGATACCCCCTTAGTTGAGTCCCAGGCTGCCAGCTTTCCATTCATTTTAGTTCCTCGATAAGGAGGGCCGGTGTGTTTTATTGCTGGGTTTCAAGCGTGCACCCCGTTAGCGCAGTTACAGCCTGCGCAAGGTCCTGAGAACCTCAAATGCACGGCGGCCCCACTCAAATAAAATCAGCAGCAGCTGTCCCTGCTGCTACTGTCCTTGTTGGAGTTCGAACTCGGGGATTTACTGGTTGAGATTCTGAGCTCAACAGCGTCTGAACCGGGTGCATCTATCGCTAATCCTCTTCTCTTACTAAGGAAACCTGATCCCCACCTGGAAGACCGCGTGGCGTGGGGCGCCCGCGGCCCCTCGCAGGGCTGAGGGTTTCAGGCAAACGGTCGCAGCCCCAGAGGAGCTTTCTCTGAGCTTTCCGAGCAGGCGGCTTATCCCCTACACCCCGTCCGCCACATCCTCCGAGGCAGAGCCCATTTTTGCCTCCACCACACTTTTGAGTACCCCCAGACCCGGTCCTAGGGGGTCTATGGGGATGCACTTGATCGGCTCCTGAAGAAATACACTCGAGCCCAAGCAGAAAGATTTCACTCAGCCCGAACTCGCCTCCAGAGCGGGCAGCGTCGAGCCCGGGCGCGGAAGAGAGACTGTGGCCCCGGGGCTCCGGCGCAGACGTGTGTGCGGCGGGGCAGGGGGCTGGGGGTGTCTGGGGAGCTGT
>SJXQ01007619.1:132545-184159 GCA_006408695.1 Aepyceros melampus | reverse complement strand
AAAAAAAAAAAAAAGGCAACAAAATCTGGCTACATAATTGTCCTCTTTAAGGGGAGATTAAAATTTTTTATGGTCCCAAGCCTGGGATGGATTTTTAGCTAGTTACAATGAATAAATGTTCACTTTTTAAAACACAAGTTAACTATCCGAGTTCTTTATTTTTAAGCTTTAGACACTTTACAAACTTAGATTATGGTTTTTAAAACAAACAAGCAAAAAGTGCATTGGCTGCCTGTATAGAGTTGCCTCAATTTTCTGAAAGGAGTTTTTGAAGAGGATAGAAAGGACGATGAGTCTGAGCAGCTGCTGGACTCTTTCCTGTCTTTTCCTCCACCTCTGTAGATTTGGGTTGGGAGCCCATTTCAATTTTAAATCACTCTAATCCCTGTATATAAACAGACTCAGCGGGCAGACCTCCTGGGCTCTGACAGGGATGGGCCCCGGGTCACTTGAAGATAAGTGCAGAGGGGAGGAGACAGGCTGATAATCAACCCGAGGGTCCTTTAAACCAGGTCTACAGACACACCATTGGAGTGTGGGTTCTCAGAGATCTGTGGCTTCCTTTGGGCTAAGTCAGTCTCCCCGGCTAGGGAACCCACACCCCAAATACTAACTGATTAAGAAAGAATCTGCAGGAGTTAGGGCCAGGTCATTTCTCTAGCCACCCCATGAAAGTATTTCCTTCTAAAAGAATGGAAAAAAAGGGGGAAAAAATCACATAAATTGCTTTCCTGAGCCATCAGGGAATTCCCTTTAGCAGAAATCTTAATAACCCTAGAGGTTTCCTTTTTAAAATGGTTTTTGACAATTCACTGTTTTAAAAAGATCTGTTTTACTGAGTGATAGTTTCTAGGTTCAAGATCAAGGTATAAACCTCTTGAAAAAAGTTCAGGTGGGTCTTGACAACTTTGGGGGCAAAGGAAAGGACAGTAGAGGAATCAGACCACTTGGTGAACAATCTGTCACCACTCCAGTCCCGAGGAAGAGGGGCCTCTTTCTAAAGGAGACCTGCTCACCGCCTAACGGAAGAAGCAGACAAAACTGCCAGTGAGGGAACAAGCACAAAGATTAGGAACAAAGCAAGCTAAACTTTTGTGTCCCTGACTCCACTCTGTACTCATCTTGCACTACCTATCTCCCAAGCACGTTCTATAGAAATTACTACTTTAGAATTTGGATTTTATGTAAGCCCCAGACAACCTCTTTAAGAAGGTAAGCACTAAAGAATTACTGAGATCCTCCATACTAAGAAGGAGAAAATGTAACACCATGATAAAGTCTGACGGTATGGGTGAGAAGGAGCACTAAAATGATTCTTTAGGCATCTTCTGAATATGTGTAAATCCTCTGCTTTAATCTTTGAAACTAAAGGGAGATTTAAAGGTGTGAGTTTTCCTTAAAATAGATGAAAACCATCCTAATTGCTTATCCTGGGCCCTAAAATATCCCCCACACCCCCGTGTCTCTGGTGAAATTGCCTTTATTTTTTAGCCTAGGAGAGATCCCTATTTTACTACAGAGAAAAGTCTTAAATTTCTACCTGTTACTCATTAATTACTGAAGCAGTCAAAAAAGCTGTTTGGATGACTTAGGATGTGTTTTGTAAGACTGTAATATTAAAGTTTATTTAGGCCCTGGTACACCACAGTCCGAAGGCATAAACATGCCTTCAGCAAGTTGAGAGGCCTTGGACGCTGATAGTAATATTCTTTTCATAAGAAAGAAAGAAGTAACGTTTCTGTCGGGGAGATCATGGTCTCCTAGCTATGCAGTAAATGTCATCTCAGCTGAATGCTAAGTTCCACCCCGCAGCTTTCTTTAAAACACTGGAAATTTAAGGAATTTTAAATAAATGAGTTGTAACTATAATTTCAGCCTAACTAGAGTTGGTTTAAAATGCCAGTTTCAGTCGTGAACAGGCTGACCAAGAGCAGTGTGAGGAGGTTCTGTAATATAGAAGAGGCTTGATATTTTGCCCAACTTCCTGATACTTTAAAAACAGAGAAGTTAAAAAAGAGAGAGAGAGAGAGAGAGAGAGAGAGAGAGAGAGAGAGAGAGAGGAGAGATCCTTTGGCCAGCAAGTCTCTTCTTGTCTGTTTGGTCTGTGTTAAAATGTAAACGTTTGTGTTTCTTTACCTATTGTTTATAGCTTTTCATTCCAGTTCTTTCTTTTATTCTGTTTGAAGTTAGATTTAAAACAAAAATTCTCTGCATATTGCCTATCAGTAATAAAATCTATATAAAATTAACAGAAATGTTAGTTTTTAAGTTAAAAATATTTTTCTAGTCTAAGAATGCTTGCTAACAATTAGATGATATTCTTTATTAATGTAATTTTCTTGGATTTAATTATTTCCCTCCTCCTCACCAAGAAAAATCTATAAAAGGCCAAGTAAATGATCTTTGAGCCCCGAAATATCTTTGACTCGTGCTTCAGTTTGAAAAAAGGGAAAAGGAGTTAAACTCCTAATTTCTTTAGTCTTAAATTCCAGCATCAACAACTTTTTCTTGTTTAGCCACCATGATTATTTTACTCTATTTTTGTTTGGTGACTGCCTATGAATTTGCCACATTACTGATGAGGATAGTTTGGAAAGATAAGTGAGGCACAGACATAGAGCACTGTGAGAGGGGCCAGTGGGAGGAAGGTGATTTAGAATACATTTTGGTAGTTATAAAACAAGATTTATTTATTTTAAGCTCTTTAACCAACAATGAGTTATTCAGTTTGAAAACCCTGCAGTTGATCCGGTCCCTGTATACTTACTTACTGAATGTGGAATTAAAACAGAGACGCCAGGTCATCACAGGGAGATGGGGATGAGGAAGTAAAAATATGTTTTCAAGGAGGACATTTCAACATTGTGAGCTAATTTTACAGAGGGAAGTGAAAACAGTTGGGGGGAAAACAGACTAGGGGTGGATTTTTAAGAGACTGAAAAGAGCAGAATAAAGCAAGTCTATTTCATGGCAGTAGAAAAAACAACGGTAACAAGAACATAACTGATTAAGGAGATTTATTTCAATAATGGTTTTGAAACAAAAGGGAATTGTCATATTACTGCTCTTAATTTAACAGCAACAAACACACTTATAATGGGCTCTAACTACCTAATTAGAGGGTTCTTGGGGAAGAAATAGCTGTGCTGTTAAATTTCCTTTATAGAAAACACGTCCGACATTTGGATGGAAGGGACTGGAAAGAAAGCTAAGAGTGCAAGTTGGATAAAATAGATGAGGAACGTGCCTTCCTGTTGCTATAAGAATTGAATCTCCTGGTACAGTCCTGGGGTCGGAAGGATGCCTACCTCTTATAGGGAGTTTGTTCAGTTTCCCCGTCATAGGAATCCAACAGCTGAAGCACCCTAGGAAATAAAAGGAGTAAACGGTCAAGTGGATAACACGAGAAAGGATGATGACTAAGCAGGCAATGAAGATGAGAATTTAGAGAAATGTGGCTTTTCTGTCATTCATGGGGGCCTATGGCAGCCTTATATGCAGACAGAAAAAGAGGACTGAAATATAGGTGTTACCCCTGCAAAAATTATGTGTCAAATATTAGGTAAAAATGGGGAAGTGGAAACAGGAGGAGGAAAAACCACTGTGGAATGCTTTATTAACACAACTCAAAAATAAAACCCTATACCCACTCGCAGTCACTCCTGATTCCTCTCTCAGCCCCTGACAACCAGGCATCTATTTTCTATCTCTGTGGACGTGCGTATTTTATATTATTCATATAAATGGAATTGTACAATATCTGAACCTCTTGTGAATGGCTTCTTTCACGTAATGTACTGTTTCAGCGGTTCATCTATGTTGTAGCATGTATCAGAACTTTATTCCCTTTTGTGATGAGATAATATCAGTTGTATTAGTTTTAACGTCCGTCATCAGTTTATGGACATTGGGTTATGGAATACTTTATTTTTGTTATAAACTTATTGTAATAAGTTTAAAAAATATAAAATGAAATAAACCTCCCAAACGATTATAAAATTAGAATGATGAGCGTACATTTCACGAGTGACTGAGAAAATACCAATCAGGGGGTATTGCAAGTGATAGGAGATCGTGATCACGAGTAGAACTGTTTTGATTTGAAATTCTATGACCACCTTAGAAAACACAAACAATGGAAATAGTTTTGACCAAGAAAATAGTTTTTAGAAGGATCAAATGATGACCCAAGAAATGGACACTCCTACATGAAGCATCATTGGCCATGCATTTTGCCTTAAAATTCCTGCGTTTTAAAAAAATTACCTAAGTGTAAAAATATTTATTTACTAATTTATTTTAATAGTCCTGATAGGAAATCCATTTCCATTCAGGTACACTGAAGGAATTCTTCTTCAACATCATCTGGGTTTGGAAAAAATCTCAGTTATCTATCAGGTCCATGGTAAGACATCTCTGGGACTCACAGAATAAAAATGTGTTGAAATTTTGCTCCTGAAATCAGAGCAGCACATCAAAGTGAGCACCCCTCTTCTTTGAGGTCTATTGATTTTGTAGTTAGTATTATGTTTCTGATCTTTTTCTGTTGCATACTGCAATTCAGTGCTAATGAAAAGTAAGATCACAGAATCAAGTAGGGACATAGGATGAACTAATTGTGAAGGGAGGGTGTAAGTCATTCGCAAATAGTCAGCAATTCAGTGGAAGCAATCAGATTTAATTTTAGCGGAAGTTTAAACACCTCAAAGGCAAAATCAACCCTCTTAGGCCTATTGCTGGAGGTCTAGACAAATGAAAAGTGGGTTAGGCTATAAACTTACAAAAAAACAAGACATTCTGTTTCTCAAATATGGAGAATTAAGAAGAGATGATTGTATTCATGAGAAGCCATAGCTTTTCAAAGCCCTTCCTATAGTGAGCCTTATTCCAGCCGTGTCCTGTGACCTTATGTGGCTTTATTAGGTGAATGTTTTATGATTTAAATATCTATAATTTTAAATGTGTGTGTGTGTATGTGTGCACGTGTACTTAGTCACTCAGTCGTGTCCAACTCTTTGCGACCCCATAGACTATAGCCCATCAGGCTCCTCTGTGGAATTCTGCAGGCAAGAATACTGGAGTGGGTTTCCATTCCCTTCTCCAGGGGATCTTCCCTACTCAGGGATCAAACCCGGGTCTTCTGCACTGCAGGCAGATTCTTTACCGTCTGAGCCACCAAGGAAGCCCAAAATTTTACATAGTGGAATTTAAAAGTAAATCTTCCCGTTAATAACTATTCTATTGTTTTAATTTGTGATATAAGTTATGATTTAGTTTGCTATTCCTTTGCAAACTAAAAAGCATTACAATATCCATTCAGTTTTAGAACAGTTACACAAATGATGTCAAAGTTTCTAACATGCCTGATGTCTGTGTCTGTCCCTTGATGGGTGTTTAGGTGGTGGCTCTGGGGGACGTTCCGGATGGCACTCTGGTGACCGTGATGGCAGGCAATGATGAAAACTACTCAGCTGAACTGAGGAATGCAACCGCGGCCATGAAGAACCAAGTTGCGAGATTCAATGACCTCAGGTTTGTCGGTCGGAGTGGAAGAGGTATGTGTCTCTCAGAACTGAACTTGAAACACCCAGTATTTACATGGCAACAAACCCAGATTTCAAAACTCTAGAAGTTTCTGTGATGGGATTCCCTAGAAGCATAGTCATTTCTTCCCATTACTGTTGCTACGTCAACCTTGTTATTTAATATTTAATGTTTCTAACAGAATCTGGCTTTACATTATTGCTTTCTGTTATTGAGTTGGTTTAAGACTGATTTGAAGCAGTTAAGACATGAATCCCAAATTCCAAGAAAACCTCTCAGATCTTTACTAAAATGTAAAAATATAAAACGTGCCATCATGAAAGCTAAGATTATACGACTGGGGTTCTCTCTTTGATAATTTTCAGAAATCTCTTTATCGGAAACCTTTAACTTCTGGTCCATGTGCTATAAGTGACTGAGTTTCAAATGATCACTTCTAGTAATTTTAATGGTTATATAGTAGATGATTATTGCAATATGTTTCAAAGAAGCACTTTTTATGGTGAAATATGAAGAAATAGTGTTAGCAACATTCTGATTCGGTGATTCTGATGGTAACGTGACTTTCCTATATATAATTTGGATGACTTCTTATTATCTGTAGGAAGGGGCTGGGCCCAGTTAATATTTTAGGTACTAATAGTATCAAAGATTGAACTCTCCCAAGAAATCGTTATATCAGTGTGTTTCTATGTGTAGTTTTCTTTCTCCGTACATGTTATCAAAGTATTCAACCAGAAAGAGAAATCTTGGCTTGTAGTCTCCTCTGGTTTCCAGTCATTTTCAAATATTGTGTTTTCTTTATATTGTAAGAACCTTGGTCCTGTTTTATAAATAGCAGTAAGTGCTATTTGTTTAATTGAAGGAGGTAAGATAGTTTGTTTTGAAAATCGCATTTTTGTGATGCAGGGTTGAATAAGCTTATGAATAAAAGTTATTTTGAGTATGATATAAAATGACATAGAAAATACCTAAATAACCAGATGACTCGTTTTGAAAAAAAAGTAAAAGTACAACCAATAGACAGTTAAACAGAAGAGTAATCATTAGTCTTTATAAAGGCATTTGAAAATCTATGTTCTTGGGGAATTTGATTAGTCAGGAGGAAAGGGAGTAAGGGCATGTTGCTTTTTTTGGCTGTTGTGTTTCTGTTATCCTAGCTGTCTGGGGAATTTTCAAAACAGAATCATAGGTGGAGAAAAAATTTTTAAACTTATAACATGGTTGAAAATGTTTGTTTATAGCACTATGTTAATAGTAGGCTAAGGCCAAGAAAATTATATCTACTTATTGAAAGCATGAATGATGTTATAAGGTATAAAGGCACAAGTTCGTCTATGGGTTCACTTGTTATATTAAAAGTCCTCACCTTTCAGTAAATGGAATTCCCATTGTGGTTCAGAGATACATGTTTAGAAAATATCTCGGAGGTTTCGGATGAGTAGCTGGCAGAGTGGGTGAGAAGCCAATAAAACACAAAGGCCCGACCGCCTGGTCCAGTAACCATCGCAATTCAGTTCCTGTGGATTTCTGTTCCTAAGAAGCCAGAGCTTAGGATCACTGGGTTGTGTTTCCAGAGGAAGTAGTATTACCTCGTGTGCATCTGTGTAGGTCTATGGGTCGGGTTTTGGTTATGCAAGTTCTGGGAACTCTTCAGTGGTCCATGCCATTTTCCCCTAAGAAGTGCCGTAAGTGGCCTTCCAGCAAGGGCCAGGAGGTTGGTGATGATAGAGAAGGACATGCTGAAAGCAGCCTGCTCTCTGTGCTGGCGTTTCTCATCCCTCACTGGCCGTGTCTGTTTTGAGTGGGTGACTAAGAGGAGCTTGTGTTGACTTGGGGAACAGTGAACTGTTTCCCCAAGGTGTGGATTGTTTGCGTTCGGCTGCCTGATTAGTGCCAGGATGCCTTTGAGTCTGCAAAGTGGAATAGCTGCAACCAAGGCTGGGCTGTCTTCTGATGGTGTGGAATGAGACACTTAATTGAAATGCTGCAAATATGAACAGTATCTGTTTTGACCAGGCTTCCCATATGTGCTAATAAGTGATCCAAAAGAGAGGAACCCCAAAATAAATGTACCCAATTAGTTACCATGTATATTGTCTGTCTTGAGTGATTTTTTTTTTTTTGGTTAAGTTCTGCAAGACAAAATGAGCTGTCAAAAGGCTCAGTTTGACTCTGACTGGTAATTTCTCTCCATAATCGTAAAATGCAACTTTATTTTACTCTTTCAAGTCTTGAGTGTCAACATCAGCGCCTGCCAGGTTTTTTCTTTCTCGTTTTTTGCAATTTGCTTCTCATTATGAAGGGAGCGGATGACTTTCCCTCATTTTAACAATTAGCCTTAATCTCCCTTGCGGAATCTCGTCCTTTTAAAAGTTTCATAATGTTTTATTAAGTGATCTTAAGACTATCCCTTATTTTGTTTTCTGGTTTTGAAAATGTGTCTGAAAATACAACATTGGCATCAACACACCACACTGGGGCTGGGAAGGTCCTGGCTGCTGGTTATCCGAACGTTTCAACGCCAGTTTCCCATTCTGTCCAAAGCCAGTGGTCTGCTGCGTTTTCTTAAAGCGGCCTGGTACTACCTTCTAAATAAAGGGTAGAAAAAGAAACTCCCTTTTCTTTCCTCAGCCTTCAGTCCCTAGGGATTGTAAAAGCTCCTAGAAATTGTCAGAGGTGGAACATGGAAGGGTTTTTCTCTGTTCCACAAAACCGATCTGCCTGGGTGCTGGCTCGGGTCCAGGATCGCGGTTCCTAACCTCGGGTTCAGCCTGCAACTGGGAAAACCTGCCCATCCGGCTTTGAAGGCCTCGCTGACAACCCTGGCCCCTAAAAAATACTGGTGAAGGCTGCAGCCGTCTGGGCCTTCCTCCTTCCTTTCTTTTCTGTTCCCTGACAACTTAAATCTCTCCTTCAGGGCTATCTCACCCTGGGAATTTTCTCCCTTTGATTCAGTATCACCTTTTCTCCCTTTGATTCAGTATCACCGTATAGATCCACCATTCCTTTACAATGGAAGGCGAGATAGTAGATCCCAGGAGAGGGGGTTGTTATTCAGAACTGTTCACACCTAAACACACTTCCTGGGGACTATCCCTTACCTCCAGAAAAATCCAAGTTCAGGATCAGAGGGAGCTCTTCTTGGTGACGTTCATTAGTGGCAGCTCACATAGCTTCCATCTGCCATTGAAGCAGGTGCTATGGATATTTTCAGTTATAAGAAACTGTATCATGGCTGCAGTCGAGAGACGTTGGAGAAATTTTAGCGATGAAATCCGTGAGTGCTTCCTCCCCTGTTGGAGTACTTAATCAGTTGGAAAGGAATCGATCAATCAGGGAATACGGCCTTAGTTAATTCATTTTAGAACCAGAGAGGAAATCTACCAGACCTTATTATCTATCATATCATAAATGGGGGAAGAGAATCCACTGCAGATTTCCTTCTGATTTTTCTAAGACTGAGATTTTTAATTTTCAGAAATCCAGGAATCATTTTGAAAATCCTTGAAAGCCTTCTCCCCAAGGTGGGGTGGGGGGGGGGCGGGGAATGCGTGTATGCACTCACACACCCAGTTTCTTGTACAGCTGCAGTTTCAGGGCTGCTGAAGCTCCTTTATGGAACTTCTGGGGATCCCATGGACCCGCTCTCCCCCAAGGCAAGAATCTGTGAATCTGGAACTTTGCCTTGACCGTGGAGGGCCAGCCTAGCATGGTGCTGCACGTTATAGATAACTAGAAAATGAGGAAATAAATGAACACATGAGTTAGACATTCTTCTTGCTCCCTGGGATTGTGCTGTTTTGGTTACACCTGCTTTTATTGTGTCCAGGGCCTGGTTTGCATAATTAGGAAAGGAGATCCCATTCAAACTAACTACTGGTCCAGACCTTTAAGAGGCATACACACAGGTATACACACATGGTCCCTTGCAAAGGAGAAGGGCTTATTTTGTCACTGAAGGGGCAACCTCCTCTCTAGTGACTGCCCAGCCACCTGGCTACAGACCTACAATTCGAATTCCCAACCAGCCCAGCAAGGCCACATGGTTCCCCCACCATCCATTAGGCCTGGGCTTAATTTCTTGGTGGAAATTTCTGTTTATGTTGACCTCCATGGCAACTTTAATCTTGCCCACTTTCCAAATAGTACCCTTCTCAACCCTTTTTAAAATGAAATTCCTTCCTCACGTTCTTGCTGTGGACGACTTCCCAGACATAATATTTACCCTGCCACAATCAGGGTGATTGTACATTTGTGTAATGTTCGTTACTGAAGGATTTTCATTCTTAAGGTATTTGACTATATTCGCAGGACAGGATGGGGAGACTGCCTTTCAGATGAGAGAAAGCCTGGTTGAAGCAAAGGTGCATGCAGGAAAAGATAGTGGACCGGTATTCTACACAAAGCGAGAGGTGTCTTTATGGAGTGGTTATTACTAAGAAATGGTCTGGATGACTCACTATATTATCATCAGATCCCAGTCCTTCTCTGTTTTATCACAGACTCATATAATAGGGGGAGGAAAATTCATCTGACAATCCCAGCGTTGTTTCGTGGATAACATTCAAGATAATGAGTTGGCAGTCAGACCTCCTGGAGAGAATACAAGGAAAAGACATGGGTTGTATTAAAATCACCTCTCCAATTACCACCCCCGTCCCCTAGGTTTTTTTGGATTGCGATAGATCTACCTTTTAAAATGATAATATATACACTGAAATCTGTTTTCAGACTTCCAGGTGGGCAGACATGGATAGGAAAAGACTCAGCCTCTGATACCTGCAGCCTCAGGCAGCCCAAGCAAATAATGCCTTTTGATGGCAAGTGGAAAGCTGGTATCCATGACCTGATGCAGAGTTCATCTCTAGAGATCAGTTTTCTCATTCTGTTTCACATTTGCCCATGAAAGAGTAACATTTCCTCAAAGCAAATTGCTGCCCACCACTCAGCAGTTTCTGTCCTGCTTGGTGTCATGGCAAAGACCAAGGAGGAGAGCTTTCTTGAAAAATGCTTGTGCCTGGAACACGTAGCTTCGTGATTGATCTCTTCATGGTTTTCTTGCTGATTTTATGAAGTGCCAGGTATTGTTGATGGTGTTAGACAGCTTTTTTAAGTTGAGGTTATTTGTATGAACACTATTTAAGAGTTGATGGGCAGAAGCTGGATTCTGTCCACCACTCCCACCCTCCCCACCTCCCATCCCGCCCCTGCAAACCCCTTCCTTGCCAGCCCACTCGCTTTAGGTTGAAGCAGCTCTTTTTGGTGGGGACAGAAGACTATCAGTCAGAAAGTGCTTCCGAGAGAAATAATGGTTGAGTGATTTTTAGCGCTTCCTGTTTCAGCAGCAAGCATTATAGACATCAACAGTGATCCAGCCAATGGCTTCAGCGCTGCCCTGGTTCTAATAAATCAGTTTTGTATTTTCTTTTGTGCCGGTTGGTGAGGGGCGAGAGAGGGTGGAGAAGACTGGTCATGGAAGACATATTTTTTTTCCTTTTCTTTATTATTTTTAAAGAAAAATGACTTGCTGAAAAGAGAGATGGCATACAGCCTGATGAGTGTTTTCTTACTGTTGGTGATTATAAAACATTGTCAGATCAGAAAGGGGTTGTTTATGAATAACCATGTGCTGTTAGTATGGGAGGGTTATGTAGTTTTGAAGGATAAAAGGGTGTGTGTGTGTGAGTTTACGTGTGTGTATACTTCCACTGAAAAGACTTCCTGAACCAAATTATCTTTGAGAACTAAATCTATACTAATAACATCTCATCTGAAGCCCCCCAAAAGCAATGAACAGAAATTAATAAGTGAGCAGTGTAGCTTTAATGAGCTACCTATGAATGAATACTTTCAATGGTTTCTGGTTTTATCAATTCGGTCTCAGTGCATGGGGGATGAATTGCTGCTCTTTAAGATTTTTATGTTTATGAACATGCATTAGTGGACTTCCAGCAACACTTACCCTCTGTCACTGGTCCTGATGCGAGTACTGTGTTCAACAGAGATGTATTATTTAGTCCACGTTGAGAACAAAGCTTTCCCTGGCATTCCTGTTGTTGGCACTGATTTGAGATTCTAGCACGTTCCAGTCTCTATTAGGCTATATCAGGCAGTGTATCCCATTTAGAAACTCTATTTTGTCACTGAACTTCCTCCATCACCAAGGGTTTCAGGTTGCTGAAGACCCCAAAATCGTAAGGTGATCCCAGAACCTCCTTCAGGAGACCCTGTGGCCATCCTGTCAGTGGACTCAGAATGTGTTTCCTCTGGTTTCCTTGGTGAGTAAGCTTTCATGTAGGAGCCACATACACTGTTTTTCTTGAAGATGGAAGTACATTTCCTGTCTTTTTCTCAACTTGAGTGAATCCCTACTTTTACCGTGAGATTTCAGAGCATCATTAAGGACGTCAGTTCAGTTCAGTCGCTCAGTCATGTCCGACTTTTGGCGACCCCTTGAACTGCAACACGTCAGGCTTCCCTACCCATCACCATCTCCCAGAGCTTGCTCAAACTCATGACCATCGAGTCAGTGATGCCATCCAACCATCTCATCCTCTGCGGTCCCCTTCTCCTCCTGTCTTCAATCTTTTCCAGCATCAGGGTCTTTTCTAATGAGTCAGTTCTTCGCATCAGGTGGCCAAAGTATTGGAGTTTCAGCTTCAGCATCAGTCCTTCTAACGAATATTCAGGACTGATTTCCTTTAGGATAGACTGGTTGGATCTCCTGCAGTCCAGGGAACTCTCTAGAGTCTTCTCCAGCACCACAGTTCAAAAGAATGTAGGTGCCTCCTCCACCCCCAGCCCCACCCCCAGCCTCCCATCAGGGACTCTCCTGGGTCTGGTGAATGGGAGGTCTGGCCAGCACCCTCCTGCTGGTGGTGTGTGGCCTTAACTGAGTCACCGTATGCAAACAAAGGAGACTTCCTTGGTGCAAACAAAGGCAGTGCACAGGAATATGGGCGTTTGAGCACAGTTGGTGATCTGTGTGCTTATCAGATCTCAGCGGAGGAGGCAAAGTGGGATGGGCCTGTTTGGAGGTGGAAGTGCTCCAGGTTGCTCCAGGCATTGATTTGGGGTTTTTAGAGATGTTTTTCCTTGATTCCATTTGAAATCACTGTACAGAGAATAGTCACTGTCTGTCTATCTGTCTATAACGAATGAGAAACAGTTTAAACTCGTATCCTAATGCAGCTTTCACCTCTTTAAATGGTGTGTTTCCAGTACCTATGACCGGGGTCGGTCCAGACATTTTTCTGCTTTCCCCATCTCATTTGAAACCTCAGGGCTGGTTAGAGCTGGTAGATCTTATCTGTGTATCTGCTTATCAATTTTCATGGTGGTCTCCCACAGTGAGTCCCCACATTTGGCAATATCTTCAAACATTTTTGGTTGTGTCCCGCCCCAGGGTGGGAGAGCAGAGGCCATTCCACCGTGCATAGGACAGCCCTACCATGCAGAACATTAGTCACGCTGTCGAGACTGAGAAACCCTGGGCTGGCCTCTCACATGGATCATGATCAGTGGTAAAATGTCTCCTCTTTTTTTCCTAGCACTTTCTGCCTCTTTACAAAATTTATGAAAAGCTTAAATCAGAAAGTTCACACAGAATTTTAAAAAGTAGAGGACATCACTAAATACAAAAGTCTTTTTCTAAATATCAAAATATACTAGTTTTCTGTATAATAGAGTTTCTGCATCTCCTGGGTCGGAGGGTGTGTGGCTGCCGGAAAAAGAGACTGCAGGTGGAGCGGGGTCTCTCCATTGCAGGTGGAGAAGGGAGGCAGGAAAATCTTTCTGGAGGATTGCCCCCCCTCCTCTCAGTCTCTCACCTAGGAATGTCACGCAGGTGCAGGCCCATGGGGACCGTCAAAAGCAGTGAAAGTGCACAGCTGGCTTCTCAGAGCCTGTCCCTATCCATCAGGCACCAGTCAGGGGCCAGAGATCCACTCATCCAGGACCATGAACTAATGCGAGTGCACTGTGTCCGCCTCAACTACAAGGCGCTAGAAGCCAGGTCCTGGTGTGCGTCGCTGGCCGATACCTTACCGAGGCCGGAAAGGAGGCGGTTTGCACACCTTGGGGAGATGCAGGGACGGATGGAGGCTGACTTGCCATCCATCCCTGGGAAGCCCTAGTTTCTTGCCGAAAGGCTATCTTCGCAGGGACCACAGACAGAGAGCTGAGTTCTTCCGGAGCTTTCTCCCACCAGCTCCATGTTGGTTCTGCCATCACTTGTTTGCTACAAGAAGATTCGGGAAAGATGGCTTACAAACAGGTCTGGAAAACAAAAAAAGAGTCCTCTGGCATTCTCATTGAATCATGGTGGTGTCTCCTACGGGTGGAATTTTCTCTTTTTTAAAATTTCTTTTTAACTGGAGGATAATTGCTTTCCAACGTTGTATTGGTTTCTGCTGTGCAACCGTGAGAATCGGCCGTCAGTATACATACATCCCCTCTGTCTTGAACCTCCCTCCCACCCGCTTCCCTTACCCCTCTAGCTTTTCCCAGAGCACTGGGTTGAGCTCCCTGTGTTATACAGCAGCTTCCTGCTAGCGATCTGTCTCATGCCTGGTAATGCATATGTTTCAGCGCTGCCATCTCAGTCCGTGCCACCCTCTCCTTCCCCGCCTGTGTCCACAAGGGCGTTCTTTATGTCTGCATCTCTATTCCTACCCTGCGAATAGGATCATCAAGAACTGTTTTTCTCAATTCCTATGTATGTGTTCACGTACACTGTTTTTCTGACTTGACTTCACTCCATGTAGCAGGCTCTAGGTTCATCCATACAGGAGGGATTTCTTGAATATGCTTTGCTGTGACTGTGGACTCTGGTGGGTTAGTTGCATGTACTCTGCCTGGGGACCCTCACTCTGACCTTGCCTGCCGCATCTGCTTCCTGTGTGTTTCCCTCAGTAAAGTCATCAGCTCCCACATCTGGCGTGGAGGTCGGTCTGAGACTGGTTAACTCTCCACGTGGGAGTTCCTGGGCGGCTGCAGGTGTGAAGGACCAGCTATGGCAGGCAGGCACACGCGGGGGCACGGTGATGCTGAGACCCCAGCACCCGGGAAAGGATGAACATGGGCCCCAGAGTCCCCAGGAGACTGCCTTCCAAGAATTTTCAAAACACAGGAGAGTCCACCCTGAACTAGAGAAGCCCTGTGTGATATCAGTGGACCGGTGCCTGATACAGAGTGGGGGTTCATTAAATATCCAAATGAGTGACCACCCCAGGCAGTAGAGCCTAGTGGTTACTGCGTGGGCAGTCCTAGATTAGCACTGGGAGGACAGCATCTCATCCTGAGCACCAGCAACGTTTCGGGTTGATTATTCTTTGTGGGGGCCATGCTCTGCATTTGGGGATGGTTAGTGGCATCGCTGGCCTCTACCCAGTAGCCTGGAGCATTCTCCCTCCAGTCCTGGGTGCTCACAACAAGAAATGTCAGCAGAATTTGCCAAATGTCCCTCCCTGGGGGAGAGGTGGAGGCAAGGAGCACTGGCTCAGAGCTGTGTGTCCGTGGGCAAGTTCCTTGACCTATCTGAGCCCAATTCAAATGTTGTCCAAAGGGGATGGAGTGCAGTGAAGATTGCCTGAAATAAGACAGTCTTTAGGGGTTATTACTTGTCATGGCAAGGTCAGTTGCTATGACCCTAATTCTGCAGAGTCGCTGATGGCAGCTCTGTGAGCTCCTAACAAATAATACGACCGGCACCTGCTTTTTTTATTTGTTTAAATGAGTGACTTTTCTGAGACATCAGGCCCTTATCCTGACCCTTTGGCCCCCATAGAGCTAGCTCTCAGGTCACGAAAGAGTTATGCGTAGCAGGCATCGCAATTTCAGATCAGCAATGGAAGGGACGAAATTAAATATGTACTGTAATCCTAGGCACTGTTTTTCATGGGAAAAGAAGTCCTCTCAACTTAGCCCTTGTAACTCCTTTGTCCAGACATTAACAGCATGCAAATATTTATGATTCATACATGCCCCTTTAGTTCCCGATCATATTTTAACAATAAACACTGCCATTTTCACAGTGAGGCAGAATAATCCCTTTGTCCTGTCGCCAGCTCCCCAGGCTGGCACCCGGCGGCATCGCATTCTTCCTGCTCGGTAATTGCTGACTCCACCCAAGTGGAAAGGGGTTTATAGTTGCTCCACGGGGGCACCCTGGACCACGCACTTCAGGACCTCCTGGCTGTTCCCCTGCAGGCCATCTTAAGGTTGTGTCTCGGTATGTTGAGAAAACACAAGCCAACATCCACGCGCGTTTTTCTTTTTGGGCCACATCTTAGCAGAGATCGATACACCTGGCTGTTGGCTTGAAGAGGTGTCTTGCATTCTGCCAGAATCCATGGACTCAAGAGGCCCCCACGGCCATCATGTCCCAGCTGATAGTCCTCCGTTTCCTGGTAACTACGCATGCATCTGTCTGTGCTGATCCTGCGGCTCTTTGGAAGGTAGTGTGACAGAGTACCAGCAGGTGGCCTGCTTGCTGGACTCCCCTAGGTGTGCTGGCCTCACTCTCCTCATCTGCACAGGAGGCATAGCAGCGCCCTTCATACCCACAGCGAAAGGTTTGTAGAGTGATTCAGAGATGATGTGTATGTAACAAGACTTAGGAAGAAAGAAGTACGACTCCCCTCCGTGTCATCCTTCTTTCTACAGGAGACTCTCTAAGGGAGCGGGGCAGAGACTGGGCAGGTGTTAGCCCGTGTCCCCCTGAATCAGCAAGGCAAGAACGATACCATTTCCACTTTCCACTCCTCACTGGCAAGGAATTTATGTTCCTTTATCTTGTAAAACTTGTAAAGCTTGTAAAACGAGAATGCCTGTCAGACACAGCAGGAATTTCGTTAATATTCATAAATAACACAGGAATAATAATAATATAATCATCCCAGGCATTTGCTGTATTTATCTGTACATAAACATAGGAATAATAATAACAGTATAGTCGTCTCAGGTATAGTCATACCCTGTGATCGACCTGATGTTCTGTGTTTTCACTGGTGAATTTTTCACAGGCTTTGGACCGTCTTTGATGAAAGAAGTATAGTGCCCATGGCTACTTTACTAGGACTGTCCTCCACCCGCAGAGGTCCTTTCATGAGGGTATTTCATTCATTCATTGATCAGATGAACAGTGTGCATCTGCTCTGTGCCAGGCACTGGGCTAGCCCCAGGGACACAAAGGTCAACCAGAAAGAAGCCACAGCCTGCAGGGGTCAGTGAGGGGGTCCCCCAGTTAACAGATGCTGCTGTTCTGAGGGGCCTGTGCCAGGGTGAAAGGACAGGAGTGACCGAGGCAAAATGCATCACAGGTGCCTCACCCACTACAAGCTCGGGGGTCTTTCGGACCACTTGTCATCTCAGTGGAGACATCTCAGCATGACGAGGTGGCTGTCCAGGTGAAGGCATCAGGAAGGATGTCCAAGCAGAGAAAGCTCAGTGGGAGAGGAGCATCCAGCTAGCAGAGAGGGCCTTGACATCCCATACTGGGAATCTGGTCTGATCCCAGTGAAACAGAGGTTTTAATCGGGGAATTGACATCACCATATACAAATGGTGTGAAGAGGCTGGGGCTGCAGGCTGAAGAGCAGACAGGGCTTTGGGAGCATAGCTGGGAGCTCAGAGATGGGCTCCAAGGTTGTTTTGGGGTTGAATTTGCAGGTGCTGAACCCGCGGATACAGAGGTAAATGTCACTGTTTCTAGAAATCAGCTTCCTGTAGGCCACGCCTACCAGGCCCTGCAGTCTTGCCTGGAGCTTCCCTCTTCTTCCTGCTCAGCCTCTGTCCCCAACCTGCCCTCCTAGCCTCCTACAGCAGAGCTGTAGGTGCCAACAGGCTGGCGAGCAGGCCCTGAGGACCCTGATGCCGGTTTCCCTGCAGAATACCCACCCCCGGGCTTCTCTGTCACGGTGCCAGGTGGCCTTAGGCTCTGTGTTTCAGGCACTGGGCTGTGGGCACCATCGGGTCAGGGCCAGAACTAGGCCAGCCACAGGAGGTCACCGTGGTCCCCTGTCCTGTGTGGCATTTGGCCTGATGGGTGGAGAATAGGGAATTGGAGCGCGCCAACCAGAGGGCTCCCCTGGGTGGAAATACAGAGCAGAAGGCGTGGCCTTGGCCTAAAGAAGCTGTGAATTCAAGGCCCTGGAGGGGTTTGGGCTGCAAGGATTAACCTTGGTTGCTCAACCGAGACAGGCAGGCACTGGGACACCAAAAGGAAAAAGGAAGATCAGAAAGGGACTGTGATATCTAGCGGGTATGATGTGCTTAGTCGCTTAGTCTTGTCCGACTCTTGGCAATCCCATGAACTGTAGCCCGCCAGCCTCCTCTGGAAGAATGCAAAAATCATGTGAGAACATCATGGTTCTTTGGGCTTTGGTTAATGCTTCTCATGAAGAGAAGGACTTGTCCAACCATCTCCTTACTAAAGCAGAACTCACACCCAGGCCACTGAAAAGGAGAGTCAAACCTTCCAAGTGAAGTCAGATATCATAAAGAACCAGCTGTCAAACTGCAGCTTTACAGAATAATTCACTGATCCATTTATCAGACATTTTTCTATTGCCTCAGAACAGAAGATGCAAAGATTAATAAAAGACCGTCCCTGTCCTCAAACAACTCATTTTTCTAGAACAGCTCCAGAGAAAACACTTGGCATGTTTTGGCTTTTCTCCAAGCAAGCTGCTGTTTTTCAAATGCTCCATCATATCCAATACATGCTGATTTTTTCTGGAAAACTTAGTTCTGTATTTTAAACACTTGCCTTTCAGGCAACTTCGGGGGGGGTTTGTCCTTGTGCCAATAGCTGGGGACACCCCCTGCATTCTTCCTGCATGGCTGCAGGTGCTATGGGAAAAGGACATCTTAAACATGGGCACTTTGCATCCAAGTGGACATACACTGACATCGTCACCTCAATTCAATTCAGAGAAACCAGGAAATTCTGCGCCACTTGAAGAATCTGTCTTCTATTCAGAAATCCCCAAATAAATAATTAAACAGCCCCAGTGTCGAAAATAGTGGTATGTGTTTGGGCAAGGAAATGGTTGAGGAGCAAAAGCATGCATTTTGGCCATTAGCTTGTTCCAGTGGAAAAGTGAAAACCGTAAATTAAGATACTTTGTGAAAAACATCCTCAATTCAGATTTCTCCCAGAATCTCTGAGGATTTGTTCATTTTCATATTTAGTTACTGGGTGATCAAAATTAGACCCGGGCACAAACTATAGAGTAAGAGGAGAAATTTTCATGCCGCATCTCAAAATCTTCTGGCATTTCCAGAATTTGCAAAGAGCAAAACTTGAGCTTTCTCTGGCTTTCTTCGTTTTCCAAAGTTGCGTTTGTTTTGTTTTGTTTTGTTTTCTTTTGACTTTTCCTTTCTCACTCTCTTGGTTGCTTAAAGTGTGTGAACTCAACCAGTCTCCCGGCAAAGATGCACAGATGAGTGGAAAATGTCATGATTGCGTTTCCTTAGCTATGTGACCCCTTTCAGCAGACGGTCCTCGGCGCACACAGCCTGCCCTTGCGTGACAAAGGGCAAGTTTCACATCCCAACTGAAACTGGCCCCAAAAAGGAGAAGCTGACTCACGGGGTCCAAACCTTCACCAAGGAGAGTGACCGAAACAGTGAGCCCAGTGCGGGCGGCTTGGCTGCCCATGAACCAAATGATCACAAGAGTTCAGACGGAGAGAGACACGCCCGTGGCCATAGGAGCTCATTGCCGGGACCTAATGAACTTCTAAGGACCTGCTTCCACTCTCAGGCCCCAGATAATCTTGAGTCACCTTTTCACCTTCTACTCTTCTCCCTTGGAGGGGGAGCAGGGCGCCCATTTGCAGCAATCCTGAGGTTTCGCCACTTCCAGATGTGGTGAGGAAGTGGCATGGTGCCCTGGGGCCCTGGCGGAACTGCAGTGTCCAGCCGTAGCTTTATGAGACCACAGCCAGCTGCCCGAGTCCACCAGCCCCGTGGCTGGTAAACGTGGAGCCGGAGAAAGCAGAGACGTGGAGCCTCATCCCTGCCTCACCTTGGAAAGCATGTCCGTGGCAGCCGACATCCAGGAAGACGCGCCCCGTGACCTTCTTCCCAACTAAATAAAGCACTTAGTTATTTTGTGCTGGCATTTGGATGAACACAGTGGTGTCGAGGGGAACGACACATGCTCTGGGGTTGGGGGGGATAGAGGGAGCATCTGGCTGGCTTTTTATCAAGTGGCTCAGCCAGTTGCAATTGTGCCTTACAAAAGTGGCCAGCTGGCAGGGCAGGAGTGACCTTGAACTTGAAGTTCCAGTTGAATGTGCAGTTTTCCTGATGGGTCTTTAGGCCCCATCCTTGCCTGCCTGTTGGTCCTGTGTGCTCCACCTGGGTCTGTTGGAATTTCTAGAGAAGAGAGGATGAACCTGAAGGAGCTCCACTGGCAACCACCTGCCAAACACTAAGGCTACGCTCACTGCCCATCATCAGACCTCAATGCTGAATTGCCACCAGCCCCGCCCCACGGGACTGCCTGCACCTGTGATCTTTGTGGAATTGTGTTTGTCACATCTTTAGTGATAATTAAACTGATATTTGCTAATGCCTTATTTCATGTAATTTACATAACAGCACTGTGAGATGGAAAGACCATGATTAGCCCTCTTTTACAGATGATGAAGCCCCTCAGAGAGGTTAAGTCACTTGCCCAAGGTCACACAGCGAGCGAGGGGCAGAGCTGGCATTCGAACCCAGGCAGCCTGCATTGTTAACTACTAGCACCCCATGCCTTGGCACTTCCACGGGGTTGTATAATCAAGTTCTCGTCTTGTGCTGCTTCCAGGCTTTATAAGTCAAGACAGCCCTTCTCTCCTTCATGGTTTCTTCCACCTTCTTAATTCAGTCCTAGTGTGTGTGCTTCTAAATAGAATTCCTTCTGGATCCAACCACTGGCCAGAACTCAGGGTGCTGTTTGAGTGAGGTTTGTGGACAGGAGAAGGCAGATCTGAGTGTTCCCCTTTCCTTGGCTCCCGCCGCTGCGGACCCACACAGGGCCACCTCTGTGACCCTGCAGCTCGTCCCCTCGGGAGGTCAGGGCCACAGTCTTTCAGCAACACAGCCGAGGGCACCTCGGGTCCCACCATGGGCTGCAAGGAGCCTCCCAGCCTCTCCCTGAAAGAACCTGCTCAGGCTACACATGGGAACATCAGTTCTCTCTATGGCAGCCCATCTCCCAGCCCCGTGTTTGATCCCAAAAAGCCGATTTCGGGGCGGCGGTTGTGGAACTGAACTGTCTTTTCTTTACTCTCCTCTGCCTTCCTACTAGTCTGCCCACAGCTTGCTGAGAAAAACACTTGAGGCTTTCACTCGCCACACCTACGCACTTAAAATACCAGGCCCATAGGTCATTTTGATGAGGGAATTTGGCTATAACACATTAGGCCGTGGGTGCATCTACCATCACGGCAGGTTCTGGCCAAGAAGGGCTGTGTCTTGGCGGGAATGAGCTGGGGCGTGGCTAGGTGTGATGGGGCGTGATCAGGGTGTGGTGGGGCGTAGCCATGATATGGTAGGGGTGTGGGCAGAGGGCAGGGGCTCCAAGGGTCTGATGTGCCCACTGGCAGGCCAGTCCCCAGGTGTCAAGTTCGGTGCCAGGTCTGCACAGAAGAATACAAGGAAGTAGAAGGCAAAGCTTTCTTAGAGTGGAAAAATGTCACACACACCTGTGAGCCAAATGTCTTCACTTACTGCTGCTGTCTATGAGGTCATGAGCAGATGTCATAGTGTTCAAAGCTGTACACAAGGGCTCCGTTGTGAGCCGGAATACCTCCACCTTCATGAGCCATGGTTACTGGGGCCAAAATGCCCCACCTAGTAGCTTTTGCCGGACAGACACTTCTTGACTGCACATAAAATGATGGGCATAAAATAGTAGAATTTTAATTATAATTACAAGCAGCGATTTCACAAATATTCACTTTGGTTGAATTTCCTTCCCGATTCAATAGGGCAGTCTCTGTGGTTAACCAGGGGGCTGGCATTAAGTGCCAGGAGCCTAAATTCAGCTCAGGAAGAAAGTAGTTTTGAACTACAACCCAGGCTCTCAATTAGCTGTTGAGTACAGTTTGGAACCATTATCATCCCCAGGACTGTGTTCTCTTTTGAGGGCAGTGGCAGAGCATGGCGAAGGGATCACAAGTCTGGATTCCTGGTTCTGGTGCCACTGAGTTTGAAGGTAGAGCTTGGGGACCTCATGACAATAATATGAAACGCAAAGCTGGGAGATCTGGGTTTTCTGTGTATCTAAGCTGTGTGACTTTGGACAAAGCACTCACTCTCTCTGAGTCATAGCTTTGTTGTCTATTAACCAAAGGCAATGAAATCTGTCTTGTTTATTTCATGAGAGTGCTGGAAGGACCATATAAAATAGTATATAGGAAAGTGCTTGAAACTTGTAAGTTCTACACAGTCCTGAAAATGCCGACATTAGGAAGACAGTGATCTTTGTTGTCATTTAGGAAATCAAGGATAGGATGGTTGTTAACTTGATCGCTCAGCCATGTCCGACTCTTTGCAACCCCGTGGACTGTGCAGTTCATGGAGTTCTCCAGGTCAGAATACTGGAGTAGGTAGCCTTTCCCTTCTTCAGGGGATCTTCCCAACCCAGGGGTCAAACCCAGGTCTCCTGCACTGATTCTTTACCAGCTGAGCCACCAAGGAAGCCCAAGAATACTGGAGTGGGTAGCTATCCCTTCTCCAGCGGACCATCCCAACTCAGGAATTGAACCAGGGTCTCTTGCATTGCAGGCAAATTGTTTACTAATGGAGCTATCGGGGAAGCCCAAACTTATGGTTAACAAAGGGGAAAGGGGCAAAGAGGGAGAAATAAGGAGCTTGTAATTAACAGATACATACTACTATGTATGAAATAAACAACAGGGACCTACTGAGTAGCACGGGAAAATACATGGCTAAGCACCTGAAACACACAGCATTGTAAAGCAACTATACTTCAATAAAAACTTTTAGAAAACAAGAAATAGGATGGTTGTAGGAAGGCCACCACAGGAGTAAGACTGTTTCCGGTGGGTAGAACCCACAGGTAAAACCTAGAAAACAGTGGTCACTTGCAGTGCTGCGACTGGAACCCTTATGACATTCAGTGTTTGTACTGAGTTGAATGTTGTTGTCTTTCAGTCATTCAGTCATGTCTGACTCTTTTGCCACCCCATGGACTGTACCCCATCGGGTTCCTCTGTCCAGGGATTGCCCAGGCAAGAACACTGGAGTGGGTTGCCATTTCCTTCTCCAGGGGATCTTCCCGACCCAGGGGTTGAACCCACATCTCCTGCACTGACAAGTGGATTCGTTACCACCGAGTCACCAGGGAAACCCACTGAGTTGATTAGCATTCCCTAAAAAGTCACGTCCATGAGTAACCTCAGAATGTGACCTTATCTAGAAATAGAGGCTGCAGATATAGTCAAGTTAAGAGAAAGTCCTACTGGAGTAGGGTATGCCCTAAATCCAATGACTGGTGTCCTTATAAGGAGAGGGAGATTTGAAAACAGAGGACACGGAGGGAGGGAGGCCATGTGAGGAAGGAGGCAGAGACTGGAGTGATGCTGCCACAAGCCAAGGAGAGCCAAGGATTGCTAGTAAAACCAGAAGCTGGGGCAAGACCAGGAAGAATTCTTTCCTGGTAGGGGACGGCCCACTCAACACCTCCGGTTTGGACTTCTGGCCTCCAGAACTAGGAGACTATAAGTTTCAGTTGTGTTAAGCCACCTGCATGCATGCATGCCAAGTTGCTTCAGTCGTGTCCAAGTCTTTGCAGCTCTATGAATGGTAGCCCGCCAGGTTCCTCTGTCCATGGGATTCTCCAGGCAATAGAGTAATGCCTGTCCATGGCATTACTGGAGTTTCCATTTCCTCCTTCAGAGGACCTTTCTGACCCAGGGATCAGACCCACTTCTCTCGCATCTCCTGCATTGGCAAGCGGCAGATACAGATATTTACCACTAGAGCCCCCTGGGAAGCTCTTTAGCCACCTGTACTGTGCTTTAGTCTCCAGGTCGTGTCCGACTCTTTGAGACCCCACGGACTATAGCCTGCCAGGCTCCTCTGTTCATGGGGACTCTCCAGGCAAGAATACTGGAGTGGGTTGTCATGCCCTCCTCCAAGGGAGCGTCCCAATCTAGGAACCAAACCAGGGTCTCCTGCATTGCAGGCAGGTTCTTAAGCAGCTGAGCTACCAGGGAAGCCCTTATGCCACCTAGTTTGTGATCATTTGTTACAGCAGCCCTAGGAAGGAAAGACAGTGTTTTAATGGAATCTGAAATGCTGGTGTTTCAGGCAGCAGGGGAAACATCCTGGGTGCAGGTACACGCCTACCTGTGGAGATGGACAATGGGATTTATCTCAAAGATAAAACCAGAGTGAACAGTGACACTGTATGTATCCCATGAACGCCTTCGATTTGCAAACCAGGAAACGAGATCTGGAGAGGTTAAAGATGTGTACAGGAACCTCAATCTTCTGTCTTGCAGGGAGAGCTGTGCCTCTCTCTGTCTCTCTCTCTGCACACAAAGAAACACACACACACACCTTTGAATACCATATGCCAGATGCTGTTTTAATGATTTTACTCATATTAACTCATTTAACTTCCTCCACAATTCTATGGGCTTCCCAAATAAAACTTGCCTGCCAATGCAGGAGCTATAAGAGACACAGATTCGATCCCTGGGTCTGGAAGATCCCTTGGAGGAGGGCACAGTAACCCACTCCAGTATTCTTGCCTGGAAAATCCCATGAACAGACGAGCCTGGTAGGCTACAGTCCATAGGGTCATACAGAGTCAGACATGACTGAAGTGACTTAGCACCCACACAGGTACAGTTCTATAAGGTAGGAGAAGTTATGTGTACCCTTCTTCAAGGTAAGGACACAGGCACAGGGAAGATTAGTGACTTGTTTAAGATCAGTTAGCCGGAATTCAAACCCAGAGGACATTCTCTGAACCACTTTGCCAAGGAGAAATGCTTTTAAATAACTAATGTATTTATATATTAATATTTTTATTATAAATTATGTTTTAAACAATTTTTTAAATTATTAAAAACACTGCATGGCATGTATGCAATGAGTACATGCTCACATTTTGTGAGCACCAGTATAAGACACTTAGACGGAAACCCATGTGCGTGTTTATGCTCCGAATTGTCATTGAATCTGTCAATTACATATCCTTCTGTCTGGCCAACCCCGTGCCTGCCTATGGAGTAATCAAAATAAAATTTTAAATCACCAACAATTAGTACTTTCAAAATACAGAGAGAATCATTCCAATTAAGCCTATCCTTAGAAATTCTGTCTCTCCTAATCCTTGGAGGTAAAAGAACATTAGAAGGGAAAGATAAAAATGGGTTCTTTTACTCCTTTTGCCCTGAGCTTATTGAAAGGGAGGACATGGTGGTTTCTAGCGGCCAATCTGCCCCTATGTTCCTGGGCTCTCACTTAAAAGTAAACACGTCTGAATCTCTCTTGATCCTGTGTTATCAATGACCAAACGAAAGCCGTGTGACTACCAGACGTACCACACCCAGACAGCATAGTTGTACTTTCCAGAATGTCAGCAAAGCCAAACTCAAAGGAGTACTGGGAAAACCGACAGCGTGCGCTCAAGCCCTGCCCCCTTTCCAGGATGAGGGCTGGAAAGCATACATTAATTTTGAATTACTCAGCAATATGATCAGGCCGTCGCCTCATCCTTCTTTGCTCTCTTTTGTGTTCCAACAGGGAAAAGCTTCACTCTGACCATCACCGTCTTCACAAACCCACCGCAAGTCGCCACCTACCACAGAGCCATCAAAATCACAGTGGATGGACCCCGAGAACCTCGAAGTAAGTGGGCCCCCTTCGGGGCTGTCACCCCCCAAATCCCCACCCCAGTTGGTACACTCAGGCACCAGGGACCATGTCTTCGAAGCCTTGCGTTCAATCAGCATCATCCAGATGTGGCTGAAACCTCTGCCAGAGGGGAATGCCAGGCCCCTTTAGAAAGAGAGAATTTTACTTTTGACGTACTCACTGCTCAAAGGCTGTCTCTGGGCTCCAGGCTCTTTTTTCGAAGCATCCTTTTAGAGGGCAGAAGGAAATCAGACTGACTGAAGTGCATGTTAGAATCATTTGGGGACAGCATGGGCCTAAGGACCAAATACGTGGTAAAGTTCCATGAAAGACTGGCCAGGCACAGAGGTGGCCCCCAAAAGGCCAGAGGGTCAGAGTGGACCACAAGGGGCTGATCACCATCCCTGCTGGTCTTTTATTCATTTGGAGGCTGGAGATGAAGTCTATCCAAATGACCCTTTTCTTTCTGTGCCACAGATCAAAATCTTATGACAAGATTGTTTAAAATAGAGAATGGGAGGCGAGAGGAATGCCTGGGGGAAAACCAGCAAATATAGAAAGATGGTACCAGAAAAATAGCTCCTGCAAGAAAGTTTTTTTAAAAAAGGAGTGGGGTTGTTTAGTCTGAGAAAAATGTCTTCACGGTGACTTAATGACTATCTTTGAGTAAACACAAGAGTAGCACTCTTTTCCAGAACCACACCCTTCCCTTGGATGGAGGCTGGGTTACCCTTGCAGATCTGTGGAGCTGCCTGGAGCCCTAGCCCGGCATCTGCATGCCTTCTAACCATGTCAGGCCCCCGGTGGGAAAAATATCCTCTATTCTCAGGGTGGGGGTAAGGGGTGAAAAACTGGGCTTCTTGCTGGGCCAGGAAGTTGAGATGTAGGCGTGTCAGGTTGTAAAGCGAAGTGGTTAAGCATTTTGAGTGCTGGGCCAAACAAATGGAGTGCGGGGCTGAGGTGCTTAAGATTTCAGGAAGTTATAGAGCCTCTCTGAACCTCAGTTTCTTCATCTGTAAAATGGGGATGTTAATGAGAGCTTCTCTGTAAATTGAAGGAGACAGTGCTGTGTGCCTGGCACGGAGAATGAAATCAGGAAATGCCAGCGATCCCCAGTTGCGCCTCCCTGCCTGTGTCTCAGGGCGCCCCCGCACCCCCTGCCCCCTAGTCCAAGAGGACCTGCCCTGTGGTGGTGTTGGTGGCCCCCCCGGGCATGGCTGTCTGTAGGTCATCCTGTGAGCGCTACAACTCCTGGCAGTCTTTCCTGGAGCCCCGGCCACAGTCCTATGGTACCTTGATCACCCTGGGTGCCGTGTCAGTCAACCACACCCACCAGGGACCACCCCTCAGGACAAGCTGTCCATTCACCACCTCTTTGGTGCCCTTTGCCTGTTTTCTTTCTGACCTTATTTCCCCTGCCCTGCAGATTGTTCTCTTTAAGTACCTGGAGATGTTCTGGTCACACCCAGACTCAGGAAACTCCAGGACTTGGTAACCACCCCCGATTCCCATTTCTGTGTGAAAAGAAAACCGCAGGCACAGAACCACACAGTGCTAACCAAACCCAACTTGGGAGCTTTCCAAAGTAGGAACAACAAATTGAAGACTCCTAGTGACCCTGCGTTAAACATGCCAGACACACCACGCAGCGCCCTGGCATTCCGCAGAGGACCAAAGAGGAAGCAGGCTCAGATTACAGCGGGCGTGGGATGGAGGGGCAGGCCGCTGTGAGGTTTAAGGCGGTTGACCTTGAGGATACTTAAACTTCCAGAAAGGCTCACTCAGGAGGCTGTAGAATCCCTTTCTTGAAAATTAGAAGCAGGTGGACTTCCCTGGTGGTGCAGTGGTTAAGACTTCTCCTTCCAGCGCAGCAGGTGAGAGTTCCATCCTTGCGCATGGAGCTGAGATCCCACATGCCTTGTGACCAAAACACTGAAACATAAAACAGAAACAATCGTGTAACAAATTCAATAAAGACTTTAAAAAACTAAATAAGCACACAAAATTTTAAAAATAAAAATGAAAGCAGGAGGTTAAGAGATACAAATGATGATGCATAAAATAAATAAGATACAAGGATACATAGTTGGAGGAGGGGATGGCAGCTCACTCCAGTATTCTTGCCTGGAAAATTCCATGGATAGAGGAGCCTGGTGGACTACAGTCCATGGCATCACAAGGAGTTGAAAACGACTGAGCAACCAACACACACACGCACACGAGGATATGTAGCACAACAGGGAGTATGACCAATATTTTATAGTAACTATACGTGGAATATAACCTTTAAAGCTTGTGCATCACTATGCTGTACACCTGAAACTTAATATATAATATTGTACATCGGCTACGAAAAGTGAAAGTGAAAGTCGCGTCTGACTCTTTGTGACGCCATGGTCTGTACAGTCCGAGGAATTCTCCAGGCCAGAGTGCTGCAGTGGGTAGCCTTTCCCTTCTCCAGGGGATCTTCCCAACCCAAGGATTGAGCCCAGGTCTCCCGCATTGCAGGCAGATTCTTTACCAGCTGAGCCACACAGGAAGCCCAAGAATACTGGAGTGGGTAACCTATCCCTTCTCCAGCAGATCTTTCCAACCCAGGAATCAAACCAGGGTCTCCTGCCTTGCAGGGAGATTCTTTACTGAGCTATCTGGGAACCCCTGTACCTCAGTTTTTGTTTTTTGTTTTTGTTTTAAAAAAACAACAAACATTTAAGTAAAAGTAGAAAAAACAGCCATCTCTGGGAGAGTTCAAAGGCAAACCTACCAGCAGGAAGAAACTTAAATCAGGTGATCCCTCCGTATGCCTTCCACTGCCCCTCTTCACTGATGCATAAAAAAGGACAGTTTTTGCTGTATAGCCAGTATTTTCCTGTAAGATTAAAAGAACTAACAGTGATTGAACTTCAAAAAATAAATGATGGGCACTTGAATTTTTAAGAACTGGCAGTCAGAGGGGAAAAATATGTGATTGTAATGGGCCGCCTGTATATACAGTGGACTCTACTTCCTGCTGCTTTATGACTTAAGAAACAGTCATTACTGAAAAGGGTTTTGGAGTAGGCAGAAGGGAGTGTCTCCAAAGAGGCACCCATTTTCACAGAGTCTTTCCTGCCAAATGGAATTTGGGGTCTGGGGAAAAATTAACTTAAAAAGCAAATTAAATTAAATTAAATATATGTATATATATAAGTATATATAAGAATATATATAAGTATGATATAAAGAGGTGTTACAGGCTTAAGTAGAGAGTATCTATTTCACAAGGGACTTCTAGAAAAAGGTCAAATGTACAGTCTCCCAGGGTGACTGTGGTAATGTTGCCTTTTCACTCTTGGAAGCTAGGCAGGCCTTTAGCATGCATTTTTCTTATTATCATTTGAGTGTCTTGATTCAAGGTGGGAACTACTTTTTGATGAAACTGTGTTCATAGCCACTTTTTTTTTTTTAAGAGAAGTTAACAGAATTCCCCCACCCCCGCAGCTTTATTGAGATATCGTTGGCTTATTGTGTCAGTTTAAGGTTTACAATATGATTATTTGACATATGTCTGCATTGAGAAATGATTACTGCAGTGAGATAAGTTAACACATCCTTCACATCATGTAGTGATAGTTTGTCTGTTGGGAACTTTTAAGATGTATCCTCTTAGCAGTTTTCAAATACATAATGTGGTGCTGTTAGCTATAGTTCATGTGTACATTAGGTCCCCAGAATTTTTTCTTCTAACTGAAAGTTTGTACCCTTTAATCCCTTTCCCCCATCCCCTACCCCTAGCCACCACCAATCTACTCTCTGTTTCTGTGAGTTGTGGGTTTGTTTTTTTTTTCTAAGATTCCACCTATAAGTGAGATGATATAGTATTTGTCTTTCTCTGTGTGACTTATTTCACTTAGCATAACACTCTCAAGGTCCATCCATGTTGCAAATGGTAAATAGCAGGGTATCTTTTATATGCTTGAATAATGTTCCTCTGCGTGTGTGTGTATCTAACACATCTTCTGATTGTTATCATGTTTTGAGTATTGTGAATTATTCTTTCCAATGCAGTTTGAGGGCTTCCCTGGTAGCTCAGCTGGTAACGAATCTACTGGCAATGCAGGAGACCCCAGTTTGATTCCTGGGTCAGGAAGATCCACTAGAGAAGGGATAGGCTACCCACTCCAGTATTCTTGGACTTCCCTGGTGGCTCAGATGGTAAAGAATCTGCCTGCAGTGCGGGAGACATGGGTTCTATCCCTGGGTTGAGAAGATCCCTGGAGAAGGGAATGGCTACCCACTGCAGTATTCTGGCCTGGAGAATTCTGTGGTCAGAGGAGCCTGGCAGGCTACAGTCCATGGGCAGGCTACAGATCCCCAAGAGTCAGACACGACTAAAGCGACTTTCACTTTCAGTGCAGTTTTAAGAGAGGTCATTGCATGTAAATTAGAATGCCCGGGCAGTGTCAAATCTATAGTAAGATCTCCCAAGTCCCTTCCATCATTATTATGGTGCTGTGAATTCTGGGTGATTCTGGCAACATGGTTCCAGCATAGCCAAGTTGAATCGTTTTGAAAAGTTCTTTTGTTTCGTGAAATTAATGACCGTGAGAGCTCAAAGGTACCTGAGAGAGCCTTTAGGGCTAATTGCCTCATTGATAAGGGAAAGCAGCCACAGAGAAATGAAGTGATCTGCTTAGGTTGGAAGGAAAGAGTTGGTGATGCAGCCAGAATCACAAGAGGAACTCCTGACACCTGATACTAATCCGCTCTATCCATCCATTCGTCTGTCCGTCCATGCATTTACCTACCCATCCCGCACCATAGCATCTTCACGTGACCTATTCTAGACTCTCTGATCTGGCCCCAGTACTCTCATTTTTGAAACTAGTTGTTGGCTTGTGTGACTTCTCACATTTGTCCCAGCTCTAAGATTGTCTAGAAAGGGCAATTCCCAGTGCCTGAGGGCAGGCATGGAGCCTTCAACTTAAAGCATTTCTGCAAAAACCGGAAGGAAAGCTTATCTCATTCAGCCTGCCAGTAAGACAATTAAGAAAAGGCCAAAGAATTAAGGAACATGCTGCTGCTAGTCTGCTGGAATCACTTGATGTTTCCCAACCAATTTCCTGGTTTTCAGTGGCGAAGTTGTAGCAAAAAGTGTCTTCCAAACAGAAATGAATTTTTTTTTTTCCATTTCAGGTGATCACTTGCCCTTTTCCATAACTGACCTGCCCCTTAGTAAGTCTTGTTTTTCCCACATCTTGCAGGATTATTTGTACATCTCAGGTGAATAGAGAAATGATTAATTGTTGAAAAATAGAAATTATGGGGAAAGAACACCAGCAGAAGGTAACTTTTGCTGGAATAGTACTTGTAGGCTGCAAGGTGGGACCTGTTTTCAGTTTGTAAGTAGAACATTTAGAAGCTTGTCAACATATTAAAAAATGGTCTTCTCTATAAGCATGAAAGATGATTGAGTGAAAAGATTTTTCAAGGAAAGGATATTGAGATTGCTTTTATGTATTTTTTTTTAATATTTCAGGAAACCTAATGGGAAATTCCAGCACTCAGCCCATGTGTCTGTAATTTAGCCCATGTGTCTGTAATATGATAAGGTTGAGATACCAAAGTGTATTCTCTGCAGATATTTCACTAAATAATTTGAATGCGTGACTTAGTGCCATAGAGAAGGATACTTTGCTAAGGAGGGGTTGGGGGCAGGGCAGGGGTGGGAGTGTCCCAGTGCGGTGGACTCAGGATTGACAGACACTGTGAGGGCATGAGCCATCGCCTGGCTGGCCAGGTGTCCGTTACATCTAGAACACTGAGTAACTAAAAATTAAAAAGGTTCATAAAACAGATACTCACCATTGCTAGGACAACTTCTGCCCTTGAGTTAATGGAGCCCTTCAGGGTACCTGCTGTGTTTGAACTCTTGAGATTCAGAGTAACAGAATAGCTAGGTGGAGCCGTGACTTAAAAACTTTTGAATATGCTACTTTCTGGGGCATTAGCCTTCTTGCCAACTAACAACATTTTTATGGAGAGTTATAGTTGAAATCGGTTGATTTAAAATAGACTTCATTCCTCATCACTCAATTGCTTTTGTTAAGGGTTTTATTGAGACTATATCACACAAATATAACTTTTCTATGATGTTGAATGCAAATAGCAACGCTATAATATATATATATTATATATAGAGAGAGAGAAAGAACATATATAGAGAGAGAAGAAACAGAATCTTTGTTTATGGCGAGTATGTTTCAAATAAAAAAGAAATGCATGAAAGATGCCTATAAACTTATGGCGATCATGAACCAAAGAATATTTGAAATCAAGTTTACCCAGAGAAGTATGGGATGAGCAGAAATGTTTATGGATTGCTCTGGTGATTGACTAATGTACAATTTTCTTTTAAAATGTTTTCTCTTAATAATAAAAATACCCAATAATAATAATAATGGGCTCCCTTAGTGGTTCAGATGGTAAAGAATCTGCCTGCGATGACACAGGTTCCATCCCCTGGAGAAGGGAATGGCTACCCAGTATTCTTGCCTGGAGAATTCCAGGGACAGAGGAGCCTGGTGGACCATAGGGTCCATGGGATCGCAGAGTCAGACGTGACTGAGCGACTAACACTGTCACTTTCACTTTTCAATAACAATATGAAACACTCTGAGAGTGCTGACTGTTTGCTCAGCACTGTACAAAGAGCCACACATACCTTAATTGACATAATTTTTGTGAGATCAGGTAAGGATAGATCCTTACACAAAGAGAATCCAGTCCCTTGCCCAAGGTCACACAGTTAGTTCATAAGCCAGAACTGAAACGCAGCCATCCAGACACTGCCAGCCACAGACGCCAAAGTCTTATTTTTAAGAACTACACCAACTGCTACTTGAGCTTTATTGTATTGAAATTTTCTATGCAGAAATTTTTTATTAGAGTTTATCAATAAAATTCGGGTTCAGTTTTCTTCAAGGAAGCAGAGCCTCATGGTCTTGATATTCATCATTTTTGTACCAACAAGATGAAACCAACATTTTCCCTGGGGTGAAGATGCTGTCAAATGTACCACCCACACTGCCATACCGGCTGACAATGGGTTCCATGTCTGTCCCCAGGGTCTGCTTAGGGGCCTGGCATCTGGGGACCTGAAGCAAGGGTGGTGCCCGACATAACCTCTCCCTCCAGCAGAGGCAAGCAGGAAAAATGAGTAATGTGACAAAATGACCACAGATGAGCTGTCCAAGTCCAGTTCCTCCTTCAGCAAAGAGATTCCTAGAGGGCCCACGTGCACAGTGCAGCCTGATTCTTACTGTTTAGTCACTCGATTGTGTCCGACTCTTTTGCGACCCCATGGACTGTAGCCCGCCAGACTTCTCTGCCCATGGGATTTCCCAGGCAAGAATACTGGAGCAGGTTGCCATTTCCCTTCTCTAGGGGATCTTCCTGAGGCAGGGATCGAACCTGCATCTCCCACATTGGCGGGAAGATTCTTTACCACTGAGCCGCCAGGAAGCCCATGCAGCCTGCTAGGAGGATGCAGATGTTTTCCATTTTTTGCCCCTGACTGGTTAGTGGAATGCCAGATGATCTCAGGACTGTAATTATCAATCCCTAATCACCTTGTTCTCTGGGAATTGCTTTAAGCATGTCCTTTAAGTAATGAATGATCGTCTACTTAATCCCCCTTTCCCTGGATTCTTCAGATGCTGGATTTGGACTTTCATTCTTTCTGGATGAAATCGTGATCCCCAAAAGAAAAGGAAAGAAAAAAAACCTTCTTTCCTCTCACTAAATATAAAGGAGACAGAGGGTCAAAGAGGTAGAATGTTCTGCTTAGATTCCTCCTCCCCACTGTGAACGGCACTTTGGTGCTAAGATGGACATTCTGGGGTGACTTCGACTGGAGCTATAATCCCCGCTGTGCTAAGCTCCTCAATTATCTGATGCCTGGGCAAAAGCAATTTTTAAAGCACTAATAATCCTGCCTAAATGTTTCCAGTGAATTTTAGAATGTCTTTGCTTGTTATGCTTACTAGCATCAAACTAGACCAAGAAGTATTCTATATAGATAAAGACTCCCACAGGCTTCCCAGATGGCTCAGTGCCTCACAGTAAACCTGCCTCACAGTGCCAAAGATGCAGGCTCAATCCCTGGGTCAGGAAGATCCCCTGGAGAAGGAAGTGGCAACTCACTGCTGTATTCTTGCCTAGACAATCCCACAGACAGAGGAACCTGGTGGGCTATACAGTCAACAGGGTCTCAAAAGAGTGGAATCTGACTTAGCAACTAAACAACAAAGACTTCCATGACTCTTGAGTGTTTAGTGAACTTATCGTGGCTTCCCTGATAGCTCAGTTGGTAAAGAATCCACCTGCAATGCAGGAGACCCTGGTTTGATTCCTGGGTCGGGAAGATCCACTGGAGAAGAGATAGGCTACTCAATCCAGTATATTCTTGGGCTTCCCTGGTGGCTCAGCTGGTAAAGAATCCAGCTGCAATGCAGGAGACCTGGGTTTGATCCCTGGGTTGGGAAGATCCCTCAGAGAAGTGAAAGGCTATCCAGTCCAGTATTCTGGCCCGGAGAATGGGGTTGCAAAGAGTCAGACACGACAGAGCAACTTTCCTTTTACATTCCCTCCACGTCCAGGCTAAGGTCTGAAAGAGCCCTTTGGATGAGAGGGATGTAAGAGGACCCTGGAGGGGGTAAGCTTCTGCCCCTGGAAGCAGTGATAAAGTACTTCATTAGCTCACCAGGACCTGGGCAGGCCTGTGATCTCTTGGTAACTAGCCAGGTACCAATGAGAACATAAAAAATGATCTAGGTAGCATCTCAGTCTAATGTAGGGGAGCAGGGGGTGGAGAAGGAACATGGACTGAATCTTAAACCATGACTCTGAATAGCTCTGTCCCTCTGAACCATTGGAAACCCACATCACTATTTTAAATGCCACCCTAGTGAAGTCGAGATATAAGCTAACATCCCAGTCCTTGTTAGAATTTAGTATATGAAGTGCTAAAAAAAAAAAATCCTGTCTGCATTTAGGCTTCAGTTTCTTAATCTTAAAACATGTGAAAAGGTTTCTAGATCCTCAGCTGGGGGGACCTGGATTTCAGACTGGCGCCACCAGGCCAGTGGGTGTGAACTCATGCAATTATCTTAAGTACTTTCTCCTCACTGTCCTCTTCTGTCCAACCAGGCAGCAGGACCAGTGATAATCTCTAAATTAGTTCCCACTGAAAGGATGGCAAAATACCATCAGAAAAACAGAACCCCTGAGCTCCCCGCAAACAGCGCCCCCTAGAGGTCAACCCTTGGCAGCCTCCTTCCACAGGCTGAGGGGTGGGGGGGCATATATCCTTCACCACATCACAGATACACGTATACACCAGTTCCTACGTTAGATGTTTTTTGCTGTAAAGTTTTGAATGGCTTTTATCACTTGGTGTTGAAATTAATCTGGCTATGAGTAACGCTTTTAATTTCCTGCAGCCCTGATGTCATTGCCATCAGCATAGTGATTACCACTGGGTTGCAGTCCCCCTCTTGGCATCTGCTGACTGTATGGGTGACTGTGGGGTGGGCGGAAAGAGTGCTGGCCTGACCCAGCCTCCAGAAAACAAGGACAGTGGCCGTATGAACCTCACAGGGCAGGGAACCTGAATGCGACAGCCTCAGTCAAACATTTTGAACCAATGCCTGGCACACAGTCAGTGTTCAGGAGATGCAGCAGTTATTTGCACTGAATCTTGGTATCCTTTAGAAATGAGAGGACTCGAAACCAAAACGATCTGTGATTCCTAAGTTTAAAAATTCATGAAGTTGCCGTAATGTTCATTTTTTTTAGACACTTAATTAAACATTTATAAATTTTGATTTTTTTTTCAGTTTTTTTTTTTCCTTTTGTATTTAGACACAGTAAAATTTCTTTTCTTACATTTTTATGGACCCTTGAAACACTCTGGGCACCATTCCTAAGTCCCTCAATGGGCATATTGGTTTGCCCCCAAAGGTTGAGATTGGTGGAAAAACTCAGAGGAGCCTGGCAGGTTACAGTCCATAGAGTCTTGAAGACTCAGACGCAACTGAAGCGACTTAGCAGCAGGGGGGAAACTTCTGTCTGAGTAAAAAGTGGGTGTTTGAGATCTCACCTGTGGGTCCTTTCAGATATACGCATGACACAGCTTGGGAGAGGCTCCTCTACTTTGTTTTAGAAAACTGACGTGAAGTGTGCCAAACTCTTCTTGGGGTCTCAAGCCTCACACCAGATGCACAGAGCTCACCTCCTGGGGTGCCTGGACGCCCCCGTTAGCCACACCCAAGCTTCGTGGGCATGACACTCAGCCACTCTCTGTGTTTCCTAAACCAACGTATCTCTCTAGACTTGTCTTGGATTTTTCTCTTCTGGCATGTGTTTGGTAGGGGTTTCCTTCATTTCCGCCAGAGACACTCAGAGATGTGTTTCAGTGGCCGCACGTCCACCTTTCACCATCAGAGACCCTTCTGGGCATCGCAGTGCCTGCCTTAGCTGCCTTGTGACCTGATGGAGCAATGTGTTGCCGTTGGCACAGCATTTTATAATGCACTCTTTTGTCGGCTTTGGGATGGACTTAGAAATTTTTTATATTCTAACCACTTTCCATTTTTCATAAAAACTCTCCTTGAGCTTTTTTGAAGGCTTGGATTTTTTTTTTTTTTTCTTGTAAGCCATGTAACAAGAGAAGCATTAGGAAGAATTGGATCCAGTGGGTCTGACAGAACTCACTGACACTGCCAAAAAAAAAAAAAAAGAGAGAGAGAGGGTCAGTTTAAATAAAGTAGAATTAACCCTCCTTGCTCTAGATCTGTGTTTAAGTTGTTTGAGCTAGCTTGCAGTTTCTGTGTTCTCCCATTCTTCCCATGTTATTTTCCTTTGTAAACAATTTATTTTAATGGTTTGCTTTTTTTGCTATGAACAGTTGACTATCAAGAAGGGGTAAGTTAGGTATAGCCTATTACTGAGCATTACAGCTGTATTATCAGACGTGTCACAAACACTGACGTTGGCTGTGAAATGCCTTTCTCAGTTACATGGGATATATTTACAGTGACTTCTTTGTGCAAATAAGTTATGCATTGTCATTGGGAAAATTCCTGATAGCCAAGCCAAATATTCTGGGTGTATATTTGTAGATGAAAGCCAAGGTAACATTGAAGTACCCAAAGCAAAGTTCTCTTCTGTTTGCCTTTTTCTAAGGAATACAGCTGAATTAATCTGCCGACTCCCTAGACCCCTATAAAGTAAGTTAATGGCAATACATTACTTTGGTACTGCCACGATTTACATATACTCAGGTTCCATTAAAGCAAGTATTGACTAAAACTCGGCCTGTTATTGAATCTTTCCGAGCACTTTCGTACACTGAAATGGCGAACATTTGAGATTCCGTTTGTTTGTTTTTGTTTTTGTTCACCAGGGCTTAGAAGTCAGCCTTCTGGTCATTTGAGATAAAAAGTAAATATTTGAAATATCTAAGCTCTTGAGAACTATATACATTTATGGCCCTTTTTGGATGTGTTCCTGGTATCACCTTATTTTTACTTACCTCTGAAGTGGTTTTATGATTTTCTAATTCACTTGTTTTAAAGCGCTCCAGAGAAATACCCATAGTCACATCTTTCTGCTTGTTTCTGGCATTGCTAAAGGGCACAGCCCCGAGCTTCAGGAATGAAGCTCTGAGCTGAGGGATTGAGGGAGGAGTTTGGAGGTGGACCGATATGGCCTCATGTCTGAGCCCTGCTATGTCCATACCTGTGCGTCAGTTTCCCCATCTGTAGAATGGGTGTATGACACCGACCTTGCTAAGGGATGTGAGCATTAGAGGCGGTCTGAGCCACAGCTGGAGCAGTGGTTGGTGGCCCGGCTGGAGAGCTGATGGCCTGATTCAAGGTCACCTCTGCCCTGTGGTCAGATCAGTCTCCCTGAGCTTGGCCTCCTAGCATGCAACCCCGGGAAGATTCTGTGTTCATCTCAAGGGCTTCTGGTGCTTGTTGAAGAAAGGAGCATGTGATGATACTTAGTGCCTGGCAGAGATGCCTTAAACATTAGCTGTTATTATTAAAGCACATGCCCTGGACACAGGGGGACTCCCTTCCCGCATACCATACCCCTCACCAGGGAATCAACTAGAATTCTGCCTAAGTGGAGGCCAGATACTTGCCACTGCCGAGTTTTGTTTGTTTGTTTTTTTTAATCATTGCAGATTGAACTCTCAGGATACAAGACAGTAAGGGCTTTTTTGTCTTTTTCCTTCCAGCCCAAATACTGCAATAAAATACTATTTTAACCCCAAATACTGCAGAGATCCTGCATTACTTCACCAATTTTCTCCTCACTGAAGCCAAACCATGTTCACCATATTTTCCTGCTTCCTTTGTTTCTTTTCCCAAAGATTTTATTAAAATGTGGTTGTTTCTTAACTGAACATCCTGCTGTGTATCTGCCAAGACACTTAGCATCTAGAAGCTTCCATTGAGTCATCTATAAGGTGGAGATAATTATAATAGCTCTAATGCAGAAGATTGCTTTGCATGAATTGAGATGATAAATGTCCAAGTGCTTTGTAAACAGTCTGTCAGGTAATCTATCAGTCTATCAGAAATCTATAAATATGTAATTAGATAACAGAAAAGCATAGGAAATATTATTATTGCTGTGTATATTATACAAAAATCTCAGGGATCTAAAATAAAACTTGGCTTCTTGAAGATACATTTCATCTCATCCTGTCTTCTAGGATTGATGAGAAGAAAAACCATAGGGGAAAAAATAAAGGCATTTAAATCAGCCCCACTGTGAATCTATACTTTTAGAAGCTTTACTTTTTGCCATCAGAATATCTTAATATTTCCTTTCCTACTGTACACACCCCATAGGCATTTTGGAAACAAACAAAAGGCAAACTTCACAGTTAAGAGAACTGAGTTTAATTTTAATATCTATTTCTTTTCCAAAACCAAATGCAGTTCTCCCTCTCTGGCTGTGTTATTTCATTTGCTTTCCATGAAAGACTTAGGAAGAGTTGCAGAGATTGTAGTGTAGCTTGCTGAGTCCTTGTTCCTTTTTTTTCCACCCGTGGCTTTTTATATATGTTGCTCGCCTGAGATTTGGGGATTAGATTGCAGGGAGGTGAAATATTACACCCTTGAGCCTTCCTGCCAGTTTCCCAGGAGGAGTCAAAACCTGCAGCTGCTCCAAGGTGAGAACCTTGCAAGGCTCCAGAGGCTGCCTTGCTGTCCTGCTCCTTCGTTCACATGCTGTCAGAGCTGGTTGGGAGGAGAAACTCACTCTATTCTGTGGGTGATTCAGCCGGTCTCAAAATAAATAAGTAGCTGGGGGCAGGGAGAAAGAAACCGGGAACTGCTGAAATTTGAGTCTCAAGGGCTGGGCCATTCTCGGAGCCGTTCTGTTGAGCCATAAGAGCAATCCTGAACCCTGGGCAAGGGAGAGGCAGCCATGTGGAAAGATAGCAGATCCCGGCCTGGTTGGCTCTGCAGAGCTCAGCAGCCCCCATCCCCTCTCAGAGCCCCCGTTTCCTCACATCCCAAACAAGAGAGGATCGGATGGTTTGAAGATCCTTATCAGCTTCTAAAAGGAAGAGTTGATGTCTGTAGGAGCAAGCGCATCCCCCTGGGGGGTCACCTGGCCTGGAGGAGAGCCCAGGTTTGCAGCCAACCCACCAACCTGGGGAGGCAGGTTCAGGGCTGAGAAGATGGGCAAGCACCAGGTGGAGGGCACAGCCACTCACAGCCCAAGCAGGGGAAGAAATGGATAAAGGTCCACCCAGAGGGACATGCCCTAAGGAGGGGGAATTATCCTAACTTGATTTCCTATGACTTTGGCATCATTTTAAAAAAAGAAAGAAAGAAAAGGGGAGGTGGAGAAAAAAGTCACCCTTCTACCCACAAAGTGCTGGACTCTGCAAGCTACAGAGCCCCAACCTGGCCAAATTCCGGAAGCTGGCTGGCCAGAGACCTTGGGGTTCATTGCTCAGCCAACTTAAAAAAAAGATGGTTAGAGTCCTGTTGACCGAATTGTTGGAAGTTTCTGAGGCTGCCTTCCCCTCCTTTGCCTCTTCGCAGCCGTATGGGCTGTTCTTCACTACCTGCCTTACCTATCTGCACCATCTAGCCGCAAACAGCTTGGGTTGACCACACCACTTCCCTATTGAAAGTTAATACTGTTTGACTCATTCTGTGTTACTAACCTGAAGCCAAAGAAAATAAGCCAGAGAATAACCGGCTTGTATGGGGCTTGGAAGGCTCTCAGAGGCCCTGCTTTCAAAATCCTATACAGTAGCTTTACTATATCTCTCTGCCGCAGCTGCAGAGAAAATGAAGGAAGCAGAAGTGGTTTCAGAAAAAGAAAAAAAAAAGTTGGGGGTGGGGAAGAGACCCAGAAGGGAGTGAGGTGGGGCCCGCCCTCTCTGGCTGAGAAAAGACGGGGAGTAACCTGCAGTTTATGAGGGCACCCTCTCCCACTGGAGGCTGTGCTTTCACACACCAGAGTGTTTGCACAGAAGAGGGAACCGTGGACGGAGTTAAAAGGAGAGAAGTTTCAAAACGCCCATCGCAAAGTCGGTTCTACTGTTGGCCTTGGTAGCAGAGGCGAGCGGGGAAGCTGGTCCCACGAGAGTCAGCCTTGCAGAGACAAGAGTCCCCGGGTGAAGATGCAAGGAGGAAGGCCTGCTGTTTGCTGCTCTCCAGTCTGGAAAGGATTCGGACGGGAGAACGGCGCGGGGGTTTTGGAGGGAAATATCGATACCCTTCTTGTCCTTCCCTCCAGCACTGGCTCAGATGCGGTCATCAGGGTGAATAGGGGACACTTGTGTCTTGGCATAAATAGAACTTTCCCTCCCAAGACCACCTGGCAAGCACAGGACCAGTGGTTTTGTCATCATGCAACGCTCCTGGGGAGTCCCAGACAAAGAACCACCGCCCTTCCAAGTAGCTGAGGGGGAAGGACCCCCGCCGATGCTGTTTCTCAGCTGTGGGTGGGCAGCAGTGGATAATGACTTAGCCTGAGTGAGGCCAGTATCCCCCAAATAACCTGCCAGCTTTTTCTTTAGATGGCGTGAGGTAGGGATAAGGACAGGTTGCAAACAACTGCTGGTTACTATTGGCTTTCTTACGAGCATGTGGTCAGTGAGTGGTCAGAGGGCCACTGTCCTTTGGCACCTGCTTGGCTATCTATTAAAGGATCTGGGCAGGGGCTTTGAGTTGCCCTTTTGGCCTCCTGCTGCTGTGAGGCCAGCAGAAGTCAGTGGACATTTGTGACGTTCGAGAAGATGGGAATCAGATGCTGTTCGCTCCCGCCCCTCCCCTGCTGTTGGAAAAGCCCCCCACCCTCCCCACATTCACCAGGGACCAACAGGAGAGCTTTTAGCAATGAGAGGCGATCTTTCCTTCCCCTTTGAATTTTCCTTACTGCTGTAGGATGTACGTCCCTGAGTAGGTCTAGCCTAGGAAGGGGGCTGGACAGCTATTTATGTATTCTTGAATGCATTCATTCATCATTCATTCATTCACCCGGCATTGGCTGAGGCACACCATCCAGCCTCCAGGGCCCTCCGTTTACCGCAGCCCTGTCTGAACAGGCTGGGGGCCCTCTGTCTTTTGTGCCAGTGTGTGCAGAGCTTGGAGGGGAGTGGAGACCCGCAGGGGTGTCAGAAGGCTTGTGGGAGACCAGCATCACCCAGGCAGCTGGAGGGAGCAGGTGGAGCCTGTGAACATCTGGGATGGTGTTTTCCTTCCTCCAAGCCTGCTGCCTGTCTTCCCCAGGGCTAATACTTTTGAGGCTAGGACTCCACAGCCAGGTTAACGCCTCTCAACTCGACCCCTGCTTCACCACCAAAAACACATCCTTCCAAAGCCACCTCCCACTCGCAGAGCCTGTCCCTGTGGGGAGGAGCCCCTCAGATTAATGGATCACATACTCCCAGGTACCACCCTGGGGTTACTTTTTCTTACCCGTTCATGGGGTTTTCTGCAGACCGCCCCTTCCCCAAGGACAAGCTGACAGTACTTGCAATCACAAGCTTGCAGAGGAGAAAGAATCTCAAACTTGTGAGCTGTCTGCATCCGTCCATGGCGGTTGCCTCCCCTGCCCCCGCAGAGGGCTACCTCTGGTCAGGAGCGCAAGAAACCAGGCGGGTCCCCCGCCCTAAGCTGCAATTACCTCCTTAGTCACCAGACAGAAACAGGGGGTAACCATGGTGACCGATGACTACCCGTCCTGACTCCTGTGCTTTCAGGGGGCCTCAGGTCTCCGAAAGCTCGTGGAGATGAGCTAAGAACCCCACTGCCTGTCACTGTGAGCCCGGCACTTCAGGGAACCCCATTTTGCTTTGTGTTTTTGTCCTGCAAATTCTGAGGGCACAGTTTAGCAGGGGATGGAGGGGGCAGGCCCTGTGCAGCCCTGTGGCCTCAAGTCAGGGTTAGTTGTTGTTCTTGTCGTGGTCCCAGCCGGCTTCACTCTCCACTTTCTACACCTTTCCTTTCAGGCTTTGCTCTAGCAGTTGTGTCTTAGCCTGTGTCTAGTTACATGAGACACTGTGTGTGTGTGTGTGTGTGTGTGTGAGTGTGTATGTTGGGGGGGATACTCTCTCCAAAAACACAAGGAAGCTTTAGCAGTGCCTTGCTTATGAGAGGGTACTGCACTCAGCTCCATACAAAAGACCTTTTATCCATTTTTTTAATCTTTTTGTGTAATGAAGGAAAAAAAATAGAGAAGACCAGCTTTACAGACTGTTTAACTTCCCATAAGACAGCTCTCCACACAAAACTATGTTCCATGATGATATTTTTCCTCCCTAAGTAGTTTTCCTGAGCCCTCTCCAGTTTCATTTCAGCTAAAAACTGTCGTTCAAATTTCCTTTGCCCTGAATAATCCTGCTTTCCCACAGTCTAGTGGAGGACAGTTGGTTGGCCCCAGCGTTCAGCTGGTCAGTCGTCAGTCAGTGAATGTTCATTGAGCTTGCTGTGTGCCAGGTACTCTTCTCTGCACTGGGGATACAGCTGTGAGGAAAAGGGACACAGTCCCTGGCTCATAGAGCTTGCAGCGTAATGGGCAGAGACAAATCATAAATAACATTAATAAATGCTCTGGAGAAAACCAACGATAAAGGTCTTGGAACTGGCCAGGTTGGAGAAGGTACGGCTTAACCTAGGGTGTTCAGAAATTCCTAAGGGAGAAGATGAAACTTAAGTGTATCTGGAGACTAGACATCCTGGGAAGAGGAAACAGCAGGTGCAAAGGCCCTGAGGCAGGCATATAGGAGCAGTAATAAGGTGGCCAGTTTGTGGCTGGAGCAAAGCAGGGAATCCAGGCTGTCTGCCTTCTAGTCTAGAAACTAGGCTTAGCAAAAGCCAGCCTGACCTTTAAAGTATGTATGTCATGCCCTGTGAGGAGCCAGTGTAGGACTGTGGATGGGAAGACCCAGGATAGACAAGCCCCCCCCCACACACACACAGACTCAAGGCTCACTCACTTACCTGGAAACAATGACAGACTTTATTTTCTTGGCCCCCAAAATCACTGCAGAAGATGACTGCAGCCATGTAATTAAAAGATGCTTGTTCCTTGGAAGAAATGCTATGACCAACCTAGACAGCATATTAAAAAGCAGAGACATCACTTTGCCAGCAAAGGCTCGTCTAGTCAAAGCCATGATTTTTGCAGTAGTGCAGATGTGAGAGTTGAACCATAAAGAAGACTGAGTGCCAAAGAATTTATGCTTTTGAACTGTGGTGTTGGAGAAGACTCAAGTCCCTTGGACTGCAAGGAGCTCAAACTAGTCAGTCCTAAAGGAAATTGACCCTGAATACTCATTGGAAGGACTGATGTTGAAGCTGAAACTCCAGTGCTTTGGCCACCTGATGCGAAGAACTGACTCATGGGAAAAGACCCTAATGCCGGGAAATATTGAAGGCAGGAGGTGAAGGGGATGACAGAGGATGAGATGGTTGGATGGATCATCGACTCAATGGACGTGAGTTTGAGCAAACTCCGGGAGATGATGATGGACAGGGGGGCCCGGCATGCTGCAGTCCACGGGGTCGCAAAGAGTCAGACACGACTGAGCGACTGAACAATCTGCAAGAGAACCAAAGCTCCTCTCAGCCATACCCATCGCAGTCCCTGTTGGTGATTCTCCGGGAGTAAACGTCACATCTATAGAATCGTTAGGTTGAAATCCACAGCCTAGGAAGCGCTGGCACCCTGGTGGCTTCTCCCCATCAGCTCCGTGTGACTTAGAAGGCTCACACATGAAGGGAAGAGAAGCCGTGTACCAGGCGTGTGGGTGAGGGAGCTGGTCAGCTGCACACGTGGGACGATGGGCGTTGATCTCAGCCTTACATTCCTCTGACCGAGGACGGGAGGGCATGGCCAGGGAACTGAAAAGTACCATTGTTTTCTAACCAATGAGGGAAGCAGGAAGATGATACCCTGGATTAAGGTTCAACATAGTGATCTTCCTGCCCCCGCCCCCCAGCTGCAGCCCTTGACAACATGTTAGCAGGTTTTTAAGTTGACTTGAATGGCCCATTCCCTCCAGATGCAGCCTTTGGGCCGTCGTGGGGAGGGGGTGGAAACAGAAAGGGGATGTCCTGGCTGGTAGGTCCCAGGAAACACGCAGTGAAGGCTCCAGGAGAAAGAGGGAAAGGATCTGTGAAAACTGTTCAGAGGGCCATGGCTGAAACAGCAGGAGACACGGGATAGGGAGTCAGTTTTCAGGATGCCTTGTGCAAAGCTGCCAGCCATCAGCGCACCCAAGAGTAGGGCAAGGCGGAGAAATTCCCATTTTTGAGTTAGAGTTCTGAAGACCAGCCTGATGGCTCCCAAAGGCCAGGGATCTGCCTGAAAAAGAGACAGAAAGCAAACTCTTGAGAGTCCTAACGTCACGTGAAGTTGTTCAAGAGAGCCCCTGCTTAGAGTCGTCGAGCAGGATCCGGTTGAGCCGAATCACTGCAGATGTAATTGCTGTGAATGCTTCAGAGCCCCTTGCAGTAATCCGTCTTAGTCCTTTAATTCCAGGCTTCCAGATAAGGAGGCTGAGCGATGAAGAGACTTGCTCTTGTCCACAGGAAAGTTGGGTGGAAAAGCAGATTTAGGATGGAGAGTTATTAACATCCAGACTGGCAGTCCCATTTCGCTGGTGCCATGCTGTTTCTCTCAGGGAGAGGGATTAAAGCATCTGTATGAACACCCTTGGGCTTCTCTGGTAGCTCAGCTGGTAAAAAAAAAAAGTCTGTCTGCAATGAAGGATTCCCAGTTCAATTCCTGGGTCGGGAAGATCTCCTGGAAAAGGGATAGGCTTCTCCACTGAAGCTCACTTCAGTGATCTTGGGCTTCCCTCGTGGCTCAGACAGTAAAGAATCTGCCTGTAATGCAGGTTCGGTCCCTGGGTTGGGAAGATCCCTTGGAGAAGGGCACTGGCAACCCACTCCAATATTCTTGCCTGGAGAATCCCATGGACAGAGGAGCCTGGTGGGCTACAGTCCACGGGTCGCACAGAGTGAGACACGACTGAGCGACCAAACACAGCACAGCCCATGAACACCCCTATCCTTACAGGCGCTCTGAGGTCATAGCCCCCGCATTTCTGGGAAGGACTCATAGGATCCACATAATCCTTTTCTGCTGTTCCCTGAAGCCTCTCCTTAGAGAACAGGGCAGAAGTCACTTCCTGTTTGAGAATTCTGGGTTCCCCTCCCAGACCCTCCTGATGACTGCAACAGTGACTCACAGGGTTCTCTCCAGGATGGTGAGAGAGAGACAGTCACAACTGTCTTCAGGCAGAGTTTTCCCATTTTCAGGCACTCTGTAGAGCACACTGAAGAATCTTTAAAAAAAAAAAAAGTTTTTAAAGGCCACAAAATAGTTATCACCAAACAAGGCCATCACTCAGTGTCCATGGACACGTAGTCTAAACATGGTTCTGGTAGATTTGGTGTTTTAGTTTCCAGCCCACGACAGACGAGCAGCAGGTTGGAAACACATGCGCGGCAGGGAGGGTGGCTGACGCTCACCGTCACCCTCCCCGGGAACCCCAGCAGCCTCGGCGTGGCCCAGATCTTCTGCACTTGCCGGTCCTGCCCCCAGACCTGCAGGGACATCAGGAGACTCATGCATGCGCAGATGTGCGAGACCCAGCTCTCTGGGAGGGGTCCCGCTCACAGCTCTGGCTATCTTCTGTTCTAAGGCAAGCCAGGAACGGAAGTGGGATGGTCAAGGCAGAGGGTGCATGTCGCCCAAGTGCCCAGGGTCCGTGCGACGCACAGCCATGGGACGCTGTGGCTCTGATCACGTGGGAGTCAGGGAAATGGGTATTTCTAAGTGCGTGGAGCGTGAGGGGTCGGGGGGAGGGTGTTGAGGGAGTGGGTGTGTTTTCAGACCTGCTGTTTGTCTCGTTGGCTGTGTGAGATTGGGTAAATGACATAATCTCTCTGAACTTCACTGCCACATAGGAGTTCATAAATAAAGCTAATTCCTCTAGCCTTTCATTTTGAAAGGACTTCAGCCTTGCGCTGTTCTCTAAGCTTAATGGTATGGGAAGAGGTAGAGGGAAAGTTGGGCTTGTTCAGTCACTCAGTCGTGTCTGACTCCCTGCGACCGTGTGAACTGCAGCACGCCAAAGTTAGGCTACTCGTGTATATACCATTGGGTGATATATAAACATATATTAGAGTATGACTCATTTGAAAAGACCCTGATGCTGGGAAGGATTGAAGGCAGGAGAAGGGGACGACAGGATGAGATGGTTGGATGGCATCACCAACTGGGACATGAGTTTGAGTAAACTAAGGGAGCTGGGGATAGACAGGGAGGCCTGGCGTGCTGCAGTCCATGAGGTTGCAACTATTCGGACACGACTGAGCAACTGAACTGAACTGAACTGATAGTATGTATTCCAATATAGTAATGTATCTCAGCATATGTTTTTATGTATTGTGTATATAATGTATATACAATCTATGCATTATTATATAATTATATATATATATGTGTATATATATAACCTATACACAATATGGGAAGTATTTCCCAGTGTTTCATTAGCTAGCAGATGGATAGGTTTGCAGTTAAAAAGGTTTGCTTCACCACCTGCAAGGGGCTTTGAGGAAGGATCACATCCACATTCAGAATCATTGCTTTAAAGTCCCAATGATTTTGTTAACTCTGGAGCCCAGAAGTTAGAATATTGTACCAGGAAAAATGAGCTATCTTTTATACTCGTCAGTTTCTTTTCCCTAGTCCATAAAGGATAGCATATTAAAGAAAGAAAGATTGATGTTTTTATACCCAGATATTGTCGTTTGCATCAGATTGATTGGCAAACATCTTTTGAAAAAGATACACCCTTTTAAAAGAATCACGGTGAGATGGATGGATGGAGGGAGGGAGACAGAGATACACATGGGTGGTTTTCGTCACTAAGTTGTGTCCTGCTCTTTTGACCCTGTGGACTGTAGCTCACCATGCTCCTCTGTCCATGGAATTTCTCAGGCAAGAATACTAAAGTGGTTTGCCATTTGCTTTCCCAGGGGATCTTCCCGACCCAGGGATCAAACCCGCATCTCCTGCATTGTAGGCTGATTCTTTACTGCTGAGCCACCAGAGAAGCCAGAGATGCGTATACACACACATATATAGATACATGTCTTTTGGGTCTTTTCATTTTGCATCAGTTTTTCTCAGCTGCTCATGTTGACAATGCTTTGAGTACATGCCTTTTCTAATTTTTCTGCTGAGAATCTATCAAGAAAATCAGTGAACTTATATCAGAAACATGGACTTACATGTTGACTGTCAGAAAATGATTCTCTCTACACAAAACTTGACAAGAAAAGGTGACAACCTAATCTTATCCGTTTTCTTTCATAGATGATTGTATACAGACTGTCCCTGACTTAGAATGGTTCCACTTAGAATTTTTTTTTTTTTTTTTTACTTTACAATGACATGAACGTGATGCATACTCAGTAGAAACTATACCTTGAATTGTGAACTTTGATCTTTTCCCGGGCTCGCGATGCGTGGTGAGCTGCTTGTGTGATCGCCACGACCTCTTAGGGATCAACAACAGATAAACTTGCAACCGCCTGTATTCAGACGACAGTTCTGTTTTTCAGTTTCATTATGCACAGTATTCAGTAAATGACTTGAGATAGTCAGCAGTTGATTATGAAATAGGTTTTGTGTTAGATGCTTTTGCCCAATTCTGGGCTAATGTGCAGACAAGGCTTAAAGAAGGCTAAGATGTTTGGTGCGTTCAGTGTTTTAAATGCATTTTCAGCCTATGATATTTTCAGTGTAGGATGAATTTATTGGGACATTAGCTATTGTAATTCGAGAATACTGTATTTCAGTTACTTTGAGCCAGAGATCAACAATGGTTTCCTGAAAAGGGGACTTCAGTTGTCAGTGAAATATGCATACCCACTCAGCCTTGTTTTCAATAGCAGAAAACTAAAAGCTGGTCTCATTAACCATCACAAATATCCTAACATTTAGGGATGCCCAGTGGGCACCCATTCCAGAAGACTGCAGGACATATGTCTTTGGAATGAAGTAAAATTTGGCAGATGGGATGAATTAGTTTTTATTCTTTTTGGTGGTTGTTCTTTTGGCTTTGTATAGTTTTGCATATATATAAAATTCTAATCAAATACTTTTTTTAAAAATGTGAGAATAGTAATAGAGAAACAATTTAGGATCAGATGTCCCTGTATGACATCTTGAGGTTGTGACTGTGTTCAAGACAACCTTGTAAACATTCACAGTTGACTGCCAACGTGTCCAAAAAATCCAGGCTGCCAACATACACGTGTTTGAGGCTTCACATAATTTCTACCAGAAGGTTTGATCCAGGGTTGAATTCCCTGTTGCCCTCGAAAGCCCAGTAGTCAGTAAGAAAGAAGAAAAATGAATTTGATAGTGGACATTCTCCATACTCCTGTATTTAAAATTCAGGGAGCAAACTGACATCTTAATTGCACACAGATACAGGAAACTGGAGACAGAAAAAGCATTCATTTTCCTCAGCTTGAAAGTTTATATCGGAAGCTTCTATATTTCGTCAAAAAAAAAAAATATATTGCTCTTTGGCACACGAAATCTGATGGTTTCAGAAAAGAAGAATTAGGTTTTCCTTTGATCTTGCTTCTGAATGCATCAGAACCACACCTTTAATATAATGCTTTTTATCTCCCCCGTGTCTTGGTGTTCCAGCTCTCCAGCTCCAGTGGGGAGGAGGGTCTCAGGGTCCCCGGGAGAGTAATACCACTCTGACTTACTCCAGGATCACACGCAGGGAGGGTGTGGAGTGAACTCTCACCCCTCCTCCGGCATTAAACTCAGCCCTGAGACTCTCAGGGCTTAGAACAGAGCTTAGAGTGAAGAATTGTTTTCTCTGAGAGCTATGCCCAAACATTCCTGCTGAAGCAGACAGTCATCAGTTAATCTCTGTAAATGACTGCGATTTTGGCAGGTGTCAGCTGGTGCAAAAACTGCTCACACGTTGAAACTTTGTTTTTCAAGCATAGGGTAATGAGAAGGGGTCTCGTTAAAAAATATACACATATCTTGCATTATGCCCGGCCACAGTAGTGGCTTCCCTGAAATGACTTATTCCTGTTTAGTTTCTTGGTGGCTTGTGTTTCCCAAGCTTGGGGACTGAGGTAGACACAACCAAAGGCCTCTCTTCAAAGGCTGACCAGAGGCTCCAAAACCCCAAATGCGTGAGTTCGGAATGCTCTGGTACACATCATTCTCCTGGATCACCAACTGTCCTTGACATGCTGTTCTTAAAAAACACCACTGGGTGCCCAGGGAATGTGCAGTTTTGAAATGGGTACAAAACCTGCTAGAATCCTCTGCCCCACCCCTATGCCAACTGGCATTCTTTCTGAGGCGCTAGAACTTTCCAGAAGTATGTGTCCTGCCTTCTTTTCTCCTTGACTCCTAACTCCAGGTGCTAGGTGTTGATAGGCATGGAAAGGACCATACTAATGTGCTTGGGATGACCTTTGAGTTGGTAGCGTTTGCTCCTCTGCGAGAAAGCTTCAGATTTTTCAGTCTGACTGTCAGGAAGCCGAGAATGGTCTCAGAGATAAGAGGAGGGAGGAGTCTCTGAGATGTTCCATCCAGAGACCATGAATGACTCCATGATGGACTGACATAGAATGTTCTAGAAAAAGATTGTTTTTATCTCTCTGAGGAAAAGGGGTGGCAGGGGTTGTTCTGGGAGCTGGCCCTGTGGCCTTTCACCCACAAGGCTGGTGCTTAAAATACTCAGCGGGTAAGAGGCCTTCCATGTGTGCTGGGCCCACGTGACATGGGCTGCCTGGTTCAGGCAGAGGGCTGTGGGCTGCAGGGGTGGAATCAGAGACCAGATTTGCCTTGGTGACACATGAAAAGAGGGAGCATTGCATTTGAACTACACAAATATTATGCTTAAGTATTTTTCCTCATCGCAGAGCCAAACAGGTCTTGCTCGTGATAAAATCACTGCAGTATAGTGGGTCCTTTTTCTGGTCTGGAATTTGAGACAGCATCAGCTGTGCCAAGGGGCCTGGCAGCAGGAAGAAACGGCAAACCACGGAGATTTGGAACCATAATACAAGTTATAAAATTTAATTTTATAATTGTAGCCATTGGGAGCTGGGCTAAAATGTACTTCTCCCAACTCCACTCCCACCCTGGGCTGGGGGTGGTGGCGGGGGTGCTGGAATCCAGGGATCATCTTTCTCACTGAGGAGGGGGTCAGGCATGGGGAAGGCCACTGGAGTGTGCTGGCAAGGGGGCTGCTTCCCCAGTCTTGTTTTGAGGTCCCTTGTTGACAGAGGCGGGGAGGAGGTGAGTTGTGAAATTGGTCAGTGGCTCTTTCTTCCAATGAATTGGCCAAGCCCAGCCCCACCCCTCTAACCCTCATGGCTACGTGGGGACCTGGGATCCTCAGCTCTGCTCGACAGGCCTAAATCTCTGCTTTAAAGACGTTGTGGAGACCCCCCCCCCCCGGCCATCCATTGGTTAAGACTCTGCCTTCCCACTGCAGGGGGCACGGGTTCAATCCCTGGTCAGGGAAGTAGGATCCCACAAGCCCCAAAGTGCAGTCAGAAAGTAATACATTTTTTAAAAAGACATTTTGATGAAGAACTAAGGGAGGAAAGAGAAAGCCCAACCCTCCCAGCCCTTCTCTAGTGAAGGGTTTCTGCTCACATCCTGGTGACAGTGACTTTGACAAGGTGCCAGGCGGGCGAGGACACTTGCTGGCTCCCGAGGTGCTGAGGGTGCCCCTCCCCGCCTTGGATTTCCAGAGGCCCCCCGGGGAAGCGCCTCCACTCTGCTGGCAGCCCACTCTGGGCTCCAGAGGCCCCGGCTGCTGCAAATCTCCAACCCGTGGGGGCCAAGCCCGGGGAAGTTGGCCCCAGGGAGGAGAGGATGCTCTCGGAGAGCTGGCGAGAAGCGAAGAAGGGGCCCTTGCCCCGCACTTAACAGGAAATCTGACCTCCCAGGGCTGTGGTTTGCAGCCACACCTCATTTCCTGTTGGCAGGGGCCTGCCGCTAAGCTCCAGGGCCCACTTTGCTGCTCTGAAACCAGCCGGGCTTGGGTGTGTGGTGGGGGGCAAGCTGTTGGGGCTCCTTCTCCAGCCCACAACTCAGGGCCAAGCAAGTGCCAACAACGTGCCCCTTCCCCCATTCTCCTGCCATCCACCACCTCTGCCACCAAGCCCAGCGTACTCTCTGCCTTGTACTCTGCCTTCCGCCCCATGCAGATGGGTGCAGAAGGTTGAGGTGGGCGCCCAGGGCCAGACCGAAGGAGTGCCCCATGAGCAATATGACGAGAGGAGTCCCCCAATGTGCCAGCCCCGAATCCCCAGGGGTGCCTGTGAATGAGCAGGTCTCCAGCAGGTCCACGTGGGGCGTGGGGAGGTGAGGGGAGAGGGAGGGGAGACCCAGAAACACCCGATTTCTAGCAAATCCGCAGTGTACATTTTCTGATCTCTTGCCTCCCTCCTTCCTTGCCTCCCTCTCCCCTTCCCCACCCCCTCCCCGCATAGGACATCGTCAGAAACTAGATGATCAGACCAAGCCCGGGAGCTTGTCCTTTTCCGAGCGGCTCAGTGAACTGGAGCAGCTGCGGC
>SJXQ01007619.1:92520-124688 GCA_006408695.1 Aepyceros melampus | reverse complement strand
CCCCCTCCTTTTTTTTTTTTCCCCCCCCCCCCCCCCCGCCAACAAGCCATCATGGAAGAGAAATACAAGTCCCCTGTCATTCAGTTACTTTTGGGCTCTTTAAAGTTCAACATGTATGAGTGAAATAACGCTGAGGAACGGTCATTACTTCTGTCTTCCCTCCCTTCCCTCTGGCCCCTGAGCACCAGAGCTTGGGGAAAATGTAAAGAGGCAGGGGAACACTCAACTCTTCGCAGCCACTTCAGGGTGTATTTGTATTTTCATATTTTACTTGCAAAGCCTTTAGCCCCACATGAGCTTTCTTATTACTGAACAATTGCTTTCAAAGCCCTAGAGCAGCCCAATTGTTAATGGAGATTAAAGATCCGGATTGCAAAACTCCTCCATAAATAAAATCTTCACTGACAAACCCAGTTTTTTACCTGTAGACTTTTCTTCCGTAATCTCTTTCTGGCAGAACATGTGATGTTTTGCTACTAGAGATTCGTTACCAGCCACAGTAAATAAAACAAAATAATGATAATAATGGTATAGAACTCACCCCAAAACAAACACTGGCCAATCATATTTACTTCCTATTTTGGGGGGCACTTCTAATAATTTATGGGGGGGAATGGAATGTACCAGTTGATTTTTGATGATCAAGCTTTGGAGCATCTTGAAATTGAGTGTCTAATTCAGGCTCTTCCAAGAGGCATGGAATGTAAACATGTACTGTTCAAAAGAAATAAGTGTTTTTCCGGGGAAAACAGAACCATCCCACCAGACCCCTGAATGAGCCGTGAGTAGGAAAGACAGTCATTGGGCGGAAAAGACAGTCCTTCCCTCTGGACACAAGCTCAAGTACCAACACTTCGGGGCCCGTCATGATTTCACACCAGCTCAGGGTTAGCTTTGGAGTCAAGAGCATTCCAAGTATCATTTCAAGATGGTGGGAAAGAACCTCCAATTGTAAGCAGTAGCAAGAAGTTCATCCTTATAAAAATGGGGACCCCCCCTTGTTTTCCCACCTGAAAAAAATGTGGACAAACAGGCGGAGGAGGCAATGGGGGACTCTGACCTGAGCATTTCCTCAGGTCACTTAGCAGCTGGTGAAACTTGAGCGTTGAAAACACACACCACCATGGGCTGCAACAGGACTTATTTCTGCACCCTGCTGATCCTCCCACCCAGCGTCGCTGGATCTGAGCCTCCATAAGTCAGTGTCACTGGGCCTGGTTAACAATAGATTTGGGTCCTCACAGTGGTGAGCTCAGTCCTTTGGGGATCTTTAAGGAGGATGAGTTATGGTCTTTTGGATCTGTCACTTGGGTATGACCATGCAGGGGTCAGAAGACCAGAGCATCCCTAGGGCAGGAGGGCAAGGAAGATCCCTGAGGAGCCCCAGCGAGTCAGCACGACCCTGGTTGGCAGCGGCTCACCTGTCTTAAGGCATGAAGTCTCCAGACCCCATTTCTCCTGATTCCTACTGCGGACGAAGTTCTCTCTGTCCTTCAGCCTTATGGGCTAACGCACGTCATTCCAAGGCCAGATTAGCATCTTGGGAAGGGCTCCACACATACATTTGCTGGGTAGGTTTTTAAACAGTATCTCAGGGTACAAAGGGAGGAAGAAATAATCTGAACAGTGATCGCATTTCTTGGAGTTGTAGGTCATCCGAGGAAGCGAAGCTCATTGTTGTATTTCATCTCCTGGGGGTTATCCCACCATTGTGGCCATTAGTGCATCTCTCTGTACGTATCAGATGGCAGATTATATAATGATAAAGTTATTAAAATATCTGCAAAAGTCAGCACAAGCTCAAGGGCTCAACTTTGCATTTCTGTCCATTAAGTGGTTTATTGGGATCGTTCCTCTCCAGGTCTGTTAATCTTCATCCGTCCTTGGTTGTAAATCGCCTGAGTTTTAAGCTGTGCTTCAGTGGGTCATCCAGTGGGACTGGAATCCTCAGGATGAGCTTGGAAACTTTTGAAACGTGAAGTTCTTTCCCCCGCTCACCACCCAGGTTTGAAACTGCAGCGTGTGTCTGTGATGGGGTCTACACCTGGCTTGTTTTGGGAGCCAGGGGCCCCCGAAGAAAGACGAGGACATTGCCTGGTTCGCACGTTGACTGAAGGCAATCACAAAGTGGCTGTGGTTCTCATTTCTGGACTGACTGACGCTGTTGGCTGCTGTAGTCCCCACCACCAGCCCCACAGTGTGTATGGCATGGTCCTGGGGGTCTTGCCTGTTGTGCCGGCTCAGGGGCTGTCAGCCACGTGAGTCCCTGCCCTCGCCCATCATGAAGGCCATTAACAAGGTGGCCCTAAGCTCTAATAGGTTGTAATTCTTGGCAGATTCTGGGGCTCTCGAGGATTAACCCCCACTGTTCTCAGGAAGCCAGCAAGAAGGGCCCAGGGCCCTCTTCCCCCTACTTTGCTCCCCTGATTAAGAGGCTCTTTTCTTCATGATATTTTTGCTATGTGATTGGGCATTCTGAGCCACCATATGTTGCTAAATAGGAAAAGCCATTGCCCAGACGTGGTTCTGTTAATGTGATTCTCCACGAATTACAAAGCTTGACTTTACAATTGAATTTGTGCAGAATTACAGACGGCCAGTTCAGGTGGAAGGGAGAGGAAATCTTGTTACTCTTATTCCAGAATCTCTTCCCGATTTCCTCATTTGGTTCTTTCACGCCTTGGGGGAGGGCGAGGGCGGGGAGACGCCTTAGAGCCTCTGTAAGGAATTTCTCTCATTTTTCAAACTTCCTGCCTGGCCGTTCACGGGAGCACACAGTGGCCTGTGGACGGCAAAGTGGGCTGCCAGTTCTTCTGTTCATCCACCCCATCAGTCAGCTCTTCCTCCCACCTTTTCATCAGAGGGACTCCGAAAACACATGGAAACCCCCAGAGTGCAGTATATGGGGAAAGCAGAATCTGGACCCATAGGTGTGGATATGGATAATGGGAATTCAGATGCCAGGCTGCCCACTTCCTGATTAGGTGACCTTGCAAAAATTACTTCAGTTCTCTGCCCTGTGATCCCCATCTGTGAAATGGGCATGGTGATGATGGTGCTTAGATCACTGGAGAGTTGTGAGGATGCGCTCAGTTAATATACACGAAGCCTGGATGCCTGGCGTGTGGTATTGACTCATCTCCTCGTGGACAGGGGCTGAGATACATTTTTGTCACGTGTTCAGCATAGAGCCTGGTGCACGTTGAACACTCCTGTGTGGTCAGCGGTCTTTTTGCTAAGATCGCCATCTTCCTGCTTTTCTGTTGGTAGTGTTGCTGTGTGACCAGGGCACTGCACGTCTGTTCTGGGAGCCACACAGCTGCTCTGTGATAGTGACCTTGTGTGTCTCCTTACTTCCAGGAGCGATGCGAGCCCTGGGGTGGACAAGGGCAGGAGTGGTCCTGGTGTCAGCTTTGTTCATGTTCACTTTCCTTGGGTAAACTAACAAGAGGACCCAGGCCCTGCTCCACAGGGTCAAATGAGATCAGAATGGTTACGGTTGAAAGTGAAAGTCACTCAGTCGTGTCCAACTCTTTGCGACCCCATGGACTAACAGTCCATGAAATTCTCCAGGCCAGAATACTGGAGTGGGTGGCCTTTCCCTTCTCCAGGGGATCTTCCCAACCCAGGGATCGAACCCAGGTCTCCCGCATGGCGGGCGGATCCTTTACCAGCTGAGCCACCAGGGAAGCCCAAGAATACTGGAGTGGGTAGCCTATCCCTTCTCCAGAGGATCTTCCCGACCTAGGAATCGAACCAGAGTCTCCTGCATTGCAGGTGGATTCTTTACCAATTGAGCTATCGGGTTACAATTGAAAGGGACCTTACCTGTCTTTCTGTGTGTGCATGCTAAGTTGTATCCCACTCTTTGTGATGCCACACACTGTAGCCCACCAGGCTCCTCTGGCCAAGGGATTCTCCAGGCTAGAATCCTGGAGGGAGTTGCCATTCCATTCTCTAGGGGACCTTCCCGATCCAGGGATCGAACCTGCATCTCTTAAGTCTCCTTCATTGGCAGGCGGGTTCTTTACCACTAGCGCCACCTGGGAAGCCCCGAAAATGTCTTTCTGGAAGTCCTTCATTTCATGCATGAGGCATCAAGGCCCAAGAGTGTCAGTGACACTTGGAGACAGACCTGAGCTCTTGAGTCTTAGGGCTTAGTCCAGGGGCCATCCCGCTGGCCCGCCGTCCTGCTGTCGAGGTGGGGCGGGCGGGAAGGGGCACAGTTCGTGGGCTCCACTGTCAGTACAGAGGGTACCCCAGGACGTTTCCTTCTGCTGTGCCCCTCACTGAGATGAGATGATGAAATGATGATGATCCCTTGGTTCAGTTCTGTATCATGGCTTCTCTGTGTCCCCATCTTTTCAATGCTGAATTTCCTACTGAAGGAGTAGGGATCTTGTTAAAAAGTAAGAACATCCATCTCAAGGCCACCCGCTGTCCTCCTCAGTCCCACCGAGTGTCCCCAAGCCCTGCTTCGGGGTGCGGACATGGCTACAGCTGCAGGGACGCTTCTGACCACCAGGCCCATGTGGGCAGTGGCCGGGAGCTGGGGGGGACCCCGACCCGTCTCCTACGTGCCCGTCCCCTTATGAATAGGACGCATTCAGAGAATGTGAATTATCAGCCTCTTCTGCATTTTGGATGAACCACCTACAAAAGGTTTCTCTGAACTGCGTTTCACCTTCCTGTGTGAGTCTGCCCACCAGCCTGGGCCTTGAAAGCCTGCTTGTGGCCTGTGCCACCTCCGGGCCAGAAGGAGGCCAGGAAACAGGTGTGGAGGGTGATGGGCTGGGGTCGCAGCGGTGGGAGTGCATTGAGGGGGGCCTGGGCAGGCCGGGGCTCAGACTGAGCGACGGTCCCCTGGTCCCCTGGTCCCCCGCCAGGACGCTGCCAAGTCCCATGCTGTTCGCTCCCTGAACGGTGTCTGGCAGGAACAGCCAGGCTGCCTGGCCAGGCCCCAGCATCCCTGAGGTAGCCATGCCCTTGGTGGTGAAGTCAGGGTCAAGGGCACGAATGGCTTGGCCAGCGCCACCCGGGGCCGTCACAGGAATCCCAGGAGTGCAGCCCAGATGCCCCTCTCCCTGAGGCACTGTACTGAGGCGGGGTTTACAGGCTCCTTCCTAGGTTGAGATGCTGTGACTCTGTAGTCATCTCTCCGAATGATACTTCATTCAGAGGTGATGGGAAAAACAGGGACTTGGAGGCTCTGCTCAAACCAGCAGCGCAGACCTGTCACCTCCTCCTGGCCTCCCGCAGCCTGCCCCGGGGCCTGGAGCTCTGGACTCTGCAGAGCCCAGGTTCCTAAGGACCAGATACGAGCAGGAGTCCAGTGATGGGTGTTTGCTTGCTCCAAGAATCCCATCCACTCAGAAACAGAGCATTCAGAGGGTTTGCAAGTTTTCTCCCAAAGATGATGGTTTCCTCCTTTAGGCAGTTCTTACAGAGGTGTCCCTTGTGGCTCAGATGGTAAAGAATCTGCCTGCAATGCAGGAGACCCGGGTTCAACCCCTGGGTCGGGAAGATCCCCTAGAGGAGGGCATGGCAACCCACTCCGGTATTCTTGCCTGGAGAATTCCATGGACAGAGGAGCCTGGGAGCTACAGTCCACGCAGTCGCAAAGAGTCGGGCACGACTGAGCGACTCACGCTTTCACTTTCAGGCAGTTCTTATATGGTGACTTTGAACTTCTGAGCACTGGAGATGAGTGAGTCAGAGAAAGCTAAACCAGCATGAGATGGTTCCCCCACCCCATCAGATAGAGGAGACACTGGAAGCCCAGCGAGGTGGAATGACTGCATGAAGGTCACGTGGACAGCATCTGTATTGCAGCGCTCGACTTCCCTCTGCCTGTCCTGCCCAGCTCGAACACAGTCTGAATCTTTGGTTAAGAGCAAAAACGAAGCTTCCTGAGCAGTCCCTTCAAAACAGCACTTAGGAAGAAGCAGGGGCCGTCGGAACAAGAAAGGGCAAACACCAGTGTGCCTCTGTGCGCTGCTCCACCCAGTTTCTCATCTTTATATTACAAAAAAAAAAAAAAAAAAAAAAAAGGTCTCAAATAACCCAAACAGGCAGGGTCTGATCTGCAGACAGTCTGCAGGCATCCGCCCAAGAAACTGCCGGTCGGCCGGTCCATCCTCCTCTGATTTATGTTGTGTGTGTTAAGCCTTAAATTGTTGAGACTCTGGCTGGCTGCAGTGGTATTACTGGAGGGTTGGTGCATGTTTTCAGCTCACAGAGCTGGCTCCGGGGACTGGAGGTGTTGGCCCCGAATCAAGTCCAATCTCACACCTGTCTGAGACAATGAGGGCCTTGTTAGACGCATCTCCAGCCCAGGCAGCTCAGGGGGCGGGGGCTAGGAGAAACCGAGCTAAGCCTGGGACTTGCTGGGGTCGCCGCCTCCCTGGCCTTCTCCTTCCTCCCCGCCCCCCCAACCCCATTTTATAAACCTTTCCTTATTTTTGGAAATTATTTAAAAAAATACAAATAAACAATACCAACAGTAGCACCCTTATGAAGGAGAGTTTCCTACTGCAAAACAAGCAGCCCAGGGCCTGCTGGAGACTAAATTCAGTCACAGCCCTGGGGTGGGGGTCGGGGAGTGAGGAAATGGGTTAGGGAGTGTCTTAGCAGGAGTGGAACACCGCTCCCCACCCCAACCAGGGCTGATGCTTGAGCTCCTCCCACACTGATGGGGGTCTTTTCCTGGTTTCCCCTTCCATTGCTGATGTGTCAGTGATAAGAGCAGAAGGGAGCTTCCTGCTCAGCTTTGTATCACGATACTCAATACACGGCAGACGGTGCTGTCGCGGCTCCAACCTTCCTGTCTCTTGTCCTAGGCAGAGAGGATGCGGCCGGCCGCCAGCACTTTAGTCTGCGGGCCCTTTGAGAGTCTGCTTTTTCCCTGAGACCCCTGACCCTAGGCGGCTACTTGGGCGGGACCTTCTCTGGGTCTAGGCTGATTCCTCAAGGCCAGTGGCTCTGGGTGGTCTTTATTCAGTCAAAGCCATCCTGGGATGACTCTGTCTTCATAGGGAGGGGTGGCGTGAAGGCCCGTGGGAGAACCATCCCGAAGGGAGTTCCTCAGAGTTAGGAAAACCGCCCCTTGGTGCCAGACTCCCCAGTGGGGAGCCCACCTTGGGGGTTCCTCTCTTGTGGAGCTGCCATGTTTTTGCAGCCAACACCTCCCAGCCTCCCTTCTCTTAAGGTAAAAGCGAGGCTCTTATCCTGAGCTGGGAGGCATCTGGGCACTGGTGGTCACTCCGTTCTGCAAGAAACAGGCGGCCCCGTCCTACTTGCTGGCAGACAACTGCGTAAGCATTAAAGGTCCCTGCAGGTCTCATGATCCCAGCCTTGGAGACATGGCATAGGACACCCAAGGCCTAGGACTGACCCAAGGGGAAGTGGGACCTGGCGTTTTCTTAACACAAATCACCATTTAAAAAAAATATATTTATTTAACGGCTGTTGCTGCCTGGGCTTTTCTCTAGCCGTGCTGCTCGGGCTTCTCACCGCGGTGGCTTTTCTCTTGTAGATCACGGGCTCTGGGGTGCTCGGCCTTCAGCAGCTGTGACACGTGGGCTCCTGGGCTTGAGAGCGTGAGATCTGTAGTCGTGGCGCTTGGGCTTAGTTGCTCCACGCTCATGGGATCTTCCCAGATCGGGGATGGCACCCCGGGGCTCTTGCACTGGCAGGCGGATTCTTTACCACTGAGCACACCAGGGAAGCCTCTCATAGATCGCCTGGAACAGGTATCTCTATGTGAATACCAGCCAAAGTCCCCAAGGGACGAGAGGTTCACTTTTCAGGGGTGGCAGAGTGAGGCACATAAATAGCAAGGGACAGGAAAACCTGGGGACTCACTCTGGCTCCCCTCCAACCTGGCCGTAGTTCCCTTCTCTGTGACCTTGGGTGTGACCTTGACCACAAACGTGAAGACCCTGTGTGGTGAGAGGTGGCATCACCAGCCTCCACTGCGAGGCTCCTCCTCCTGTCTAGACACGTCACCCAGCGAGGATCTGATGACCACAGAGGGCTGGTCCAGAAATAACAGGGCCCACTGACCTCATAGCTCTCCATCCATCGGAGGCCCGGGCTGTCTCTGGGCCGTGAGATGGTCCACAGTGAGTCCACCCATGCTCCGAAATGACCTAAGAGGCAAGCAGATAAGCTGGAAGGAGGCTGGGGCGCAGAGGCTGTGAGCAGTTGTCTTTCTCCCTGCCTTCTCTTCTGGCCTCTGAACACCAGTCACCAGCCCTGCCCATCTATTTTGGTCCATGCTGAGGCCCACCTGGAAAGCCCTGACCCCTCACCCCCCTCCAGCTCCCACGTCCTGCCCCTTCTCCTTGAGGACATCTTTGTCTCCACCAATGACCGCATTTCCCTCCTCCTGGACCTGTTGGTCAAGACCTCTCTCCCCACCTTCTTCCCTCCTTCTACACTGTCCGTTGAGACCCAGGGAGGGTAGAGATTGGCTGCTTTTCCAATGGTCCTGGGCTCTCGGGAGCGAGCACGTGAGGTTTTTCCCCTCCATGCTGCGACCTCGTCAAAACCTCAGAACACATCCCGGGGCTGCCTCTCTGACAGTCAACACAGAACCCTGCCCACCTGTGCCCAGAACTCCCCATCTGGAATCGTGGCTCTGAGTAGGACAAGTTTTTTCTAGAAGTCCCAGGCCAGGGGGGAGCTCTCTCTGGGATGTCTCCAGACCCCATGACCCTGGCCCGGATGCTCGGGGTTGGGGTGGAGGCGGGTAGGGAAGGGGGTCAGTGGGCATCATTGAGCAAGCATTCTCCCTGCTTTCGAGAGTTGCAGGGTTTAATCCCAACTTCAGAATTTCCTGCCCCTGATGATTTCCTTCCTCCCCAAGCACCTGCTGGCTTGGTGCTTTTCTTTCTTGCTTTCACGATCTGCCCTTTCTGTGATTCGCAGAGCCCAGCTGGGATGGGGGGAGGCCTGGATGGGCCCACCTGGGTGCCCCACTGCCCCTCCCCGGGTCCTTTCCCTCCACTTTTGTGATAAGGAGGAACCCGGCAGTCCCTCCGCTCCTTCCTCTCCTGCCCCATCACCTTGCACAGCTCCTGTTAACTCGAGCGCTGCCCCTTCCCCTTGGCTGAGCCGCCCACCTAAGCCAGACTCTCTCGTGTCTGCCTTCCCTCCATCCAGCATCCCAGACAGCTCATCTGAGCCTGTCATTCAGATGCCTGAACCTGGTTTCCCCGATTTAATGACAGCTCGGAACCCCAAAAGTTGACACGAGGTTGTCTGTCCGCGGCTTCCTCATAGCACCATCCCCCCGACCTCACTGCCATCCCCTCGGCACCTGCGTTCTGTCCCCTCGCCCACCCCCTGTTCAGGAGTCCCCCTGTCCGCTCCTTCTCCAGCAGCATCCACACATAGGTCCCTCTGGGTTCCAGCACTTTTCAAATCCGTCCTTCCAAGTTTCACTTTTTTATCTTGATAGCCAATCTTCCCTTCCCACCCCTGATCGCAGCCTCTTGCCCAAACTGACCCACTGACTGACCTCAGCGGCCCGGGTCCCCAGATATTGCAACCTTTTCACTACCGTCCCCTGGAGTGCCTCCCTCTGTGTCTGCTAGGACTAGGGAAGTCCGGTTAACCCCCCGGCCCCCAGACGCCGTTTTCACGGCCACATCATCGTTTTCAGCTGGTGAACGGAGGCCCTTCCAGCACATCTGTCTGGTCTCTGTCTGAAAACAAGTCGTGAAATGTGGACCATCGGCAGAAAGGCTTTTGCCACCCGCCTTCTCAATCTTGCTTTTCACTTCTTTCTCTTGTCCTTCGGTCCCTCGGTTCCAATCAAGGGGAAAGCACTTTGGACGTGCTGTTGAGACTGGTTTGCTGGGGTTTTGTCTTGTTTTGTTTTGTTTCCAGTGCCGTCAGGAAGTTCCTATTTATTGCAAAGGTGGTTCATTTCCAAAGACGTTACAGAGCAAAGCAGCTAGCTCTAGGATGATTTCTTGCTGCCTTTTTTTCGGGGTGGTACACAATACCAAAAAAAAAAAAATAAACCAATGGGAGAGAGTCAGCAAACACAAAGGGAGATGTTATAATAGGCTTTTGTTGGTACTTGCAATTTCTTGTTGAAAAACAGAGCAAAGACCCTGAGGTGCTGAGGTGTGGACAGAAGCCTGATGTTATCGGCCCCCTAGAAATCCTGCCTGGAGTCCAGTGGCAGGCAGGATCCAGAACTCAAAAAGACAGAGGCAACTGGTCGTGCTCAGTACAAACGGTGCTTTTAGTCTGTCGTAAACAGCCTGTGCCCCAGGGCTCAAATCCTTCAAAACTTTGCCTAGGTAATTGCGTTTCATTGCCGTCTGCATGTGCTTGTCTGTCTAATCTGGAGGTTCAGACAGCCAGGCCAAAGCTTGCGAGACTGCAGGAGCACGAGCCCGTGAGTTTAATCCACTTGAAAGACAGACTAATGCAAGCGCGCCTAACTCATTATTTTAAGTGATGGCAGCAGAAGAGGGTATGGCACTTTCCATAAAGGGGTTTAAAGTCAGCACGCTGGTCGCAGCCTCTTGGCAGTGGAAGGCTATTAGGAGAAAAGGCAGAACCAGAAAAGGCAGTGACCGTGTGAGCCTTACTGCAAACTCCTGGCTTCTGGAAGCCTGCCTCTCCCGAGACCACCCTCAAAACACCGCCGCAGGGGGCGAGGGACGAGGAACTTCGGAGGGGGAATGTATCCTCCCTACCTAATTTTGAGTTGCATTATTCATGAATTCACAGCAGCAGCGACAGATTTCCACTTCCACTTGAGATCTGGGGTTGTCTGGGCTTCGTTTCAGAATGGAAGGGAGATGTAAATGGAGTCAGGACTTCCCAGCCAGCCCCACAAAGCTCAGATCTCAGATCTGTAAGCAGGAAAACGTACCCCTCCCCAGCATCCAAAGAGCACTGTACTCTTGGGGACCAGTTCCGTGTGTTTGTATGTATATGTGTTTGTTTGTTAAGCTTAGACCGGCTTCTTAGTTTTGTCAGTATCTGGTAACTAGACGCAGGGTAGGAGCAGCTGGCTGCAACCATCAACAGCCCTCCACCAGCACCCAGCAAATCTGTCCCCACCCTGCCACTCTCCTGCTGCAGGGGACAGAGGGGCCCATCTCACCTCGCCACGCCTCGGTTTTCTCCGACGGCAGAGGGTTGGAGGCTGGCTCACAAAGGCTCGAGGTTGCTTTCTGCTGTCACCCCCTGAGATGCTGGAATGAAGCCTTGGACATGCAGACAGAGATCCGCGTCGTTATCTGGTTACGTGTGACTCATGCCCAGGGAGCCCAGGGGAAGCAAGTGCCAGCCTGTCCCCTTCCCCAGGTGGCACAGCTGACCGTCAGCTCGGGAGGAGTGGTTTTGTCGGTCGTGCACACCAGCGGCTCACCCGGGGCTCGGCATGCCAGACATCCGAGACCAGGTGCCAGGCCATGAGACTGTGGGCAAAGTGACCGTCCCCAACTCTGGCACACTGGCCACAGCATGATGGCAGACGAATGGCCTCCAGCCATCCCTGGGTTCCCAGAAGGGATCCAGAAGGTGCCTTGTCACTTCACACCCCTCAGTTCCACTTGTACTCAGCCCAGGGCTTGTGCTGCCTTAAAATTCTCTTTTGAGTCTGAGGGCACTCTGGAAGTCACCACATTCTGGTTTGTTATCATGGTTGGACACTGGGGAGGTGCGTGCCTACCCTGGGCTGGGTTTTCCTGAAGCACCGTGGCATTTGGGGCCGGGTCATCCCCTGCTGTGGGGGGTGTGGTGGGGTGAGGGGCATCCTGTGCCCTGGGGGATGTTAAATACAACCCCCTGGGTTTCACCCATGCAATGCCAAGAGCATCCCCCTTACCCAAGTGGCAACCACCAAAAACATCTCCAGACGCTGTCCGGTGTCCCCTGGAGGAGACACTGCCCCTGTTGAGACCGCTCTGGGAAACTCACAAGAGTTCAGTTGTTCTACCAGGATGTCAAGGTCAGTGTCAACCACAAATGGCAGCTGCTTGGACCTCAGGAGTAAATTCACGCTGGCCCTTGACTTTTGCAGGCCAGAGTCATCCCTGTTCCCTGGAGTCAACCCTGTTCTCCAGGGTCATCTTTGTTGCTGAGCAATTTTTTCTTAAAAAAAAAAAAACTTCATTTTAGTCCAAGTCACTAAAAACCTGCTGCTTCTCCGAGGAAGCCTTCCTTGACCTTGAAAATCAAAGCGGTTCTCAGGAGGGAGGTTTCCCACTGCCAGGCCCATGGTATCATCTTTCTCAGGGTGACCTCATCTATCAAAGTATGAAGGTTGTATTTGAAATGCCATTTACTTTCTCTAAGTCAATACGTGAAGCTGTGGCTCTTTAGATCATCAGAGGGCTGCTTATTACCAAGTTTTTGTGCGTGTGGATGTGTCTGTTTTTAAATCCAGGTCCGCGCTGCAGTTTAAAAGGAATTCCGGTGGATTTCTGTTTGCCTTTCTGAATCAGAGTTTGAGGTGATGGTCCTCTGTGAGCGCAGACTGCCCCCAGATGAGTCTGACTTTATTAGTCTGCGTCCTTTGTTCAGAGCACCAGGGATGAGCTCGTGAAAACGCTGGCAGCTCTTATCTTCAAAGGCCTCCTCCCTGCCGCAGAACTCCACCTCGGCAACCTGTGCTCTTCATCTGTTGCCGTCCCAGTTAGTTCATGCCAAGGTCAGTTCTTCAGGGTGTGCAGGCTTAAGTGAGCCAGTCCCTCTCATGCGGGTCCGCGGCCGGTGGTGGGGATGGGGAGACGGCAAGGCGGGGGGTGAAGGCAGGGGGGCCGCGGGCTCCCACAGAGAAAGCCGACAGGGATGCCCCCGGCTCACGAGCCGAAGACACCTAGATATATTCTGGCTCATGGAACTGCCACCAGGTGACCAGACAGCTCAGCTTCTTCCTTCCCGCTTGCTGCTCTGCTGGAAAATGTCTTGAGTAATGAGCAATTTTCAAAAAACCACGAGAAGCATAAAAGGACTATTTCTTGAGCAGGGAGCGGGTGGTGGGGTTCTTTGGGTATGGAGAAACCTCGTGTTTTAAGATGTCTAATAAAACGTTCTTCCTCCCAAAAGATGTTTACGGATGGGGAACCAGAGCTGATGGGTCTGGAATGGTGTCCTGTTCCAGGGATGAAAGCAGGATGCTGGGGTCAGGACGGCCGGTCCTGCGGTCGCCCCGAGGTTAGCAAATGAAAAGGTGGGAGTCTGGGAATTGCAGTGCCTCCTGTCTCCAGTGTGGAGAGGATAGGCTGCCTCCATGTGCCATCGCTGCAGGCACAGCAGGGCGGAGGGAGGAGGGTCAGGGGTTGGCAGTGCCCTGGAAGCGGGGAGAAATGCATCACTCTGTACATCCGGAGACTTTCCCAGTGTGCAATGGACTGACAGTGTTGGAGGAGATGGGACGGGCAGGAACCATACAATGCCGGGCTGGTCCTCAGGCAGGTGTGGGGTGTCCTCTGCAAAAGGATCCTAGAGGGGTGCAGACAGGGGGTGCCTCGAGTGGTCCAACCCCCCCTAGTCCTATGGTTGGGATTCCCAGGAGCCTGGGCTGATGTGTGGGAAAGGGAAAGGCTTGAGTGTGTGGGATTGCTGGGACTGGCTGGCGGGGACAGGAGAGGAGGACGGGAGAACATTGGGCGGGGGGGCCCGCTGCCTTGGCCGGTGAGCGCACGTGGGAGGGATGAGGCCCCCCACTGCTCGAGGCTTCCCCGCATTTCCCTTATCTTCTGTGGGGACATTTTTCTGGCTGGGAGCGTGGAATGGAACTCTGAAAGAGCCATTGCCGTAAGCCCGAGTCCTCACCCCTCCTAAGGGAAGAACCACGCATCCTCAATGTGCATCCTCTGCTTTCTGGATTCTTTGCCACGATGGGTACCCTCAGCGGCGTGCCCCGGGGGATAGGCTGGTGCTCCAGGGGGAGGCAGCCCATGTAAGTGAGACCTTGACTTCCCAGCGGAGGGGCTGGGAGCATTTTTCACCTGGGACCTCGGGGCCAAGGCCGAGGCAGGTTTCATCCCCCTCTTCCCTCCAGTGGGACCATGCGGGTCCTCTCTGGACGCGGAATCTTCCTCTGAAGGGACAGGAAGTGAAGACTTCAGTTCAGTCGCTCAGTCGTGTCTGACTCCCTGCGACCCCATGGACTGCAGCACACTAGGCCTCCCTGTCCATCACCAGCTCCCGGAGCTTGCTCAAACTCACGTCCATTGAATTGGTGATGCCATCCAACCATCTCATCCTCTGTGGTCCCCTTCTCCTCCTGCCTTCAATCTTTCCCAGCATCAGGGTCTTTTCCGATGAGTCAGTTCTTCGCATCAGGTGGCCAAAGTACTGGAGTTTCAGTTTGCTTACTGGGAGCCAGATACTGCATAAGCAACGATGAGGTTGGAATCCCATCTCCTCTTTCCGGAATGCCCACCCCCTACAGGTGGGGGGATTGGAAATTGAGTCTCCCGTGGCTTAAGCTGCTTGCCTCAGCACACAGGGAGCGAGGAGCGAGCCAGGGACTCAGCCCTCATCTCACAGAACCTCCCTCCAAGCTCTGCCCTTGTTGCAGGCCCTTTCTTCCCAAGAGGCGGCTCGGGGACAGGGTCCCAACCCCAAAAATGTCTGGAGCCACTCGGACCAAAGGCAAGTTCAGCATCTTTGGTGCTGTGGTTCGCCCTTCTCTAGATGGTCTTCACTGTGCTCTTTTTTTCCCTGTTCATGTGAGTTCTGGTTTTATTGGGATGCTCTGCTGCTGCTTCAAGTCAGTGTGTCTGGTGTCAAATTCATTCGGGATGCACCAGGGCCACCTCACCTGAGAGCACAGGGTGCAGAGGATGCCTGAACAGGCCTCGAGCCACTCTCAGAATGCACATGAGGACAGCCCAGAGCAGGCGTGTGTGTGCCAAGATGGGTTTTTATTGTGACTTTACAACAAATGGGCTTCCCTGGTGGCTCAGCTTGTAAGGAATCAGCCTGCCATGCAGGAGACCTGGGTTCGATCCCTGGGTTTGGGAAGATCCCCTGGAGAAGGAAAAGGCTACCCACTCCAGTATTCTTGGGCTTCCCTGATGGCTCAGCTGATAAGGAATCAGCCTGCCATGCAGGAGGCCTGGGTTCAGTCCCTGGGTTTGGGAAGATCCCCTGGAGAAGGGAAAGGCTACCCACTCCAGTATTCTGGCCTGGAGAATTCCATGGGCTGTATAATCCATGGGGTTGCAGAGAGTCAGACACAACTGAGCAGCTTTCACTTACAACAAATACATAAATCTCATGATAATAGTAACATTCGTCAAAAGGGTCTAACTTTTTACAAAGCCACGGGAGCGCTAAAAGTGAAAAGTTCACCACGGAGCAGGATGAGGGTGGGACCTCAGAGGCAGGCAGCCTGCAAAGTGGCCTACTGGGGACCTGCTGTGCACCGCGTCTCCTGCGCCTTAAGCACGTCCCCCAGTACCGAAAATTCACGGTCACCTTCTGGACCCCAGGTCCCATTGACATCACTTTTTTTTCTTGCCTGCTGCCACCTTGAGGCATTTCAAGGACCCTGGATCTGCCCAGGGAACGCCTGTTACTGTATCTATTCGTGGGAGAGGCCCTGCTGCCTCCCTGAAAGTCCCGTAGGTCCCCTTTCCCCACCCTCATCCACAAGGGACTGCAGCTCGGTTCTGACAGGCTCACGCCCTGGGCCACGGGACAAAAGACTGTCAAACCTGCACAGTCCTCTTTATAGCATGTGCTGCCCTCGGTGGGATGATCCTTCATCGAATTCCATTTCTTTAGTGGTCCTGGGGGTTCCCTAGGAGCCCAGCGGTGAAGAATTCGCCTCAGTGCAGAAGACTTGGGTTCGATCCCTGGGTCTGGAAAGTCCCCCATGGCAACCCACTCCAGTATTCTTGCTTGGAGAATCCCATGGACAGAGGAGCCTGGCGAGCTGCAGTCCACGGGGTTGCAAAGAGTTGGACACAACTGAGCGACTAAACAGTCCTGGGGGGTGCTGTGTGTCTCCTGCACATGGCTTCCCACGTTAGGTGTCAGGAATTTGGCTCCTACGAGGGAGGGTCCTCATTTACCCACGGAGGCGGCGGCGGGGCGTTGGGGGGGGGTCGGACACTCAGCCCCAAGCTAGAAGCTGCTTGAGATCTCCCAGCCTCCCCTCTGGCTCATCCCTTTCAGGACCAGTGAAGGGGGCGAAGTTGCTGGAGATGAGTGGCTGGGAGCGGAGAGATACCTTTACCCTCCACATTCTGAGATTTTTTTTTCTGTTGGAAGAGACAAGACACAGAGGAGTGGGCAGCAATTAGCAGGGCGGTTGTGGAGTGATTCGAATGCGCCTGTGACGGCCGGGCCCTACTGGACTTTACCAGCCCGTCTGCACAATCAGTTCAAGCCTGGAAAGTGTGTTCCGGGGCAGGGGGTAGTCGGGGAGGGGGCGCGGCAGAGGTTCAGAAAGTGAGGGTGCAGAAGAATCTTTGGTGAGAAAAGTCTGGTGAGATGTCTGCAGCGGATGCTTGTCTGGCAGTGTCCAGGGAAATAATTTGTCTGCCAGGCAGGGGAACACGGCTGAGGGCAGCGGGCGCCTTCCTTTGCCTTGGGGTCAAGGACCCTCCGGCCGTGTGACCTGAAGGCCACCGTCCCTCCGATGCAGGGGACAGTGCTGGCAGAGGATCGGGTGTTATCCAGACCCTTGTCTCTTCTCGAAGCCAGAGATTTATCCCCTGAGCCCTGCCTCGCAGACGACAGTGCCTGTGTCCAGAGCCCTTTTCCAGACGTGGCTCAGACTCCGATCTGGCCGAGGGGAGCGGCCTCGTGGCAAAGGCTTGGACAGTTTCCCCTGGGAACTGTCTGGCGGTCTAATGAGGAATGGCTCTTTGCGTTTATAGAGCGCCTTTCATCTGCGGCGCTCAAAGCTGCTCCACAAACAGTAATTAACTCTCAACACCTGTGAGGCAGGTGAGTCTGGTCAGCCCCATTTGCAGAGATGAGGAAACAAGAGGTTTGAGAGGCTGTGCTGAGCCACAGGAGGAGCTAGGGGTAGCTCTGGGTAAGGACCAGCATGCTAGACTCCCAGCGCCCTGACCACAACATCGGGAAGCCTCTCCCTGCTGGGGAGACACCCCCCCTCCAGAGCCTGGGATCCCAAGGCAACGAGGGAGTAGGGATGAGACCACAACATGGCTCCCTGCTGCCCTCCAGTAGGCAGCCTGCCATCTCCTGGGCCCGCCAGTCAGCTACGAGGATGGGTCCTGGCCTTTAAAATGCAGCATCCTCAGGCGGGTCTCTGCCTCCACTTGGGGCCGCATGTGTCCCTTCGGAGTAACTGCTGGAACCAAGGATGCTGCTAGCTATACATGACTAACCAAGGAGTCTGTAGCCAGAGGGGGCAAATAAATGGTGGACAGATCCTCGGAGCTGTTCCATAGCTTCTTATTCCAGCACCCAGAGCTGGCAGGGACTGATTCATGTTACCAGGGCCTCTCACTGATAGCGCCAGGCCGATCGGTGTCTCCGCCTGGGCACACGTGTAGGGGCCGCCATGCCTGCTTGCTGTGCCACCTGCACTGCAGAGGCCAGATGAAACAGGGCTTCAGACAGACGGCTGGACATTTCAGGAAATGCCTCTTTCGTAGCAGAGCCTGACCCGGCTCTGAGGGTGGGACTGGAGCCTCTGGGAGAGCCCCCTTTTGTTCCCAGGAGAGCCTGCATCTACCGTCCGGGGGTCCCAGACAGGGAGAATGCCAGTGAGCCACACCAGGGCTCGCCCTGACACATCGCCCTGGAAACTGACTCACATCTCTGAGTCCTGAGTCACATCCTGTTGTGTGTGCTGAGGCACCCAGGAGGGCATTACACCAGCTGCCCGTGGCTGAGGGAACTTGGAGGGCACCCTGGGAACTGCCCTTCTGCCTCCCAAGCTGAAAAGGGGGTGCGGCGGTGGGGAGGGGGGAGATCCTCTAGGGAAAAACCCAGCGCCGCCCTGAGGGTTTATGTGCTCACCACGTTGGCTTGGCTCTTTTAAAAATAGACACTGGGGCCCTGGCATGTACACAACTGTCTGGTCTTTGTTTTTAAGTGGCTCTGAAAGGTGACTGAAAGATCACGTCTTTAAAGAGGCCAGCAAGATAGCCAAGGAAAGGGCCTTCTAACTCTAACCAGCAACAGGGCCTCCATCAACTTTCTTCTGGCCCATTGGGAAGCCAGGTTTCGAGGGTGCCCATAGACAGACTGAGTGTTCAGAGACCCAGGAGGCATGTCTGGCCGTCCTCTCCTGTGGGCCTCCAGGAACATGAGGACAAAGTAGGACTTTTTTTTTCCCTCTTCTTCTTCACAGAGAATAAGAGTTTTATTTTTAATTGGAGTATAGCTGCTTTACAGTGCTGTGTCAGTTTCTACTGTTCAGTAAAAGTCAATCAGCTATACTTAAATCCCCCACTCTCCTTCCCATCTGACTGCAAGGACATCAAAGCAGTCTATCCTAAAGGAAATCAGTCCTGAATATTCATTGGAAGGACTGATGCTGAAGCTGAAGCTCCAATACTTTGGCCACCTGATGGGAAGAGCTGACTCATTGGAAAAGATCCTGATGCTGGGAAAGATCGAAGGCAGTGGGGAGAAGGGGATGACAGAGGATGAGATGGTTGGATGGCATCACCGACTCAATGGACATGAGTTTAAGTAAAGTTGGTGATGGACAGGGAGGCCTGGCGTGCTGCAGTCCATGGGGTCGCAGAGTCGGACATGACTGAGTGACTGAACTGAACTGAACTTCCCCTTTAGGTCTCACAGAGCACAGAGTAGAGTTCCCTACAGTAGGTTCCCATCAGCTATTTTATACACAGTGTCAATAGTGTCGATATACACAGTATATATATGCCAACCCCAATCTCCCAGTTCTCCCAGCCAGCTCCCTGTCCCCCTTTGGTGTCCATACAGTTGTTCTCTACATCGCTATTTCTGCTTTGCAAGTAAGATCATCTATACCATTTTTCTAGATTCCACATATATACGTTGCTGCTGCTGCTAAGTCACTTCAGTCATGTCCGACTCTGTGTGACCCTATAGATGGCAGCCCACCAGGCTCCCCCGTCCCTGGGATTCTCCAGGCAAGAACACTGGAGTGGGTTGCCACTTCCTTCTCCAGTGCATGAAAGTGAAAAGTGAAAGTGAAGTCGCTCAGTCGTGTCCAACTCTTTGAGACCCCATGGACTGCAGCCCCCCAGGCTCCTCCGTCCATGGGATTTTCCAGGCAAGAGTACTGGAGTGGGCTGCCATCGTCTTCTCCAACATATATGCGTTAACATCTGATATTTGTTTTTCTCTTTCTGATGCATGCACTTCGCTGTGTATGACAGCCTCCAGGTTTAAACTCTTCAAAAATCTTCTCTAGTTTCCTAAGGTGGAAGCTTATTGTTTCTGAATCATTCTTTTCTAATAAATGCATTAAGATGCAATAAATTTCCCTCTAACCACTGCTTTCGCTGCATCACAAATTGTGGTGTTGGATTTTCATTTAGTTCAAAATACTTCTCTTGAGACTTATTTGACCCATGGGTTATTTAGAAGTGTGTTGTGGACACTCCAAGTATTTGGGGGATTTTCTAGCTGTCTTCCTGTCACTGACATTTTAGTTTAAATCTCTGTGGCCTGAGAGTGGACCCTCTATGATTTCCATTCTTTTCTATTTGTTTAAGGTGTGTTTTATGGTATATCTTGTGGGGCACGTTCCCTGTGAGCTTGAAAAGAGTGTGTATTCTGCTACTGTCAGATGGAGTTTTCAAAAGATGTTGATCGATAGCACTCTTTGCATCAACTGTACCCCAAATTTTGCCTGCTTGATCTATCAGTAACTGAAAGAGGGCTGTGAGAATTTCGGCTGTAACTGTGTCTTTTTCTCTTTCTTGCTGTAGTCTTATCAGTTGAATCTCATGTCTTTGGACATTCTGTTGTTAGGCACACACATACTAAGGATTCTTATGTTTTCTTAGACATAACATTTTTCATCATGTAATTCCCCTTTATTGAATTATAGTTGATTTACAATGTTGTGTTAATTTCTGCTGTAGAGAAAAGTGATTCAGTATATAATAACATTTTCATGCAATTCTCCTCTTTATCTCTTGAAATTTTCCTTCCTCTGAGGTCAGTTTTATACAAAATTAATACAGATGCTCTGGCTTTGATTAATAGTAGCCCAGTCTTTTCCCTATCCCTTTACTTTCAGCCTGAGGCTTTATATTTAGTTTCCTTGTAGATAACACATAGTTTTGTTTAATCTACTCCGACAACCTCCTTCAGTTGACACATGCGTTAGACCCTTCGTATTTAAAGGGATCACTGGTATCACTGAATTAACATGGACCATGTTTGTAATTGTTTTATATTTGTTGCACCTGTTCTCTTTTTTGCCTCTTTTTAGGCCTTCTCTGGCTTTAACTGAGCATTTTATATGATCCCATTCCATTTTATCTCTGCTTTTGGTATATCAGTTATACTTTAAAAATGTTTTTAGTGATTGTCCTAGAGTCTGAAAAATACATGTGTAGTGAATGTAAGTCACCATCAAATAACACAAGACCACTTCTTCCTTCCCATTTCTGTAATTCATGTCACTTACCCGTATCTTACAACCACCTGACACATTACTGTTACCACCTCAAACAGTTATCTTTCGGATCAGTTAAGAATACGAAAAGTAAGACTTCATCTTCATTGATTCTTCCATTCTTTATGTAGATCCAAGTTTCTGATATTGTCTTCCTTTTCCCTGAAGAATTTTTAACATTATCTGCAAGGCAGTTCTGCTAGATAAATTAGCTCAGTTTTTGTTTGCCAGAGAATGGCTTTATTTCTCCTTCATTTTTGAAGGAAATTTTGTTGAATATAGAATTCTAGGTTGGTAGCTTTTTTCTTTCAACACTTTATTTACAACACACTATTTTGCTTGCATCATTTCTGGAGCAAAGTCTGAAGTAATTCTTACCAATGTTCAACCCTGGGTAAGGTGCTCCCACCCACCTTTCCTTTTTGGTTTCTTTCAAGATTTTCTCTTTGTCTTTTTTTTTTTTTGTAGTTTCAATATATGCCTAGATGTAAATTATTTGGTATTTACTTTGCTTAATTGGTGTTCCCTGAGTTACCTGGATCTGTGGTTTGGTGGCTGTCATTAATTCTGGCAGGTTCACAAATATCCCTTCCACTCTGCTTTCTTCTCATTTTCCTTCTGATACTTCTATTACACATATATTATACATATTTGAAAAATTTCCCAAAGTTTGTGGATATTCTGATTTTTGCTTCTGTTTCTCTTTGTTATCTTTATCTTATAGTTTGGTAAATAAGGGTTTCCCTTGTGGCTTAGGTGGTAAAGAATCCACCTGCAATGCAGGAGACCTGGGTTCAATCCCTAGATTGGGAAGATCCCCTGGAGAAGGGAAAGGCTACCCACTCCAGTGTTCTGGCCTAGAGAATTCCATGGACTATATAGTCCATGGGGTTGCAAAGAGTCAGACAGGACTGAGCGACTTTCACACTTTCACTTTCCTGATAGTTTGGGAAGCTTCTATTGACATATTTTCAATTTCATTGAAATTCTTTTCTTACTCATGTCCAGGCTGTCAAAGAGCCCATCAAAGGTATTTCTCATTTCTGTTACAGTGTTTTTAATTTCTGGAACTTCCTTTTGCATCTTAGGATTTCTTCCCTGCTTATATTACCCATCTGTTTTTGCATGCTGTCTTCTTCAATGAAACTGAAAATATGTCAACAGAAACAGTGGCCGTAATCAAGCAAAAATGTTCACTGGCGACATGAATGAATGAGGAAGTGAGGAATGTCATGAGCCTAAGAGTGAATGAATGAAGTAACTCAGCATGATGATTAATACAATAAGAAAGAGACTCTCTAGGCATCTTACAGGTCTGGGACCTTCACTAATATCAGACTCTAAGTTCCAATGGGGCATGACGTAACTGGTCTTACTCACAAATTAACACATGTATTAATAGTAAGTTTCAAAAAACTTGTTCATTTTGGTGGATTGACCTATCAAAGGCATTCCCTTTGAGAACAAGCAGCACTTCTCTGAAGACTGGCAGACAGTGGTTCTCTTCCTCAGCCTATGACTTTCTTTTCTCTATAACTATCTTACCCCCATCTCACTTCCCTTTCCTGGAATACACATATGTATTATTACAAGCACCGTTCTTCACCTCACATGCCCACCTTATTCTTCCCTAACTCTGATTTACATACCAGCAGAGAGCATGCTAAATCATTTCAGTCATGTCCAACTCTTTGTGACCCTATGGACTGTGGCCCACCAGGCTCCTGTCCATGGGATTCTCCAGGCAGAATTCTGCAGTGGGTTGTCATGCCCTGCTCCAGGGGATCTTCCCCAGCCAGGAATCAAACCTGCGTCTCTTGCGTCTCCTGCATTGGCAGGTGGGTTCTTTACCATTGGCAGTACCTAGGAAGCTCCAGGGAGGGACTGTTTGGGGCCTGTTTGAATTAAGATCCTGCACTGTCACCATTGGAAGGGGCTTAGCCATCATTTCCTTTCAGAGATGAGAATAAGACAGTGTAAGCACGTGATCCAGGGCCGTCACACAGACAGGCTAGAGGCCACCTCTCCTGCCTCCAGCCCAGAGCTCAGGTGCCCAGAGCACTGTCATCTCCATACTTGCCTTCATGTATTCATGCTGGCCCCATCACGGCAAGAATGTTCAGTCAATGGTAAACTCACCATAGACCGTATTATTGGCCCTTCGTTTTGTTTTCATTACTAGTCCATGTAACATTTAGAAGAAAACACGCAAAACTCCTGACATGAGAAGCTCGCCATCACCACCTTCTGGCCCACCACTGCCAATGAAGCCAAACACAGTTCACCGTGGTTGCAGATATGAAAACTGATCAGGGGCCACTGGGCTTCTAGCACTGCCCATCCATTCCCCACTCCCACCCTACTCCCGGCACTGAAAGGCGAGTTGTAGTGTGAACTCAGAAGATGTTGAATTTGAAACCCTGTGTTAAAAAAAAAAAAAATCACAGAACCTGGACTTTAATCATAAAGATTATTTTACCAAAGCATATTTTTAAAAGGCTGTGAAACATTATGCAACGTTTGCATGGTTTAATTATGAGTTTAGAAAAGCCTAGCACAACTTTTTCGCTACAGTAAAACATGACAGAGCATGAATCATGGCATAATACTTTATGCTTACTGTGGTTTTAGACGTGGGGTTAGGGGTGCTGGGCTGTCTACACAACAGGGCATGAATTACTGTACCGCAATTCACACCCAGAGGGCTTTATGACAATTATAAAACCTCTTTTGTTTGCTTTTTAAATGATTAAAATATTTGAGTACCATATATATTCACTTAGTAAATACGTATATATCCAGGACATACACATGGCTTAATAGAAAATATCTGAGGGTATAATTTTTATTTTCACTTGAAGCAAAATCCTTGTCGCAATATGGGAATATCAAACAATCTGCTGTTGCTATTTGCTTTCAATTACTGGAAGCACTGTTTGCCCTAAGATTATGCAGGATCTTCGACTGTGGCTGAGCACTTATTTTCCACTGAGCCTGGAGTGGACCAGTACTTTATTCCCTGCCATCCCCTCAGATTCTCTCAAATTCAGATGGAAATAAAGACCTTTCTTTAACAGTAGGTTTCAAAGCTTCTAAATTATTTCCCCAGGTTTTTCAACATTCAAAATTAAAAGGTCAGGATTTTCTTTTTAAATTTTAATCAGAGGATGATCGCCTTACAGCGTTGTGTTGGTTTCTGCCATAAGACAACGTGGCTCAGTCCCCCTCCACCCCATCACACTCCACTCAGTTGTTACTCGGCTCAGCTCCTTGTGTTGCACACCAACTTCACACTGGCTGTGTGTTTTACACGTGGTGATGGACATGTTTCAACGCTACTTTCTCAGTCCATCCCACCCTCTCCTTCCCCCACTGTGTCCACAGATCCATTCTCTGTGTGTCCTATACCTACCCTACAAATAGGGTTCATCTGTGCCATTTTTCTGGATCCCATATATATGCGTTATTAATACGCTTCTGACTTCCTTCACTCTGTGTAACAGGCTCTCTAGCTTCATCCACCTCACAAGAACTGATCAGATTCGTTCTAGGCCAGTTACTTCAAAGAAAAGAAAGAAGTCGATCAGTATGAGAGGAACCGGGGCGAGGACTGTCAGGAGAAGAGTAAGGGTAAGAAGGTAGACTTGAGTCCCCAAATGCCTCATTCTGTCCTCCACTGTGACGGTTTCAAAGGCATTAAAGACGAGGGAAAAGTTAGCCGCTCCAAGTGAAAAGCCCCAGCATTCTGCCCCCTCAGCAAGCAAGGGAGCAGAGGCAGGCACTGTTTAACGAGAAGGAGTAACTCATTTCTTTATGTCACGACGCACACAGAGCTCAGCAGCTGCCATTTCCCTCAGGAACCTTGCTCTTTCTGCATTTACTCCCAGCACCCTGAACGCGTGGATGTAAAGACCCCTGGGAGGCAGTGTTGTTTGCTGTCACCTTTGTCCACCAAGAAGGTGGGACACAAAGAGAAAATTAATGTTTGATCCTAAGACAGAAATGGAAAGCTTTCCCGTGGTGGGACAGTCGTCAGTTTTTAAATTTTCTTACACAGTTGATCTAAGAATAGAAAGGATTTTTTTTTTCTTCCTCCTTTTCATCTGCAAACAGTATGATGCTTTTGAAAACCAAGATGTCTATGACTGCTGGAGTCAAATTTACAAAATCCTTTTTACCTAAACCTTCTGAAGTCAGATTTTTGTCGCTGCTCTATCCCAGGAAGGCCTCTTTTAATGGCAGTCTATAAAATACTTGCTCAACATTCTGCTCTTTAAAAGTTGCAAACTTGCGGCCTTAACGACAACAAAAAATAAAAGACATCTCTGTTAGTCTGGGATGACAGAACCAGCTCTGCACTGCCGGGTTTGTGAAACAGGAATCAGGCCTTGCTGCCAGTTTCTCAGCCAGACTTTCTTACTCAATATCCCTGGGACAGAGATCACCTGTACAGAAAACATTAAAGAGCCATGGGATAGTCTTATCCAAGGTGCCAAAAAAGACCCAAACCCTTGCATTCTTTTCTGCTTACTGAGTATAGAGATGGGCGACGACCTGATGATGATGTCTGCAATTATTGGTAAACCTGAGCAGTGTGTACAGCAGGTCAACAGTTTGAATGTTAACACTTCCACCTGGAAAGCGTAACCAGCTCTTCTCATCGTTGTGTGTGTGTGCTGTTACTCAGTCATGTTCAACTCTCCGTGACCCCGTGGACTGTAGCCCGCCAGGCTCCTCTGTCCGTGGGATTCTCCAGGCAAAGAGTACTGGAGTGGGTTGCCATGCCCTCCCCCAGAGGATCTTCTTGATGCAGGGATGGAACCCACGTCTCCTGCATCTCCAGAACTGGCAGGCAGATCCTTTACCACTGAGCCACCTGGGCTGGTGAGGTTACATAAAACCTCTGAAGGAATAATTAGCAGAGAAAATATTCAAGAGTTAAACAAAAATTATATATCAGTATCATTTTTGGGGGGGTTTATCATCACAAAAGCAAATACTTGGGACTTAAGGAAGCTTACTAAACACCGGTAAGTAGGCCACAAACATGTCTAAGAGTTCAACAAAGATAGCTGTTGTTTTTTTTTTTTTTTTTTTTACTAAATGCGTTTGTTTTTCAAATCCTGCCCCCTTCCATGCATCACTGACCTCCCCGATTCTCTGCAGATACCAGGCAGATCCAGCCGTCCCCACCGTGGTCCTACGATCAGTCCTACCAGTACCTGGGATCCATCGCCTCTCCCTCTGTCCACCCAGCCACACCCATCTCGCCTGGGCGGGCCAGCGGCATGACGACCCTCTCAGCCGAGATTTCCAGTCGACTTTCAAGTAAGATGCTTGAAAATATACTCTTTGAAGTCTGGCTGCTGTGTTTCTGGAGGCCAGACAAGATGCATGAAGGCAGGGGAGGGGGCGGTCATTTTTAACTGGACACAATGCGATTAAAACAACGCTGTCTGTCTCTTAAGTCTCACACTCATGCAGTGATTTTCCTTGACATTCAGAGGCAGAGATTATGGATATGGAGGTAGAAGCAGCTTGGGAAAAGTGGATTCCTTGGGCCTTTTGGGGTGCTCACCTTTATGGGGCAAGCAAGGGTGGGAGCTGAATGATCAATAATAGAAAAGGCCCAAGTAGTCAGCTTCTGGAGTTCAGATGGGATGATCCATGTTGCGGTGGCGAGCTTGCACAGGTCACGTGAACGGCGTGCTGGGGCACATGTGCAAAGGGACGCAGACCTACCCCAGTGGGACACTTCCAACTAAGAGCTGCTCACACCAGGCCAGAGGAACAGCCTGGAGAGCTCAGGTGTCATGGCTGGCATAATTGTTGTTAATACGAGCTCATTAAATATTAGTCATTTAACCTATGGGACCTTTGGGCTTGGCACTCACCTTTGCTCGTGGGCAGGGAAACTGGAGTTACAGAGAAAAATTCCTTTGTTGAAAGCAAAAAGAAGCAACTCCCTGTTTGGGGCTTTGAAATTGGAGCTGGACCAAACTGTGAAAACACTTCAGAGAACTTCAGCTTTAGGAGGCCTGCGAACACACTCCTTGTGTGTTGCGGGGGAGGGCAGCTGTTCTTGCTTTTCAATTCTTGGGATCAGATTATATCAGATTAAGGGGGCGGGCAAAGGGGCAAAGGTGTCACATCTGTCCTTTTTAAGTGCTGTGGGATGTGTTCTGCGGACAACTGTGATTACCTGAGGTTTCCACCAAACGCTTAGCTTCTTCTCAGAGCTTCACAGAACCTCTCCGGGCCTCAACAGCAGCACTGCTGACACGTGGGGCTGGATAATTCTTCTCCGCTGTGGGGGCAGTGCTGTGCAACGCCAGGCCTTCATCAGTGTCTCTGGCCTCTAGATGCCAGCAGTACCCCCCCCGCCCCCAGTCATGACAACCAGAAATGACCAGATGCTGCCAGATGTCCCGAGGGCTGACACCGTCCCCTGGTTGAGAACTGTCTTCATTGTTCTTGGGCGTGATAGTGAAATAGGGAAGCCAACTTACTTGCCCAGTTTCCACATTATTTTCGGCCACTGGTGCCAAGAATTTCATGGCACCTGCTGGGCCCAGAGTTAAGGAACTGGGGTAGGAACCACGAGGTCCGCTCAGCTTGTTGCTACCGCAGCTCTGTTCCCTTGGGACTGGCTGTCTTATTGTTTCATCTTCTTGATGGCGCTGTTCTGCCTGCTGGCTATGGCCTACATCTGAAGCAATGACTCTTTTCCTTGGAAGTGTCCCTGCTGCGGGTCCTGTCCCTTGGAACGTATATCACAAGTCTTCTGATTTGGTCAGCACCTAGGATCTCCGGCACCTTATCCCTTGGGGCCAGCTGCTCTGCTGACCAGTTCAGAGGGGAGGGTAACTTCTTTTTTTAATAGGAATGAGTTAACATGCGCCCTCCCCTGTCACAGTTATACTTCTGAATAGCCTGGACTTCAATTAGCCAGGGAGTCGTGGAAGGGTGTTTTACGGCCCCAGAGTGTGAAGGAGATAAAAGCCAGGTCCCATTGCGGCACTCAAGCCTAACCCTGCTGCTGTCTTGGAGGGTGGGCCCAGGAGAATTCCAGGGGCGCTTTCACCAGTGGCAGCAGAGAACAGCACGAGAGGCTGCTCTTCAAGTTGGCAGATCTCCCTTTGAGAAATGGAGCCCAGCGTCCAGGCCTGAAGAGTGTCATCTTCCGCCTGGAGGCAGGAGGGGGTTGGGATACTTGGAAGAGGCTGCTTTTGCTTTGTTTTTATGCCTAATCAAGTGAAGTTTTATTCTTTTCTTTTTCTGTTTATTCTTACTTTTGTCACTTTTTTAATTGAAGGGTAATTGCTTTACCAAGTTTTGTGGGTTTTCTGTCGTACATCAAGAATCAGCCATAGGTCTACCCATCGGCGCTTTGAGAGCCTGTCATAGTTCTCAGCCCACTTTCCTTGAACCTTGTCCCCAGCTAGCTTGGAGCGCCCCAGCCTCACCTGAGCTTCCTTCTGCAGGAGGGAGTGCGCTCTGTATCTTTCTTTGCTTTGCAGACAGACTCTACAACTTGTCTGAAAAGAGTTGTCATCTGGAGGTTTTTTTCTTTTCTTTTTAAATAATGTTTAGCTGCCAACCTGGGCGACAGACAGCAAGCATTAATCTGAGTCATGCGAAAGATCCTTTTAAGGCAGCCATTATCTGCTCAGGCTGTTTAATCCTTTGGGGGCAGTGGGAGGGGCCCGGCATAGGGCGGCTTTCATCCACATCAAGCTGCAGAAGGAAGACTTTTAGCTGTCATGGCAAATATTTAGCCCCATCGGTGGGGCAACATTTCCAACTAAAATACCTATACCGCCTAATCCCCAGATATCCTTCTCTTTTAAAAGCTCCCTGTGAATGTCAGGGGTCCCCACTTCTGCCCACACTGCTCTTGAATAAGGGAGCATCAGGCCAGCTGAAAGGACAAATGAGTTAAGGCCGGGGGCACGGTAAACTGTCCACAACTGGTGGGGCTTGCTTGGGTAGAGGGTGTCAGGCTGGACATAAAAATGAGAACAAGTATTTGAATAGGTCATTTGAATCTGAGCCTAACTCATGGGCCGAAGTTGTTTCATCATCACAATGTGTGTTGTAAAGGATAAACTGGCAAGTTGGATGGTCTTTCGTAGTGTGACACTGGTACTCTCTGGGCAGAAGAATCACAAGCAGCATCTAAGATCTTTCAGACATTCTGCCCACAAGTGAAAGAACTGTTTTCCCCTGACAGCTGAGACCGTAACATCATTCCATTACTTATGTCCGTGACAAATCACGGGCTCACTCAGGATTCCAGTAACTTGCAGCCATCACCAGGTTACCACATAGTAGTTGGAACAGACTGGCAGAGCATGTCCAGACACCGTCGTGAAACAGGGTGACCTTTCATTCATTTTCCAGTGGATTCACCTTTTTGTCTCAGGGCAAATGAAGCAAGAGGAATCATGGGTGGAGTCATTTATTTGTGTCCGGAGTATTGCATCAGATGACAACAAATTGATTGTGTTTGCTAATGCTTCTCCCTGACTATAGAAATCTAACTGGAAAAATGGAGTAAAGCTTCCTGTTAACTCTCAAGCATGTCACGGCTCTCTGTGTGAACACAAACAAGTGACACAGGGCTTGCTCACAGATGGCCCCAGCGGGCAGGGACAAACCCTGTGGAATGGGGTGTGGCCTGGCTTCAGGACGAGCGAGAGTGTCCGTGGACGGATGGCCCTAGAGCCGCTGTCAGGTTACAGCTTTGTCCCTGCCCACATGTCTGACTCGCTTTGAAAAGATTAACAGGACTGTTTGTTTGAAAGTCAGACTCCTGGTTTCCTCATTAGTGGAGAGATTTGCTGCAGACTTCGGTTGTTTCTATAAACTTTAATTACCTCTCTGATGAGGAGTACATCCCCTCATCACAGGCACCCCAAAGTTAGAGTGCATTAGGAGGAAGGGGGGAGGGGGAAGAGAAACAGAACGAGAACACTAGCTCTCCCTGTTGGAATAATAGTCTTGAAATATGAGGAAGTTGATCAACAGCCGAAGCTGTCCAAAAACAGATTAATCCACCCCGGTAGCTTTCCTTTCAGAGCAAGCTTTTGGCTCTGTCGGGTTTCTCTGTGGGCCTAAACACAAAAGGACCCAGGCCACATGCCATCTTGAGCCTGGAGTTATTTTGTATGTTGATTTGAGAACTTACAAATTTTAAACATTCGGTTCTTGCTTCTCCTCTGTTTTGTTGCTGCCTTTTGTGTTTGCTGACATAAAGACTACAGTCCTGGCCTGGTCATTTAATGAATAATTCTGAGGAACAGAAACTCCCCGAGGACACCATTCTACATTGACAGTAGGAATGTTGTCTCAGGGGAAGAGCACTTTGCCCCCCCCCCACCCGGCCTCACCCCTACCCCCAGGGCATTTGGAAGGTCAGGACCTTGTTGGTTGTCCCAGTGAGGGGAGTGAGGGCACTACCGACATCTGGTGGGCACAGGCCAAGGATACTGCCAAACATGCTACCATGCACAGAACAGGCCTGGACAGGACGGCCCACACCACCCCACAGAGCTGGCCCCCAGTGTCAACAGTGCCACTGCTGGGAAACTGATCTATGGGATACAGGAAATCTGTCCTGGTACCCAAACCACCACCCCCACAAAAAGTTCCCAAGGGCAGCCTGTGATTAAGAGAAAGGCAGAAGGATGCAAATGAAAGACTGCCAAAGCCTGTTTGTGAAAGGGTAAATGCATAATCCTAACAAAATGAGTTTTATAGACCAAGCTTTGCCATTGCTGGTAAAACTTCAACATGTATAAAAATGGAGTAGGTAAGTCAAGGCCCTGTGGCCATTCCTGTTAACAATCAAGTGATGCATATTAGAGAAAAGCATGTGAAAGTGAGGCTGTACTGTTTCTAAAAATGTAGAACTAGTCTGAAGGTAGACGTGGAAGAGAAAGAGATTGGTGGTTCAGGGACATCCACTCCCAGCCACTACTAATGGCATGCACTAGCTTCAATAATAGGAAACTGCCTATTTTTAACTATTGCAGGCCTATAGAAATGGCAGATTTCTAGGATGCAACCTAAATATTATATACAACATATTAAAATGTTATTACATGACAGTATCATATTATGTATATGAACATGCTAAGTCTCTTCAGTCGTGTCTGACTCTTTGTGACCCTACAGACTGTAGCCCTACCAGGCTCCTCTGTCCATGGGATTCTCCAGGCAAGAATACTGGAGTGGATAGCCATGCCTTTCCACAGGGGATCTTCCCAACCCAGGGATCCCACCCATGTCTCTTACATCTCCTGCATTGGCAGGCGAGTTCTTTACTACTAGCACCACCTGGGAAGCTCTCTTTGGGGGTTATATATATCTATATGTATTCTATTAATATTAATCTATTAATGCATCTATTATATTAATAGTTCTAGTGTTATATTGTTTTGTCATATATTGTTATAAGACATTAATACTGACATATTAATATGTTGATTATATAGAAAGGTGGCAAACTTTTTTCTGCAAAGGGCCAGACACTAAATATTGCAGACTTTCTGGTCCTACAGTCTGGCCCTCCAGTCTCTGCCACAGCCACTCTGAAGTGGTGACTTAAAAGGTAGTCATAGTTAATACGTAAAAGAACAAGCGAGGGTCCTTTCAATAAAACTTTATTTATGAACACTGAAATTTAAATTTCATATCATTTTCAAGTCAGGAAAAAGTATTTTGATCCCCCCTCCAACCATTTAGAAAAGTAGAACACATTCTTAAGACTGTCGGCATACAAAAACTTGTAGCAGGTGAATCTGGCAGGTGGGTGTGCCAATCTCAGAGTTACAGCAATATTTGTTTATATTAAATCAGTTATAGCTAATATGTTTATATTAAGCAAGTATGACTACACATTACATTATATTACAACCTTATTACATTGCATGAGATCATATATTACCTTGGAGAAGGAAATGGCAGCCCACTCCGGTGTTCTTGCCTGAAGAATTCCATGGTCGGAGGAACCTGGAGGGCTGCAGTCCATGGGGTCGCCAAGAGTCGGACACGACCGAGCGACTCACTCACTCATATATGACCATCTTCATCATACCTGCTCCCTGGACGGCAGCGGCATTGTGGGAAATTCTCCTGGGCGCCGGTTGGGTGAGGGAAAGGCCTCCCTGAACCCTAATCTCACGATATTTCTCACCCACCACACAGCTGCGCCCGACCTGACGGCCTTCAGCGACCCGCGCCAGTTCCCTGCGCTGCCCTCCATCTCCGACCCCCGCATGCACTACCCCGGCGCCTTCACCTACTCCCCAACGCCCGTCACGTCGGGCATCGGCATCGGCATGTCGGCCATGAGCTCGGCCACGCGCTACCACACGTACCTGCCGCCGCCCTACCCCGGCTCGTCGCAGGCCCAGGGCGGCCCGTTCCAGGCCAGCTCGCCATCCTACCACCTGTACTACGGCGCGTCGGCCGGCTCCTACCAGTTCTCCATGGTGAGCGGCGAGCGTTCGCCGCCACGCATCCTGCCGCCCTGCACCAACGCGTCCACCGGCTCGGCGCTGCTCAACCCCAG
>SJXQ01007619.1:0-84841 GCA_006408695.1 Aepyceros melampus | reverse complement strand
AGCTCCCATCCCCCTACCCCAACACATCCCCCTCCCCTGACCCCTGCACACCATTTCCCAGATTATTAACATCTTCAACATGAAGACGGTGCACGTGCAGCAGTGAATGAGCCAATACTGATTCCTCATTATTAACTAAAGTCCGTCGTTCATTCCGATGTCCTCAGTATTCACCTAATGTCCTTTTTGTGTTCCAGGATCTCACATCACATGTCCTTGTCATGGTTTCTAGGCTCCTCCGGGCCAGGACCTCTTCTCAGACTTCCCTCATTCATGAGGGTCTTGACCATTTTAAAGAGTACTAGTCAGGTATGTCATGGAATGCCCCTATATCAGGATTTTCTGCTGTTTTCTCTCATGATTTGACTGGGGTTATGGGTCTGGGGAGGAAGACCACAGAGGTACCTTGCTATTTTTACCATATCATATCAAGGGTATATGCTACCCACATGATTGATGACTATTGATGTAGACCTCAGTTGGCTGATGGGAAGTGGTGTTTGCCAGGTTCTCCTCTGTAAAGTTACCCTTTAATTTCCCCACTTCTGTATTGTATTCTGGGAAAAAAAAAAACTCGCTACACACAAGCCTCATTGAAATGGGGAAACACATTCTCCCTCCCTTGGCTGGGGCAGGCCCAACAGTAGGTGGCAGGCCCTGTGGGATGCAGGGGCCATGTGGCCCCCGGGCATGAAGCAGACTGTCTGCTCCAGAGGGGATGAGCCTATCTCCCCCTCCGATGGAGTGCATGTGACCCCACTGACCCCTCCAGTCTGGAGAATCCCAAGCTTCAGGTTCTAGAAGCACATCACGTTGCCTGTCTTTTTGGATCCACTTTGTTCACAGCCACATTTTCCCTTTATCCCCACTCCCAACCAGATGATGCTGATAAAATCCTCACCAAAGGGACTTCCCTGGTGGTCTGGTGGTTAAGAGTTCACCTTCCAAAGCAGGGAGTGTGGGTTCATGTTCCTGGTCAGGGAACTAAGATCCCACTTGCCTTGTGGCCAAAAAATCAAAACATAAAACAGAAGCAATACTGTGACAGATTCAATAAAGGTGTTCAAAATGATCCACGTCTCAAATAAACATCTTTTTAATCCTCACCAAAGTATCAAGTGTCCTAGTACGGCAAGAGGTCACCAGCAATTTTTCTTTTTCTTTTCCTCTTTCTTTTCCCTCCTCCCCCCCTTTTTTTTTAGGCTGGCCATCATTGGCTGAGCTTTGTCTGAGGCCTGACAGGATTCACCACATCCTTGTTCAAAACCAGCCCACCTGTTCCTGATCCTTTTAGGAAGGATCTCAGAATCCTAGATTACAAGGTCCTGAGGGAACTCAGAACCCATCCTTCTCTTTGATGCACGAATCCACCTCCCCATCCCTTGATGTTTCTCAGGAAGAGCTGTGCCTCCATCCTGATATATTACAGAACTAAGTGCATAGCTCAGTTGGTAAAGAATCTGCCTGCAATGCAGGAGACCCCGGTTCAATTCCTAGGTCAAGAAGAGCCCCTGGAGAAGGGATAGAGTTACTCACTCCAGTATTCTTGGACTTCCCTTGTGGCTCAGCTGTTAAAGAATCCACCTGAAATCCGGGTTTCAATCTCTGGTTTGGGAAGATCCCCTAGAGAAGGGAAAAGCTACCCACTCCTGTATTCTGGCCTGGAGAATTCCATGGACTGTATAGTCCATGGGGTCACAAAAAGTCAGACGCGGCTGAGTGGCTTTCACTTTCACCTCTTTTTGTACTTTCAAGTTTCCTGCTCGTTTTTCCAAAAGGAGAGGAGATGATAGGGGACATGTTTACTGCCCAGCAAGAGGAGTGTTAGTTGCGTACCAAATGTTCAGTTCAGTTCAGTCACTTATTCTTGTCCCACTCTTTGTGACCCCATGAATCGCAGCACGCCAGGCCTCCCTGTCCATCACCAACTCCCAGAGTTCACTCAGACTCACATCCATCGAGTTGGTGATGCCATCCAGCCATCTCATCCTCTGTCATCCCCTTCTCCTCCTGCCCCCAGTCCCTCCCAGCATCAGAGTCTTTTCCAGTGAGTCAACTCTTCGCATGAGGTGGCCAAAGTATTGGAACTTCAGTCTCAGCATCATTCCTTCCAAAGAAATTCCAGGGCCGATGTCCTTCAGAATGGACTGGTTGGATCTCCTTGCAGTCCAAGGGACTCTCAAGAGTCTTCTCCAACACCACAGTTCAAAAGTATCAATTCTTCGGCACTCAGCTTTCTTCATAGTCCAACTCTCATATCCATACATGACTACTGGAAAAACCATAGCCTTGACTAGATGGACCTTTGTTGGCAAAGTAATATCTCTGCTTTTGAATATGTTATCTAGGTTGGTCATAACTTTCCTTCCAAGGAGTTAGCGTCTTTTAATTTCATGGCTGCAATCACCATCTGCAGTGATTTTGGAGCCCAGAAAAATAAAGTTTGACAGTGTTTCCACTGTTTCCCCATCTATTTGCCATGAAATGATGGGACTGGATGCCATGATCTTAGTTTTCTGAATGTTGAGCTTTAAGCCAACTTTTTCATTCTCCACTTTCACTTTCATCAAGAGGCTTTTTAGTTCCTCTTCACTTTCTGCCATAAGGGTAGTATCATCTGCATATCTGAGATTATTAATATTTCTCCCAGCAGTCTTGATTCCAGCTTGTGCTTCTTCCAGCCCAGCGTTTCTCATGATGTACTCTGCATATAAGTTAAATAAGCAGGGTGTCAGATGTTAGCATTAATAATTAAATTTTGCATGCTTTAAATTTTCCCTCATTTCCATTTCACTGATGCTGTGGTAAGGATTAATGTTTTGAAAATGTTTTGAAGTAGAAAGTCATATGCATAGAAAGTATGATTATTTGTCACGACAAATAGCTGTATGTGAACACTTTCTTCCTTGATGACGTGAGAGTTTTGGCAGGCAGTTGGAAACAGGCAGTGTCACTCTTAAAGAATGGCTGCCTTGGACTTCCCTGGTGGTCCAAAGGTTAGGAGTCCACCTGCCAATGCAGGGGATATGGATTCGATCCTTGGTCCGGGAAGAGTCCACATGCCATGGAGCAATTACACCCAGGTACCACAATTGTAGATCTCTGTGCTCCACAGGAAAAAAAACAAAAAACAAAAAACAAAAAACACTGCAATGAGAAGCCCACACTCCTAAAAGAAGCTGAGCTCTCACTCACCAAAGCTAAAGAGAGCCTGAGAGCGACAGTGAAGACCCAACACCTCCAAAATAAATAAATAAATAAATAAATAAATTTAAAAGGACAGCTTCCTTCATCAAAAATGCATTCTATTCTAGTGAAGCACAGAGTCCTTTCCTTCCATCCATGCTGCTCTGCATGGGGTCACAAAGAGTCGGACATGACTGAGCTGAGCGACTGAACCGAACTGAACTGATACACCGTATACTATTTCCCTCTTGCACTGGTTTAGAAGCTGCTGTTTCTTTGCTGTACGTTCTCTGTGTTGTTCTGTGGTCGATTTGTAACTGCATCTTGCTATCAAGTGAGAGGGGGCAGCCAATCCCAAGCCAAGGAAGGAGTAACATACTGTGTGTTAGAAGGCATAACCACTTCCTAGAGTTGCTGTAACCAAGTACTGCAAACTGGATGGCTTCAAACAACAGACATGTGCTGTTTGAGCTAACACTTAGGACACTGCTGTGGGACAGTGCAGACTTTTATTGTCCCACAGTTCAGGAAGCCAGGAGTCCAAGATCAAGATGTTGGTGAGGTTGATTCTGTCTCTAGACTCAGAGGGAGAATCTAATGCTCACTCACCCTTTGATGTTCCTTGCTATACGCGTATCACTACCCTCTCTGCCTCCTTCATTAGGCATTAGGATTCTCTGCCATCTGTTCTGTGTGCAAAACTCCCTTTCTTTTTCAAATTTTTTAGTTTGTACTGGGGTATACAGTCAATTCACAACGTTGTGATAGTTTCAGGTGCACAGAGAAGGGACACAGCCATACAAATATGTATGTCCATTCTCCCCCCAACTCCCCTCCCATCCAGGCTGCCACATAACAAACATGGAGCAGAGTTCCCCACGCTATACAGTAGGTCCTTGTTGGTTATCCATTTTAAATATAGCAGTGGGTACAGGTCCATCCCAAACTCCCTAACTATCCCTTCCCCAGCTGTTCTCCCCTGGCAACCATAAGCTCATTCTCAAAGTCTGTGTCTCTGTCTTTTGTAAGTATGTTCATTCGTATCATTTCTTTCTAGATTCCTCATATAAGGGATGTCATACGATATTTCTCCTTCTCTGTCTGACTTACTTCAATCAGTATGACAATCTCTAGGTCCATTCGTGTTACTGCAAATGAATGGCATTATTTCATTCTTTTTAATGGCTGAGTAATATTCCATTGTATGTGTGCACCACATCTTCTTCATCCATTCCTCTGTCAATGGACTTTTAGGCTGCTTCCATGTCTTGGGTGTTGTAAACAGTGCTTCGATGAACACTGGGGTGCATACCTCCTTTCTGATCATGTTTTTTCTCCAGATACATGCCCAGGAGTGGGATTGCAGGGTCATATGATAGCTCTATTTTTAGTTTTTTAGGGAACGTCTATACTGTTTTCCATAGTGGCTGTACCAATTTACATTCCCACCAACTGTGTAGGACCAAGTTCCCTCTTCTTATATAGATTTCTCTCTTCTTGTATATGGATCCACTGTGATCCAGTATGACCTCATCCAGTGTGATCCAACTTGACCACATCTCCAAAGACCCAATTTCCAAATAAGATCACATTCACAGGTGATGAGGGTTAGCACTTCAACGTATCTTCTGGGGGAGTCGAGTGCAGCCCACAACAAATGGGGATATGGCTACCGAAAGTGAGGAAGATGGGGCCCCCAAGGATGGAACACTAGGTGTCAGGGAAGGAGTCACTGAAGAAACCTGAAGGATGAGAAGGGAATGGGCCGTTTTAGGGACTTTAAGCAAAGAGGACAGGAAGTGCAAAGGCCTTAAGGCAGGACCTTGCTGGGGGCATTTGCGGTTCCTCAGGAAGGCCAGAGGGGCCCGAGTGAAAGGAGGCAGCATCACAGAAGCAGCAGGCCAGGTCATGCGCAGCCCTCATTTGGGATTGTGGCTTTCTTCTGAATGAGAGGGTTTGAGCAGAGGCGTGAAGTGAGCTAACACGCGAGGTGGCTGCCTATCTGCAGGCACACTTTGGTACAAATTGAAAAGGGCGCCCTTTGTCCAAATGATGTCACCTTGGAGCAAAGCATGCCGTGCAGTGAGTGAGGCTGGGCTGGACTTCAGCGCCTGTTTACCTGTTCGGTCAGGCACTCCAGGCAGGAGACTGAGTGCAGCAGAGGTGGCAGGGAATGGTTGCTTTCTGGATCCATTTTCAAAGGAGAGCCAACAGGGTATGACGATGAATTGCATCCGGTGTGTGAGAAAGAAAGGATTTGAGGACACCTTCAGGGAGGTGGGCTTGAGAAACTAGAAGAATGGAGTAGACGTTCCTGGAGATGGAAATTTAGGGAGAGTTGAGTTTGTCTAGGACACCAGTCTCATGGTGGAGCAGGGGAAGGAGAGATTGGACAGTGTGCTCTTCATGATTTTTCCCAACAGGGAAGCATCCATCCAGGTGGAAACAAAAGCTATGAAAAAAAGTTGACACATCTCGCTTGTTAGGAATGCCGCTTGAGTGTCACACATAGGTGTGATAAGAAAGCAGAATTCCGTTTTCTAATATGGACTCCATGATCTAGAGCTGACTCTTGGCAAATCCTTGAACTCTCCTCTGCACATTCTCATGGTCCACTTTGCTAAGTGAGGAATTTCCTCTTCCTTTGGCCTTGCTGTCCATGGGCAGGCAGCCCCACTGCAGGGCCCTAAGTGTTAGCTCACCTTCCTCTTATACCACCAGCTGGCACCCAAGGATGGAGGAGGATTTCATGAAATCTGTGTGTACCTTGATTTTGGTGGCCAAACAGAATGGCCTACATGTTAAAACCCACAAAAATAGGATTCACAGAGCTGAAATTCTCTGAATCTTTCTTGTGATATTGAAAAAACCCCAAACCACAATGTAAGATGCTTTTCAAAAAAAGAGAGAAAGAAAGAAGGAAGGAAGGAAAGGTTCACCCTGTTCTTGCCTCTAGAGTGGGGTCAGGTCAACTGATGGCTGAGTACAGGGGCAACAGCTTGGTTCGGTTTCCTTCCATGGTAGGTTTTAAGCTTGAGCTCTGGCAAAGCGGCACGAACCTTTGGCATCTGATAGTGTCTTCCCTGGGGCTTCCCTGGTGGCTCTCTGGTATAAAGAATCTGCCTGTGATGCAGGAGATAGAGGTTCAGTCTCTGGGCCAGGAAGATCCCCTGGAGAAGGAAATGGCAACCCACTCCTTGCCTGGAAAACTTGTGTTCTTGCCTGGGAAATCCTGTGGACAGAGGAACCTGATGGGCTGAGGTTCATGGGTTTGCAAAAGAGTCAGACATGACTTAGTGACTAAACAGCCACAGTGCAGAAATACACCTGTATCTTCCTCCCATTAATGAATTCAAGAGAGTGGAAACCTGCTAGTTGCCCACCCTAGTATCCATTTTCCTTAGCAATAGATTCCCCTGGGCATATGACTGCCTGGATGAAAGACCACATCTTCCAGCCTCCCTTGCTGTTTGGTGGCCCATGTGATGAATTTTAGGCCAAGATTATGTAAATGGAGGTTGGATGTGGCGACTTCTAGAAAATCTTCTTAAAGAAGAACTGGTGTGTGTACCTGAAGTGGCTTGCCATTCCCTTCTTCAGACCTGCCTCTTGAGAAATCTGTATGCAGGTCAGGAAGCAACAGTTAGAACTGGACATGGAACAACAGACTGGTTCCAAATAGGAAAAGGAGTACGTCAAGGCTGTATATTGTCACCCTGCTTATTTAACTTATATGCAGAGTACATCATGAGAAATGCTGGACTGGAAGAAACACAAGCTGGAATCAAGATTGCCGGGAGAAATATCAATAACCTCAGATATGCAGATGACACCACCCTTATGGCAGAAAGTGAGGAGGAGCTAAAAAGCCTCTTGTTGAAAGTGAAAGAGGAGAGTGGAAAAGTTGGCTTGAAGCTCAACATTCAGAAAACGAAGATCATGGCATCTGGCCCCATCACTTCATGGGAAATAGGTGGGGAAACAGTAGAAACAGTGTCAGACTTTATTTTTTGGGGCTCCAAAATCACTGCAGATGGTGACTGCAGCCATGAAATTAAAAGACGCTTACTCCTTGGAAGAAAAGTTATGACCAACCTAGATAGTATATTCAAAAGCAGAGACATTACTTTGCCGACTAAGGTCCATCTAGTCAAGGCTATGGTTTTTCCAGTGGTCTTGTATGGATGTGAGAGTTGGACTGTGAAGAAGGCTGGGCGCCAAAGAATTGATGCTTTTGAACCGTGGTGTTGGAGAAGACTCTTGAGAGTCCCTCGGACTGCAAGGAGACCCAACCAGTCCATTCTGAAGGAGATCAACCCTGGGATGTCTTTGGAAGGAATGATGCTAAAACTGAAGCTCCAGTACTTTGGCCACCTCATGCGAAGAGTTGACTCATTGGAATAGACCCTGATGCTGGGAGGGATTGGGGGCAGGAGGAGAAGGGGACGACCGAGGATAAGATGACTGGATGGCATCATGGACTCAATGGACACGAGTCTGAGTGAACTCTGGGGGTTGGTGATGGACAGGGAGGCCTGGCGTGCTGCGATTCATGGGGTCGCAAAGAGTCGGACACGACTGAGCGACTGAACTGAACTGAACTGAACACTGCCACTCTCCCAAATCATCTCTCCTTCTCCCGCATAGTCCAAAAGGCTGTTCTATACATCTGTGTCTCTTTTGCTATCTCACGTACAGGTTTATCATTACCATCACCTGATTCTTAAGGATGTTAGCAATGTGGGTAGAGTAGCAATTTCAAAAGAGATAAATGATCCAAGAAAGGGAGTAGAAGGAGTGACATGTCTTGCATATGCCTTGCTGGAGGTGGATAAAGGCATTTACTCGAATTCTCTGCTTTGCTAAGATGTCCACATACTGACCTTTACGCCCCAGTACAAGGTTCATTTAAGTTGCTTTCTAAGGAATTTCTGTTCAATTTGGCTGTTTTAATAGCTGCTGCTCTGTTTTACTGATGGTAATTGAATGCTTTAAAGTGTAGAATTGCTTACCCCATGGTGGCAAAGTTTTTCATAAATTGAATAAGTAGTCCTATCGCCTAGTGGGTGTTTCCTAAATATTAATAACATTTTTTTCTGAACAAATTAAGCTGGCAAGAAGAAGGTTACTTTCTTTCCTTTTACAAGCAGTATGAAGAGAGATGCTGATTACAAATTAAACCACTGACTGTTTAAATCTGGTGATTTATTAGTATGGTTGATTTCATATGTCATTTGCTGTTTGGATGTAGTGAGGGAAACAAATCTCTGATAGGTACTTCAAAGAAGATTTAAGACAGAAAATTAGGTGCTTATAAAATTATTCAAATGGTGGTAGCAGCAGCAGTCTGGGGGTCCATCACAGTAGCTGTGATCTGGAAGTCAGGAAACTGCTGCCCCCATGACACAGAAGGTAACAAAAAGTGATCCCTAGAGTTAAAACAGTACCTGCAGCCTCTGAAGAATGCCTCCACCTTTACTTGCCTTCTGAATCTCGCAGCAGTTTACCTTGCTCCTAGAGTCTATATTTCATCCACATTCTTAGATCTAAGGGAGTATCTAGGAAATGTAGATTTTAGTCTACTTGTGATTTAGACCGAATGTAAAAGAGGTAACTTACTAAGCACCAATTGACTACACTTAATCTAATTATCACACTTATTTTTCTGGTTCCCTCACTTTTGTTTCCTTTTATGGCAGTTAAACAGAAAATTTTATACAGAAAAATCATAGAAAAAGAGATCTGAAAGCATTATTATTATTCTTAATTTTTTAAATATGAGAATTCATATTCCTATCTGATTGCTTTCTTATAAAGGCCAGTATTAAAAGTAATAACAATTCTTAATTTTTCATGGGAATATTACATAGTATCAGATATCCTGCTTCCTGGATCCACTGGTCTTCTCACGCATTGCCTTGGCTGTGCTCCTCAGACAACTTTGTCGCATTTTCCCCAAATAATTTTAAGTCAGCAATTGATGAGATACAGATATTGTACTGAAGATGTAGTTGTAAGATGGGGAAGAGGATTCATATTACATTCTATTTAATAAAACTGCTTGTTAAATCACCATGTCTTCCCATCTAAGTTCCTCTTCCCAGCCTGCTTTCTCCTTCTCTGGGAAGCTAAGAATCCTCTCTGTTGTGTCAAGAAATGTAGCCAACATCTTCCACTTACCTGTCTACTACTCAGCAAAACAAAACCTGGACAGTTAGCAGAACTGTCACTATCAATCGTTCCATATGGCCTTCTGCCAGGAAAGTGAGAAAATCACAGAGGTTTCTTTTTACCTTACAGCCTAAGTGGCTTTTCAAAGTCCTTGTCCAACAAAATAGTATATTCTTATAGCAAAATTCTATCTTAGAAAAATGCGTTTTCTTTTTCTTGTTTTTTAGCTCTAGAACAGGGGGTCTGATAGCCAACATTTTAGAGAAATGATCAAGAGCTGTAATTAATAGTATACTAAAAATAATAATTTTATGGCACACATCTTTTTAAAGTTTACATTAATTAAACAAGACACTATAAAACTAATTAAAATGTCATTTAACTTAGATACTGTGATATATTTATATTTAAAAATTTCAGGTTTGAAGCCCTTTTTTGTCTCTAATTTGAACACTGCAATAATATTATAAATACACAAGTGCTATTATTATTTTTTATTGAGAGATATACAACATGATTCCATACTTGTATGTATGGCAATATGATCACCCTGAAAAGTTAAAGATGTTTTTTCCTGTGGTTGAACTTGTAAGTTTACTCTCTTGGTAACTTTCAAATATACAGTATAGTAATATTAACTATAGTTGCCATGCGACACAGGTCTTATTTCTTACCAGAATTCTGTGCTTTGGAATAGTGAGTTCTGAGGCTATAAAAATTGTGGCCAAATTATTTCCTTTGTTCACTATGGGGTATTATGAGGCACATTGCATCTATATATTTCTTCTTTATATATTGTATCTGATAGTCCTATCCCCATCCAGTTCCATAAAACTTGTGATAATAAAAATACCCAACTTTGACTGCCTACTTTGTGCTTTGCTTTATAGACACTGTTGGAATCCTCAAAACATTACAAGCTCATAATACATGACATGTACGTATATGTGGAGGATTATTCATCTTGCCTAAGAATAGAATTTATAAATGCTGAAAATACCATTCAAACTGAGTTTTTGTTCTTTATTCTCTACCTTATTTCCTGTATCCTGTAAAGCAGAATCCAGCCCACAGTGATTCAATTCAACAAATAATTATTGGATATTAATAACATCTATCTCTTTTCAAAATGAAAATGAAATTTGTTATATTGTAAAGAATTTCAAGATAGCTACTGTAGTCAGTTGCTCAGTTGTGTCTGATTCTCTGTGGCCCCATGGACTGTAGCCTGCCAGTCTCCCCTGTCCATGGAATTTCCCAGGCAAGAATGCTGGAGTGGGTTGCCATTTCCTCCTCCAGGGGATCTTTCTGACCCAGGGTTCAAACTGGCATCTCTTGTGTCTCCTGCATGGGCAGCTGGGTTCTTTACCACTAGTGCCACCTGAAAAGCCCTTAGATAGCTACAGCAGAGCATTAAACCGAACACAGGGTCCTCTTGAAGCATGGGGCACAGCTTAGGTGCCCAAGCTGGTCCTGGGTGTTGGCTTATGTGACCACCAGCATACCAGGCTCTGTAGATACAAAGACGAGTAAGATACCATCTTTCTGTTTGGAGAGTTTTCAGTTGTTGGGCATTTGGGGGGTGTTTCTTTTTCAGAATTACGTATCAAGTCTGATTATATTCTCTTGACTGTTCTTGGGGGTGACAAATCTTTTCTTTCTGAGGGGTAAGATTTCCTAAAATAGCCAAACTCACACAGCGATGAGTTTTGCCCATAATTTTGAGAGAACAGCCTTGGTAGTAATGGCAACTTTTGGTTCCAAACAAAATGTGACTCTAAGGAAGGAAGCTTGATTTTCTTGTGAGACCCTTGATCTAAGACTGGGCATATGTCCAATAAAAAATACTCTGAAAATACTGGCTTTGAGAGCCAGAGTGCTTCCTCAGAATAGGCAGACTGTATTGAAAGTAGTACTGATTTGATTTCTGCTAATTAGCAATACAAGTTAAAAATATTATCAGTTTCAGTACCTTAAAGTCACACTTTATATGCTTGGTAGACTATTTCCCTGGTATTTTTCTTAAAAAAAAAAAAAAATCCCCCTTATCTGTATGAGTTGTGATACACCGGGCTTTGCTAGAAGCTGGTAATGTTGCAGGGAGACTAGTTCAGGAATGAAGATGAATGCATAGATCTTCTGAAATGATAAAACGATAGACTAGGATAGCGTTCTGTGAAGTCATTGGACTTTGGAGACTGTCTCTAACAAGGTTGGGGATCAAATGCAACATATTTGGTAACATGGCTTGCAAAGGGGAACACTAGATAAATATAAGAAATGGTGTAGCTTCTTCTCCTTTTACAAAGAACAAAAGCACTTCTCTCCCAGCCTGATCATCTGTATTCTGACTTTACTTCTTAAAGTTAAGTTTTTGTGGGCCGAGTCCTGCTGGACCACTGCTGGGTCACTTAGTTATAACCCAGTTCCTATCTTCTCACCATTCCAGGAGAGGAGCCGAGCCCTTTATTTTCTGGGTGACGAATGGGACCTGCCTAATCCCTTGGCTTCCCCACTTTCTTCCTCTGAGTTAGAGACTGGCTGACTTACATTATAGATTGGGTCAGCTATGAACAAGGAATGTGCTGGGAAAATGAAATGAAGAATGGACTCAGTTATTCTAAGGTTTATTTTCTCACCAGGCAAGGGAGAACAGTTTCTCTAAATAGGTAGGAGCATCATCAGTAGCTTGGGTAGCTGTCAGTTTTAGTCCTCGGGTGATGCAGGGTCTGTCTTTATACACTTAGAACCTGAGTCTCGGGACAGCCAGGGAATCTCAAAATAATCAATGTCACTCCAGTTAGGAGGCTTTCTCCTCTCTCTCGATCTGTTTCACTCTTCATACAAGCACTTTGGTTGAAACAGGTTGTGAATCAAAAGACTGAGATCATCCCTCTATTTACTTTGTGGATGTGTGTGTGGCTCTGATGTTCAAAGAAAATACCTCCCTCACGTCTCTTTTTTTTGACATCAATTTTAGTTTGATTTGTTACTTTTAATGTATTAGGAATTCCTGAGGTAAAATGCAGTTTCATCTAATTCAACCATTAACAATTTGTGAATTTTTATTATTTTTTTAAACTAAAATCTGGTCTGCAATAAGTCTTGCCATCAGTTTACAAGCTTCTTCCGAAACAATCTCATATTTGTAAAATTATTCTTCTATAGCTTCAATCAGTGCTTTAGACACGTTTTTCCTTTAAAATCATTTAGTTCAGTATCTTTGGTTTTCAAATTTTTTTATCTTTGTCATGAAAGATTCAAATAACACCAACTTGGAAATCTTGGCTTTGAGGACTTGATTTTTAATAGAAAACAACTGGCTGAATAATCTCCTCCTTTTTCTAAGATAAACTGATTTCTTAGGCAACCTTGAGAGTTTCATTTCCCTTTGATTTCCCTTACCAGTTTCAATCTTATCTCTGGATAATCAAATCCCCATAAATGTAAAAGCCTTCTTTTTTGAAGTTGCTGCCACTGAAACCTTGACAGCTTTCTTATCTATGCCCTGAGCTGCTTCCTCAGCCCCTGCTAAGGTCCCATTAAAATGTATCTTTTCTTTCTCTCTCTCAGTGTGTTTTGACTCAGTACATTGTATATTATCTGGGGATATGATGGTTGTGTATATTTAACTTACACTTTTTGAGAGACTGAGCTAAAACCTCACTGATAAGAATTTTATATCAATCAACCAATCTATCAAAATATTTGCTTAGCTGCTGGTAGACTGGGTGCTAAGTCACACATTAGAAATCATGAGTCATGGTCCTTAGCTGCTTTTGAGAAAAGTTTGTATTCTCGTGCATACACTGCTTTCAAATTGTGGTGTTGGAGAAGACTCTTGAGAGTTGCTTGGACTGCAAGGAGATCAATTCAGTCAATCATAAAGGAAATCAACCTTGACTATTCATTGGACAGACTGATGCTAAAGCTGAAAGTTCAATACTTTGGCCACCTGATGTGTAGAGCTGACTCACTGGAAAAGACCCTGATGCTTGGAAAGATTGAGGGCAGGAGGAGAAGGGGGCGACAGAAGATGAGATGATTGGATGGCATCACTGACTCAATGGACATGAGTTTGAGCAAAGTCAGGGAGATAGTGAAGGACAGAGAAGCCTGGTGTGCTGCAGTGCATGTGGTTGCAAAGAGTCAGTTACAACTTTGTTACTGAACAACATGAGCACCGCTAGAGGCTTGAATTACATCCCCAGAGCTCCAGGGGGAAGAGACTGTTGGCTTCTTTGCATCACTCTGCTTTGCTTCTGCTGTAGCATCTTCATCCAGTTAGACATTTATGGTTGTTAGTTCCTCTGTCTATACTGTCACCTCCCCTTTATCTTCAGATGTTCAGCAACTAGCACAGTGAAGGGCACCTTCAGTACTTCTGTCTGGATGACTGATGATTGGTGTCTAAATGTTCTGTAAGTTCTGTTTCTACCCAGTTCTGAGCCTATACTCACTGTGTAGAATCCTAATAAAATGTAGTTCAGCATCATCCATGACAGAGATTAAATTTGTAATTTTCTCTCTCTCTCTCTTTTTTTTAAAGACAGAGATGGCAGAGATTTTCCTGGGCTGCCTTTAGGTAAAATTATTCTATGACACCGGAGAAGGCAATGGCACCCCACTCCAGTACTCTTGCCTGGAAAACCCCATGGGCAGAGGAGCCTGGTAGGCTGCATTCATGGGGTTGCAAAGAGTCAGACACGACTGAACGAACGACTTCACTTCCACTTTTCACTTTCATGCATTGGAGAAGGAAATGGCAACCCACTCCAGTATTTTTGCCTGGAGAGTCCCAGGGACAGGGGAGCCTGGTGGGCTGCCATCCATGGGGTCGCACAGAGTCGGACACGACTGAAGAGACATAGCAGCAGCAGCAGCATTCTATGACACCTCTGCTTGCCTCCTTTCCATCCCAAGGTACATAAACCTATGTTTGATACTTTTTTTTTCCTTTGGAAAAATTAAATTTTACTATTCATAAAAGAAGATGGCCTACACTATTTTAGATTTCAGGGACCAAGGGAATAGTATTTAGATCCTGAGAAGTATACCCAAGGGGATGGTGATTCTTTACCATAGCTGATTTCTGAAGCCACCTGGTTTCTAAGCCTGGTTTTGTAACCCAGGATGATGACAAGGGACTGTACTGCAGTAGCAGTATCACAGCAGTGCCCGGGCTTCAGGTGAAGTGGGGCCTCTGTCTCACAGTGTTCTGGGGGAATAAATGGCTCCCCTGGCCTGTGCTTTAAGCCTCAGGAATGTCTATGGTTTGAAGAAGATGCCTACTATTTCTGGCCACTTCTTCCATGTCTGAAGTTTGGTGCAGACATCTGTACATTTCCACAGTTACTAAGTTGTGGGTTCTGCTTTATCAATGGCCTCTTCATTTACCTGAAGGTACTTCTCACCAATTTCATGTTCTATATATAACTTTGGGTCTGGGGTTTATATTTCCTATTCCGTGGGCGAAGAACAGTGGTGAGTTTTGAAAATGGAAAAGCCAAAGTGATTGTTGGTCAGTTGTATCCAACTCTTTGCGACCCCATGGACTGTAAAGCTCCAGGCTCCTTTGTCCATAGAATTCTCCAGGCAAGAATCTTGGAGTGAGTTGCCAAATTCCAATTAAAATGTGATCACTCTAGGACTTCCCTGGTGGTCCAGTGTTTGAGAATCTGCCTTCCAATCCAAGGGACATAGTTCAATCTCTGGTCAGGGAACTAAGATCCCACATGCCTCAGGGCAACTAAGCCCTCAAGCCGCAACTAGTGAACCCATGCGCCACAACTAGAGAGAAACCCCTGTACTAAAACTAGAGAAGCCCGCAAGCCGCAGTGGAGATCCTGCGTGCCACAGCTAAGACCTGACACAGCCAAATAAATATTTAAAAAAAAAGTGATCACCTCATTTCAATAGGATTAAAAGAATTTTTTTTTTCCTACAGGGGAATAAACATATTTATAAACACAGAAACGGCACCAGCCTTCACATGCTTCTAACAAAGGGGCTTTTGCCATTAGTATCCATTCTGAAAATGTCTGCTGCCCTGCAATTACTCTCCAACATCTCAGTATTTTCCTCATTTCTTATTCTTTTTATGGTTACATCTACTCATAAGAGAAGTAGTGAAGTTTGTTTCTGTCTGTTGGTTGTTAAAACTTTAAACTGAGGAATCTTTTCTAGGCGTGCCTGTATTTTAACAAGCACAGACCTGTAAACCAAAGAATTAGAGCTCCACACACAAATTGTAAGTGTTGGCCAGTGAAACCTAAAATATTTTGGAATCATTAGACATTTTTGGTTCTCTTGAAATATCCTGAAATGTGGTGAATCATCTACTGCATCAGAATGATTTGGATTATTGGTGATCAGTGATACTGTTTAAAGTTTTCTTTGATGTCAAAATGAACTTTATAGGGGTTGATGTTAAATATCCTCCATGAAATCAACCTTCATAGTAAAGAATGTCTTGAAATGAGTCTTTTGGGAAATGGCAGCCTTAAATCTGTCATCTTTGTCACGTGCCCAGTGGCTGGAACTAAAGTCTGGAGAGGTCCCCAACATTGCAACCTGATGTTTATGTTTGAATCCAGCTTGACTTCATAAAGTCCATGTTGGTTATAGGAAGGGAGTACTGGGAGGCCCTCCTTCTGGCTGCTATTTGGATCTCATAGGATAGAGACATTAAAATGGCATGAAAGAAGGCAGGATGGAGGAGGAGGGAAATCCTTAGCTCAATGCTTTATCAACCCCACTTTGTCCACTGGACCTACCATCAAAGGTCTGCTCCTTGTTGCCTTGTGGGATGTCTCTAGGAGGTTCCAACTGTACCTGTTGAACCTACTCACTTTATTTGTTTTGTCTTTGTTTATAGACTCTGCTGGAGATTGGGTTTATCCTAGTTGGACCAGAAGTTTCCAAGTGGCCCTTGATACATGGAAACTACAATTCCCCACAGCACACCAGCCCAAGTGCCTGGGCCCTCAGCTTGGAGAGGAACTGGGAGCACTGCTTACCCAAATGAAGAAGTCAGATCCAAGGCAGGAAACAGTAAGGTAATTGTATTACTTTTCTCTTGCTGGGTAACATACCAGTTTAGCAGCTTAAATCTATACAGCTTTATCACCTCGCTTTCTGTGTGTCAGGAGTTAAGAATATGGTTTAGCTGGGTTCTCTTTTCAGGGTGTCTCCAGACTTAAAGTGTCGGCTGGAGCTGCAATCTTGTTTAGGCTCAGGATACACTTCCAAGGTCACTAGTTGTTAGCAGAATCAAAGAATCGAGTCTGTTTTCTCCTTCAAGGCCAGCGGGCAAATCTCTCTGACTTCAAAGAGGGGCCCAGTCTCTCTTCTAGAGTTCACCTAATAGGGTTATGCCCACCCAGGATAATCTCCCCACTTAAGTTGATTAACTAAAAAAAAAAAAAAAAAAGCAAAGCCTAATTATATCTGAAAAATTCCTTTGCCTTGTAATGTAGCAGTCCCAGGAAGGATTCCATCATACCACATATCCTGCCCATACTCAAAGGCAGGGCCTTATGCAGGGCTCATATGCCAGGGAACTGTGGCTCTCTTAGGGACCATCTGAACATTCTACTTATCAAAATGATGACAAGAGTGTGATCCCAGGAGTCAGACACTCCTGGGTTCAACTTCTGTCCTTGGTCTTTCCTGTCTGTTAAGTAATACTGGTTTGCTGATACCTGACCTATCAAATGATAGTCATATTACTGTGCAATCTTGTAGAACTTGAGGTAGTTTGTGTAATCATCTAGCACAGGGAGTCCCCCCTCAGCAAGGATATTATGATAAGAAGGAAAGATACTGCTCTTAGAGAAAAGGGGGAGTAGATAAGCAGTAATGCTGATATGTTATAAGCTTAATTGTTGTGGAAAAGTTTTTGAAGGTGTTTGGAATATTGAACTACATCTGCAAATCCACATAAAGAATGGGAATTTACCAAGAAATAACTGGGCAGTTTCACATTTATGTTTTCAATTTGTTCAGCCTAAACCACAAAATTCAAACAAAGAAGATGTGAAAGTCTGGCCCAGACATTGCACACCTGCAGCATCTGATGATAAGAATAGATAGAAGGAAAATGTTTTTCCTATTTTTGTAATAGAGCCAAATTTTTCTGTTTATGAAAGTGATATATGCAAATTATATAATTTGGGAATTATGTATAAATACAAAGAAGATAACCACTGTAGGAATTAATTTATTTCCTTCCAGTGTTTTCTCCTTGTAAAGTTTATATTATTAGTATCTTTCTATGTATACAGTTGGGCTTCCCTATGGCTCAGTGATAAAGAATCTGCCTGCCAATGCAGAAGACACAAGAGACATGGGTTTGATCCCTGGGTTGAGAAGATCCCTTGGAGAAGGAAATGGCAACTCACTCTAGTATCCTTGCCTGGAGAATCCGATGGACAGGGAAGCCTGGCAGACTACAGTCCATAGGGTTGCAAAGAGTTGGACACAACTTAGTCACTAAGTAACAACATGTGTACAATTACACATCCTTGTTATTTATCTTAACATTAGATCATAAGCAGGTTTCTTTTTTTGACAACTGTTAAATTAAAACCATCATTTAATATGGCTATACCCTTTGGGGTTACAATTTTGCATTAGTTTGTGTGGCTATTTGATTAATGTCTCTCTTTGCCAACTGGAATATAAATTCCATAAGAAAATGAATCAACTCTATTGTGCATCACTGTTGTATCCCTAGCACCTAATGATACCTGGTACATGACAGATAAAAATAAGTATTTGTTGAAAGGCTGAAGGAATGAATAAATGACTATATCTTGTGAACGTGCTATAATTTACTTGTACTCTATTGGAGAAGGAAATGGCAACCCACTCCAGTATTCTTGCTTGGAGAATCTCATGGACTGAGGAGCCTGGTGGGCTGCAGTCCATGGGGTCACAAAGAGTCAGACACGACTGAGTGACTTTACTACTTACTACTATTGTTGTTAAACACTTTTTTCATTATTATAAATTAAGTTGCAGTGAGTATTGCACATAAAGCATTCCCATGAATAAAATGGTTCCCCAAATGCAATGTATTTAATACTAGTACCCACCCATGAATGCTATATCATCCCTGTAAGCGTCAAAAAATAGACAAACATCTATAATATTTTTGATGAGAGAATCTGGTCTCATTGTGCTCTCTAGGTTTGCTGATTATAACATAGAACATACTGGCTATTGAGTAATAATCGTATCTATTGGTAAGACCCAAAGTGGGAATTTTGCAAAGGTGCTCTTTGTTTCCCTGGTGACCCTGAAGAGCTTGGGTGGCATCTGGGTATAGTAAGAGATGTACTTACAGTAGACAGAATTCTAAAAATGGGTCCCAAGATTCTATGATTAATCTACAGGACCTATGAATATAATGAGCTATTACTACCATAATTATATTGTGTTATATGGCATGGTTGACTTTAAGATAGATAGATTAAAAGAAAAAGCTAGGGAATGAGATGCCCAAAAGGCTCTGAAAAACTCCTGCATGTTTCTTGGAATTTAGAAAGTCATACACATGTGTAGGGCTATGTGCATGCTCAGGGCTGTGTGAGTGCTGAGATAAATGTCCTAAGCTCTCACCTCTGGCTCACCTGGAAGTTCTATATAAATCTGGAGTAAAGACTAAGGCAAATCGGCCAGCTGGCTGGCTGATTGTTAAGATGTGCCCTAAACATGCACACCAAGATTCTAAACAAAGACTGAGACACCTACTGGTTTCAAGAGTTTAAAGAAATTTCTGTTTAATATTAGCAACTACTAAGCTAACTGAGCAGACATTTCATTTACCAAATAAAACAGAGAATACAGATTTTATAAAAATAGTTCAGAAAAGTCACTAAACAAACAACAATCAGCAATAATAACAAACTCTGGGAAGGAGGGAGAATATAATTTTCAGAGTTTCCACATATGTCCCATTTTCAGCAAATTTATGAGACATGGAAAGAAACAAGAATGGATAGCCCAAACAGAGAAAATAAGCACATGATAGAAACGGTCCCTGAGGAAGCCCAGATGGTGGACTAAGTAGATAAAGATTTTAAATCAACTATTTAAAATATATTCAAAATAACTTAAGAATATCATGTTTATGAAATCAAAGAAAATATGAAAGCAATGTTTCACCAAATAGAGACTACCAATAAATATATAAAAGTTATTTAAAAAGAACCAAATAGTAACTACGGAGCAAAAAAATACACTAAGTGAAATTTTAAAAAGCTTACTAGAAGGGCTCAAAAGCAGGTTTGATAAGGTGGAATAAAGAATCACTGAACTTAAAGACAGGTCACTTGAGGAACAGAAAGAAAAAAGAAAGAAGAAAAATAATGAACAGAGCCTTAGAGACCTGTGGTGTATTCAAATGTATGAAGACACACACAGTGGGAATCCCAGGAGGGAACAGAGCAAGAAGAGTAGAAAGAATACGTGAAGAAATAATGGCTGAAATACCCCAAATCTGTTAAAATAAAACCAAAAACATTTATCTACACATCTAAGAAGCTCAGTGAGCTCCAAGTACGACAACCTCAAAGACAGTAACACCTAGACAAAACATAATCCAATTGTTGAAATGCAAAGACAGAGTTTTGAAAGCAGCAATAGAGAAGAAACTCATCACCTGCAAGATTAACCTGATTTCTCATCAGAAACCATGGACAGCAGAGGCAGTGGGGTGATGTATTCAATGTGTTCAGAGTATAAGAATGTCAACCAACAAATCCATTGAATCTATCCTTCAAAAATAAAGGAGAAATCAAATCATTGTTAAATTTGAGAGAATGTTGTGTACAAAAATTAACTTGAAAATGGATCAAAGACCTAAATCTAACAGCTAAAATATAAAACAGAAGAAAACACAGGTCTAAGCTTCATGACCTTGTCTTAGGCAATGGTTTCTTAGCAATCAAAGAACCAAAGAAAAACAGATCAATGAAGAGCATCAAGAAAATAGAAAGATATCCCCCAGAATGAAAGAAAATATTTGCATAAACAAACACAATCGATAATATACTCTTTTTGATATATGATATAATAAAATATTTATATAGAAAAAAAGATAAATTATCTCTATAGATGGGCTTTATTTAATTACAAGAACCCCTTTAAAAGCAAATGTTTTTTTCTGGTTGGTGGCCAAAGGAAATGAGAGAATGCTATCCTTATTTTCCCTGATATGCAGAATCTTGTGTAAAGATTCAACTGTGAGGCTGCATCTAGAATTATCTCACAATTGTCTTCTTCTGTTCTTTTGTTTTCTTTTTTAAATTAATTTTTATTGGAGTTTAGTTGATTTACGATGTGTTCATTTCTACTGCACAGCAAAATGGATCAGTCATACATGTACATATATCCCCTCCCTTTCGGACTTCCTTTCCGTTCAGTTTCCCCGCAGTGCATTGAGTAGAGTTCCCAGTGTTATACAGCATGTTCTTGTTAGTTATCTATTTTATGTGCATGTGTGTTAAGTTGCTTCAGTCGTGTCTCATTCTTTGTGACCCCATGGACTGTAGCCTACCAGGCTCCTCTGTCCATGGGATTCTCCAGGCAAGAATCCTGGAGTGGGTTGCCATGCCCTCCTCCAGGGGATCTGCCCAACCCAGGGATCGAACCCACGTCTCCTGCACTTGCAGCTGGGTTCTTCACTGCCAGGGCCGCCTGCGGAGCCACTGTCTACTTTGGACATAGTATCAATATTGTGTATGCGTCAGTCCTAACTCTTCTTGTTCTTTTCTTATTTTAGAAGGACTGATGGGTGGATGTAATTAACTGTAATAATTTTAGAATATATATATATATCCTCGAAATGTGACTCTGACTGACTGGCTGACAATCTGGAATCTCCACAGGCCACTTACCAGAGGACTTCACCATTGCTCAAAATCTAATTTTAGCATCCAACAGACTTGGGAAGCAGCCTTTGTCTCCACCCTGGGAGTGGGCGGGAAGAGCAATAACCAGTCTGGTGGAAAATGATGGATGAACTGTTTATGCAAAGTGTTCATGGGTACAAGGGAAACTTAATTAAAAATGAGAGTTTTGAATTTCAGATAAAGAAAACATTCTAAACACATCATAGCATTAAAACAATAATAGCGACTGACTAACCAACAACTTAAACAGGTATTTATTTAAAAAGGGAGAGAAAAAAGTGAGTGGCCCTTAGACTTTTTTTGTAATGTAAAATGCCAGAGGAAAATAAAGCAATGATTACTGAAGTTCAGTGAAACAGGTTATGCCCCCAAATTCTCTCCTTAACCAGTTATCATTCATTTGAAAGCTACAAAAAAGAATACACAAGCATGCAAGACTTTAGTACTATAGTACTTTTCACATTTTAAAAAAACTAAAATTTTCTTAACAATAAGGGAAATAAATGAACTAGTCAAAATAAATGGAAGAGAACAGAAAAAAAAACATAAGAAGAAAGAGTAAAGACAATTTTAGAAGTTAGAAAGCAGAATACAGTTTATATTATTTATATTAAGTTCTAAAAACTTAATTTTGTAAAAAAGCAACAATATAGACAAAAGTTATGTAATCCAAGTAGATTAAAAATACACTAGATTTAACAATGACTATATAAGCAAATTAAATCAATTATACAAAAATAACTTTTAAAGTACTAGCCTATTAATTTTGTTTTATTGAAATATATAATTTTTTGACAAATTTCCAAAAATTGGTACATAGGATAGAAGTTATCAATATATCAATAACTAAAATAAATCTAAAGATTGAAAAAAAAAAAAACCCAAGAAATGGGTCAGGCCTGGTGGTTTCACTAATGTTTTATGGTCTTTCAAGAGATACATGATGCTGATATTATTTCAGCTTTGTAGAGCACTGGGGAAAGAAAAGACCCTTGCAATAATTTTATTTTTGTATGGATAGTGTAAGCCTTGTGGCCAAACTTGAAAGAGGTAGCATAGGATAAAAATAAATGAAAAACTGAGTAATTTCTCATTTATCCATGAAGCAAACATGTTGAATAATATCTTGGAAATACAAATGCAGCAGTATAGTCAATGAATAATTCACCATGACTAAGTAGAACTTATTTTAGGAAAATGAGTATGACACAATATTTGAAAATCTATTAATATAATTCATGATATTAGTAGGTTAAAGGGGAAACACTATTACCATAATTTCCAAATATGAATTTTATAATATTTAATATTATGATTAAAAGAACAAAATCTCAGTCTTTAGGAATAGGTGTGTCCTTCTTTAACATGTGGGGGCTGGAAGCTTGGTCTCAAGTGAACGACAGACACACCAATGATATGGTGGGTTAGATAAGGTCAGATGAAATAAAACAACACGCTCTAATGTTTCAGCATTGTTTAGAAACATAACATGTTTCTAATGTTATGCTTAGACTTCAGCACAGTTTTGGAAATGCTGCTTTATGCAAATAAAAGTGAAAATAACAGCAAATGAAAGAAGAATGAAAATTGGAAAGGATAAGGTTGTAATTTATAGGAAATATAAAGACATGAATGGCTTCTGAAAAACCCAATATAATCAACTAAAACCAGTATTGGACATAATGAGAGTTCAAAAGATTTTAATTTGTGTTTTATTGTATAACAATTAACAACTAGCAAACAAATTAGAAAGCAATTCTGATTTATAGGCACACTGGAAAAAAAAAAAAAAAAACACCAACAGAACAGCAAATTGCCTGAGTCAAGACTTAATGTGTCCTAAAGGCAAAATGTTCAAGCTGATTTTAGAAAAGGCAGAGGAACCAGAGGTCAAATTGCCAACATCCGCTGGATCATGGAAAAAGCAAGAGAGTTCCAGAAAAATGTCTATTTCTGCTTTATTGACTATGCCAAAGCCTTTGACTGTGTGGATCACAATAAACTGTGGAAAATTCTGAAAGAGATGGGAATACCAGACCACCTAACCTGCCTCTTGAGAAATCTGTATGCAGGTCAGGAAGCAACAGTTAGAACTGGACACGGAACAACAGACTGGTTTCAAATAGGAAAAGGAGTATGTCAAGGCTGTATATTGTTACCCTGCTTATTTAACTTATATGCAAAGTACATCATGAGAAATGTTGGGCTGGAAGAAGCACAAGTTGGAATCAAGATTGCTGGGAGAAATATCGGTAATCTCAGATATGCAAATTACACCACCCTTATGGCAGAAAGTGAAGAGGAACTAAAGAGCCTCTTGATGAAAGTGAAAGTGGAGAGTGAAAAAGTTGGCTTAAAGTTCAACATTCAGAAAACGAAGATCATGGCATCTGGTCCCATCACTTCATGGCAAATATATGGGGAAACAGTGGAAACAGTGTCAGACTTTATTTTTCTAGGCTCCAAAATCATTACAGATGGTGACTGCAGCCATGAAATTAAAAGACGCTTACTCCTTGGAAGAAAAGTTATGACCAACCTAGATAGCATATTCAAACGCAGAGACATTACTTTGCCAATAAAAGTACGTCTAGTCAAGAATATGGTTTTTCCTGTGGTCATGTATAGATGTGAGATTTGGACTGTGAAGAAAGCTGAGCGTGGAAGAATTGATGCTTTTGAACTGTGGTATTGGAGAAGACTCTTGAGAGTCCCTTGGACTGCAAGGAGATCCAACCAGTCCATTCTAAAGGAGATCAGCCCTGGGTGTTTTTGGAAGGAATGATGCTAATGCTGAAACTCCAGTACTTTGGCCACCTCATGCGAAGAGTTGACTCTTTGGAGAAGACTCTGATGCTGCGAGAGATTTAGGGGATGAGGAAAAGGGGACAACAGAGGATGAGATGGCTGGAGGGCATTACCGAATCGATGGATTGAGTTTGAGTGAACTCCGGGAGTTGGTGATGGACAGGGAGGCCTGGCGAGCTGCGATTCATGGGGTCGCAAAGAGTTGGACACGACTGAAGCGACTGAACTGAACTGAACTGAACTGAAAGGCAAAATGGAATTCCCAAACATGGGTGTATCCGGGCTTAGGAAAAGAAAGACCAGTTTCAACTTTCAGTTCCTCCCCTTACTAGTGATGTGACCAGTTGCTGCTGCTGCTGCGTTGCTGCAGTCGTATCCTACTCTGTGCGACCCCACAGACGGCAGCCCACCAGGCTACCCTGTCCCTGGGATTCTCCAGGCAAGAACACTGGAGTAGGTTGCCATTTCCTTCTCCAATGCATGAAAGTGAGAAGTGAAAGTAAAGTTGCTCAGTCATGTCTGACTCTTAGCGACCCCATGGACTGCAGCCCACCAGGCTCCTCTGTCCATGGGATTTTCCAGGCAAGACTACTGGAGTGGGGTGCCATTGCCTTCTCTGGATGTGACCAGTTAACTAAACTTAATTTTATCCTGTTTAAAGCTAAGAGAATAATATCTCATGGGGTTTTTATGAGGGTCGAATGAGACAATGAATCTGAAAACGTTCAATAAGATGCTGGCTTATAGATTATTATTGAGAAAATTTCGAAACTATTGACACATGATAATAATCCATCCTGGAAAAAAGTTAATCATCTGGACAAATTTGTATGCAAAATAACTATACATAAGTATGTTCTATGTAGTTTTGTTTTATTAGAGAAAATTTAAAAATGACTTAATGTCACAATAGAGTATTGATGAAATATACAATTATATAGCTAAGTTATTTAATGTTTACATTCATTTTAAAATATGACATGGTAATACATTCACTGATAATGTGAAGATTGTCATAATATGTCTGGATAAAGGATGAGCAAATATAGAATTTATGATCCTATTTTGGTGAAAATTCCATATATGGTCATATGTATTTAATTGTAAAATGAAAACTACAAGGATATACACTAAAATAATAGTAATGCTTCTCTATAGATTTTCAGATTTCAGGCCATTGCTTTTTTTTTCTTTGTATATTTTGGTTTTTCAATAATTCTATAAAGAATATTAATTCCTTGTATTAGTAAAAATAGTAAGAAATAGATTGCTTGAGGGCTTCTCTTGCACACTGAAATCACTTGTCAAATCTTAGAAGCTGACTGACTCTCCTGACAGAGTTTAGGTAAAAACTTACCTCTTAGTCTTTTTCCTGATCCACAGTCTTTGGAAAGTTAAAGCCCACCCATATATGATTGATGCACTTCTGTACATGTGTCAATATCATCATTCAAGAATTGCTCTGACTTGGGAACCATTGTCCCTTTGATGTGATTTGTGCATCTCAGCTCTCATCATTCATTCAAAAAATATTGACTGTGCATCCAGATATTCTGCCAGATGCTTGGTATGAGCTGTTGGTCCAGGATCCTAGGGAGATCCAAGAAATAACCCTGTTCTTTCTTGACTATGTTTCTGAACCAATTGAGAAATAAGACAAAAGAGAGAGCACATTGAGAAAAATATATTTGCTAAAATTGTTCAGGAGACAGCTCATCTGATAATAGTTGCAGTCTGAAGAGCAGATATGCTTTCCTAGGTCACTGCCTTCCACTGTTTGGGTGCAGAGGGAAGGATAGAGTCCATATCTAACATGGGCAGCAGTGTGGATGGACTTATACCCCCTAGTTGAGCTCGGCAGATAAAAGACTCTCTCAGTTGACTTTTTCTGAATAAGGGCGAAGAAGGGAGTGGAGAGAAACCAAGTGTATATGCTACTTTGATTTCTTCCTATGGAAGGAAAAGGCCAGGGATAGGGACATCCTCCCCAGAGAGGCAGTGACTGTCTAAAAGAAAGTAAGCTTCTAGCTTCAAAGTCATTGCCGCTGTTCCTAACCACTGTTTTTTGGATATTTTCCTGAAATCCCGGGTGGGCAGTACAAATTTTTTTCCCCTGGAAGACTGAGTGGAGACAGAGAGTGCTATCAATTAAATGAAATCTGAGGCCACACTATGCTTAAGGCTAAGCATTGATTCCCAGGTCTGTTTCTCTTTCCAAATTATGTCTAGCCATATTTTTCAATATAGCCCACCAGAGATACAATAAAATTAAATGACAACATTAAGATACTCCTAATAATAAAATGTCAAGAACATAGAAATGCCCCAAATTGAATATAAACACCCTCCCATTACCCACTTCCTGGGGAGAAATTAGTCCAAAAATTAAATTGCTTTGCAAGTTCAAGTGCAAAGAAATTAAAGGCAGAAATCAAATTTGTTTGCCCTTGTAAATGAAAACTCTAATGAAAAAAAATTCTTTCTTATTTTTTATTTTGTTCATTGTTAGCCAAAGGTGGTCTTTTGGGTGGAATTGGGGTGCTTTTAGCAGCTTTCACTGGAATGATTATGATTGCTTCAGGGACTCTGAAGATAAGTTAGACCAATGCCAAATTTCTGACAAGCCTCACTTTTAAAAGACTCCAAATTGCTTCTATGTGTGGTCAGTTACTAAGTTGTGTCTGACTCTTTGCAACCACATGAACTGCAGCCTGCCAGGCTCCTTTGTCCATGGGATTTTCCAGGCAAGAATACTGAGCAGGTTTCCACTGCATACTCCAGGGGATCTTCCCAGCCCAGAGACTGAACCTGCATCTCTTATGTCTCTTGCACTATAGATAGATTCTTTACCACTGTGCCACCTGGGAAGCCCAAATTGCTTCAGTTCAGGTCAGTTCAGTTCAGTCGCTCAGTCATGTCTTGACTCTTTGCAACCCCATGAACCGCAGCACGCAGGCCTCCCTGTCCATCACCAACTCCCGGAGTCCACACAAACCCGTGTCCATTGAGTCGGTGATGCAATCCAACTGTCTCATCCTCTGTCGTCCCCTTCTCCTCCTGCCCTCAATCTTTCCCAGCATAAGGATCTTTTCAAATGAGTCAGCTCTCCTCATCAGGTGGCCAAAGTATTGGAGTTTCAGCTTCAACATCAGTCCTTCCAATGAACAGCCAGGACTGATCTCCTTTAGGATGGACTGATTGGATCTCCTTTCAGTCCAAGGGACTCTCAAGAGTCTTCTCCAACACCACAGTTCAAAAGCATCCATTCTTCAGCACTCAGCTTTCTTTATAGTCCAACTCTCACTTCTATACATGACCACTGGAAAAACTATAGCCCTGACTAGACGGACCTTTGTTGGCAAAGTAATGTCTCTGCTTTTCAATATGCTGTTGAGGTTGGTCATAAATTTCCTTCCAAGGAGTAAGCGTCTTTAATTTCATGGCTGCAATCACCATCTGCAGTAATTTTGGAGCCCCCAAAAATAAAATCAGCCACTGTTTCCACCACTCCCCCATCTATTTGCCATGAAATGATGGGACCAGATGCCATGATCTTAGTTTTTTTAGTTTTAAGCCAACTTTTTCACTCTCCTCTTTCACTTTCATCAAGAGGCTCTTTAGTTCCTCTTCACTTTCTGCCATGAGGGTGGTGTCATCTGCAAGTCTGAGGTTATTGATAATTGCTTAGACACTGATAAATACTAGTAGTGTTTTCACCTATACCACATTTACAAAACAAGCCAATCCCCAGCTCTAATAGTAGAGTTTCCAGGCAAAGCTTTGTGTATAGAACAGAGTACTTAATGCTTCCCAAGTCCACTGCAGAAGCCCAGTTGTTATTGAGAAGAACAACTATAAATCCTAATTTCCCTGGAACTGTCCCAGTATATGTCCTATCCCAAAGTTAGGATCAAATAGCACATTCATTCTCCAAATTATTTGGTTTAAAAAATAAATTACAGGGACTTCCTTGGTGTCCATTGGTTAAGAATCCGCCTAAGATGACAAATATTTCTATATTTTCTCCCCTTTTTCTCTTCTTTTTTTTTGTTGCTTTTGAATGTTCAGTTACTCCAGAACCATTTAACTTATAGGTTTAGACTTAAGAAAAATGTTATAAATTGAGTTACTTCCCAATAAAACTAAAATCTAGATTACCTTCATCAATAGAATGGTCAGATAATTTATTTTTTAATATTTACTTATTTATTTGGCTGCGTCAGGTCTTAGTTGCAGCAAGTAAGATCTTTCATTGATCTATATGTTTAACCTTATGCAGTCCCTTGGACTGCAAGGAGATCCAACCAGTCCATTCTGAAGGAGATCAACCCTGGGATTTCTTTGGAAGGAATGATGCTTAAACTGAAGCTCCAGTACTTTGGGCACCTTATACGAAGAGTTGACTCATTGGAAAAGACCCTGATGCTGGGAGGGATTGGGGGCAGGAGGAGAAAGGGACGACCGAGGATGAGATGGCTGGATGGCATCACAGACTCAATGGACGTGAGTCTGAGTGAACTCCAGGAGTTGGTGATGGACAGGGAGGCCTGGCGTGCTGCGATTCATGGGGTCGCAAAGAGTCGGACACGACTGCGCGACTGAACTGAACTGAACTAAACTTATGCCAACACCACATCCTTCTGCCTACTGTCACTTTACAGTAAATACTGAAATCAAAAATACGAGTTTTCTAAATGTGTTCATCTCTTTCAAAGTAGTTTCAACTCTTTTAGGTCCTTTGTTTTCCTATGTAATTTTAGAACCTCCTGTCTTTGCTCCTTTTTGTTCATTTCCTTGCTCCCTTTAGTGAACTCCCTGTTCAGTGTCACAGAAGCTGGAGTTTGAATTCATCTCCTCCAGCAATGCCAGACAAGGCCTGGTCTTGTGATTTATTGCCTGGAGGAGAGTAACTGTGAGCACATGCTCCCTATAGATAGGCAGCCTCCCAAGAAAGAGTCAAATGGACACCTAAAATCAAGCCCCAGAATAAGGTGAATAGGCATGCTTCCTGTTACAACTGTTACAACTGTTACAACCAGAGCAGAGAGGATTGAATCTTGTTCCAAAAAGAACAGGAGAGAAAAAGGGCCTCAACTATGCATGGTCTTTTACCATTTCTTCCCAAGTGAGTAATCAATCACCCAAAGGAATGAGAAGGGATGAAGAGAAAATAGGAAAGTAACTACCATCAATGGAAATGTATTCTTCCCATCAGTGTTGACTTAACCTGTCAGCATTGCGTTGATAGTCTTAGTTTCCATTTCCATGTTATGAGGGAACCTACTTCTTACCTTTATGAATCTCATGAAAAAAAAGACGTGTGTGTGTGTGTGTGTGTGTGTATAGTGAGGGGGTGGTGGGGAAGGAGTTTGTCTTTAAAAAAAAAAATGAAGTTGGCCATGGTTTGTATAAGACACCTGCAGAGAATTCAGCTGATATCTTCATAAGTCATTGCCATACAGAAGATCTTCATAATTTTTAAGGAGTTTTTTTTTTTTTTCTTTCCCCAATAAGGCTTAGTATACAACACCAAGATTTATTTTTGGGGAAAAAAAAACTTCCTCTTACAAAAGTGATCATGGTAGATTCTTAATCATATCTCAAGTTAGTTTTATTTCTCAAAACATAGCTCTTCCACAAAAATGCCCTCCCTAGTTATTTTTGGTCTCTGGTTTGTTTCTCTTCCATCCCACTGATGCTTTACCTTGGAGCTGAAGCTGAATTCCTCTGTGAAGATGCTGACACGTGGGTCAAGGGTGCCATCTATGAGTGCCTGACAGCTGGTCCTCACTTCACTGGATTCTGCACAGGATAAAGCCGATGTTTGCCCTGGACTGTGTCTTCTTAGCCTCCAAGAAAGCCTTTCTCTTGTAGGTTTTCTGGAGCTTTTATGAAAGTGGTTCTTTGAATTTCAGAAGTCACCTCTCTTTCATTAAACTATCCACAAACTCTCCCCTCTTCCTTAGAGGATAGTTTCCCTGTGCTGTTCTTAACGTCTCCTGTGCTCCCCTCAACAATACCCTATTGTGTATGTACTGTTCTTGTCCTGTAAACCCCGGAGAGCTGACAGGCCATGAGTTTCTAAAACAGACTTACTCTTCAGCTTGGATGAGATACTTTGCTATAGTTAACTTCTCTTCTCATCCTATTCTCAAAATAGGGAACAACCAATGAACTTTAAGTATGTTAATTTGTTTATAACTTACTCTTCTGGAGTAACTCACTCTCACTTAGAATGGGTCCTCAACAAGGCATTTTGCATTTTAAGCCTCATCATGAATTGAAATGAAAGACCATTTCTTCTTATATTTTTAAGTGGTCCATGGGTACAGCTGCCTGGCAAAAAGCCCTGAAAAGACTCGTTCCATTTTGATGTAGGTTTTGACTTCAACTTCTTCCTGAAACATGAGACGTTTGGTAGAACTCAGACATAGGAAAGGAAAAAGATGACAGCATTTTGGGAGGTGTTTATTATAGACTGAGAAATGATAACCACATTTGATACTTACTAGGTGCTAGGCACTGATATAAAATTTATGCATTTATTTTGTTTTCTGTCAGTCCTCCCTGGCTAGAGTGTAAACTCCATGAGGGCAGAGATTGCTGTCTTTTAAATTTCTTTGTCTATCCCTAGTTCCTAGATTCTGGAGTCACTGAAAAGATAGTTACTGCCTTAGTAAGTCTCTTGTCCCATGCAATGAGTACTTTGATGATTTGGATGTTACACATGAGTAAACAGGGACTTAATTGGTCATGTAATTTGTCCAAGGCCATGAACTTAATGAGAAATACAGCCAAGAATCTAAGATCTGACTCCTGAGTCTGTGGTTGAAACACTTGTCTACACTATATCTCATCTCTCTCAATCCTGTCAATAACAACTCTGTGAGATAGATACTACCCTTACTTTATGGATGAGGAAATTGAAGCCCAGAGAGGTCAAATAATCTGACTCAGGTCACACAGCCAGTACCTTGGGAAAGTACATTTTGAACTCACATAATTTTGACCCTGAAGGCCATGCTTTAGAAGTCCAAGACTCTTCTTGTACTATGGTGTATTGGTGAGAGGCTTTAAAAATTAGTATAATTATACATTTCAGGCTCAAGTTATGATGATATTGAGTAATGAAAACTTGTCAGTGGCAGAAAACAGAAGCTAAACACAGCTCAAATCAAAGATACAGGATCCTTACTCATTATGATTCAGGATCCAGATTTCCTGGGGTTCACCTCTTTCCCCGTGGTGTCTCAAGTCATAAGGAGGCTGTAAACCTTGCTTGCGCACTCACCAGCCCTCAGGGCTGAAATATACCTTTTTTTTTTTTTTCAGTTAGTGCCACTAAAGACAGATTTGTTTGCTGTCCATTTACCACAATGATGGGTCACTGATCCGAGTCGAGCTAAGAAGGCTGTACGTTAACCAGCCAGAGTTGTGAAGGGTACTATAAAAATGATGAGGGAAGCTATGAAGGCGCTCTCTGTGCCCTGAAGGTACTAAGGATGAATGCTCTGTATTCTGCTTTTGTGCTCTTGTAGGCATGGGGAGATAAATACCAAGTACTGCACAAATCCACCTGTCCAGATTCCAGCAGACGTAAGCTCTTTAGGGAATATGGTGCTTAAGAAGTTAATAATGTTTAGAAATCTCTGGGTCTGTCAGAATAATGAATGCAACTAATAAACATTCTAATTAGTTAACCTAGAGAAAAATCTTTGCAACTCTAGAGCAGACATTTTCATATTATCCTGAATGTAAACATTACCTTATCACAGACTGCTGTTTAAATGTTACTCTATATCTTTTCTTGGGTTCAGACACTGTTATTGACTATGCAAAAAGCTGCAGAAAAAGACTTAATAAAAAGTGACAGCAGGCAGCTTTCCCTGCCGGCAGAGATTAAGCGCTTAGCTCTTGGCATTTCAATTACCTAAAACTAATGGAATAAATATTTTACAATATTATTGCCTTTTGGGGGGTAAAGCACTCAAAGAAAAAACTATACATGAAATGGAATTTTTTTTCTTAATGGAATAATTGAAAATGGATTTAATATCAGAATCGATCATTAAAAAAATAAAGATACCAGCATGAAGAGATCAGGACATAATTTCTTGTATGCATGGCCTTCGCCACTGTCATTTTGCCTCCAGCATAACTTTAAAATAATGCCTTCTAACTCTATCCATAAAACCCTTTTAGCTGAGCTCAGATGATTTTATGATGGCATAAATTTATTAGGGTAATTTTTTTTTTTTAAGCATGAAGCTAGTCAAGAATTTCCAGCTTCAGAGAATATTACATTTTAGGTGTCATGGGGTTGAGGTATGATTAAGTTTACTCTTTGATTTGGCTCTCAGTGATCCTGTTTTGTGTTCTTCCTTGTCCCCTGGCTTATTGAAGACACAAAACACAAAAAAGCAACAGCTGCCTGGGAAATGTGCTTTCTCAATGCAGTGATACTTCTTTATTACCTAGTGCAGAGCCTTCCATGCAAAGATAATAATGGATTTTCTCCACTGATACATAGGGCTGAAAGATAAATCACACACTGCTAATTTCAATGTTTGATGTCTTTGGAGAGAGGGAAATGGTCTATTTTCCCTTTAGGTATGTCATCATTTTTGGTAAAGTCAATAAAAATAATGTCAAATCTGAATCTGCAAATGACTGGCATATTCCATAATGTCACATCATATCTGATAGGGCCCATTAGTTTATAGTTACTGTTTATAGAATTTATCATAGTGTGTGTGTGTCTAGGAAAGTTTTATGATGGAACTAAAAATTCAAAAATACCTATCATCTTTTAACAGATCTCTTTCCCTGTTCAATTGACTCGCCTTGTGCACATGGCATTTTCAATTCAGTTCAGATCAGTCGCTCAGTCATGTCCAACTCTGTGACACCATGGACTGCAGCACACCAGGGTTTCCTATCCATCACCAACTCCCAGAGCTTAGTCAAACTCATGTCCATTGAGTCAGTGATGCCATCCAACCATCTCATCCTCTGTCATCCCCTTCTCCTCCCGCCTTCCATCTTTCCCAGCATCAGGGTCTTTTCTAGTGAGTCAGTTCTTCGCTCAGGTGGCCAAAGTATTGGAGTTTCAGTTTCAGCATCAGTCTTTCCAATGAATATTCAGGACTGATTTCCTTTAGGATGGACTGGTTGGATCTCCTTACAGGCCAAGGAACTCTCAAGGGTCTTCACCAACACCACAGTTCAAAAGTATCAGTTCTTCTGCACTCAGCTTTCTTTATAGTCCAACTCTCACAGCCATATATGACTACTGGAAAAATCACAACTTTGACTAGATGGACCTTTGTTGGCAAGGTAATGTCTCTGTTGTTTAATATGCTGTCTAGGTTGGTCATAACTTTTCTTCCAAAGAGCAAACAACATTTTCAAGGGACATCTGAACAGTCATGGGTTTTATATAGTTTTATATTTATTATAACAGTAATAACAGCAAATGATTTATTTATTGAAATTGCATCTATGTATGGTAAAATATCACTTCAAAGACAACTCTTGATACTTCATCCATTTTTATTTTTAAATTGAGGATTTATGGATACTGGCCAATATGGATGGAATGAGAACTATCTTTGAAATTATATGAAAAGATTATTCGATCATTTAGGAAAATATGTATACCTGAAGAAAGAACTTGTTGGATACTGAAAAAATAAGCAAGAAATTCTTGCCAAAGGATTGATTAAATTTTGCCTAAAAATATAGTAAAATTATTATGTAATTTCTGTTCTATAGATTGAAGACAAATGATCCAATTATAGCCCATGTAGATTAGGGAACCTCATAAATTCAGTACCAAAATCCAGAACTCTATAATCTAGAATATAACCCCTTTAGCATCTCTGTTGAAATTGCTTCCTAAATCTGTTCATTTCTCTGCAACTTGTCATCTATCAATCTAACCCTACCTGCTATTTTCTGTTTTCTAAGTCAGTTGTTGCTCTTCTAGAATAATTTCTCAACTCAATAGCCAAAGTGATCAATTAAAGGTATAAGCCCAATCCTTTTATTTCCCTTCTCAGACTCTCCAGTTGCCTCCCATTACTATAGAAAATGAAGATCATGGCACTGGTCCCATCACTTCATGGGAAATAGATGGGGAAACAATGGAAACAGTGTCAGACTTTATTTTTTGGGCTCCAAAATCACTGCAGATGGTGACTGCAGCCATGAAATTAAAAGACACTTACTCCTTGGAAGAAAAGTTATGACCAACCTAGATAGCATATTGAAAAGCAGAGACATTCCTTTGCCAACAAAGGTCTGTCTAGTCAAGGCTATGGTTTTTCCAGTGGTCATGTATGGATGTGAGAGTTGGACTGTGAAGAAAGCTGATCGCCAAAGAATTGATGCTTTTGAATTGTGGTGTTGGAGAAGACTCTTGAGGGTCCCTTGGACTGCAAGGAGATCCAACCAGTCCATTCTGAAGGAGATAAGCCCTGGGATTTCTTTGGAAGGAATGATGCTGAAGCTGAAACTCCAATACTTTGGCCACCTCATGCGAAGAGTTGACTCATTAGGAAAGACTCTGATGAGTGGGAGGGATTGGGGGCAGGAGAAGAAGGGGACGACAGAGGATAAGATGGCTCGATGGCATCAATGACTCAATGGACGTTAGTCTGAGTTAACTCTGGGAGTTGGTGATGGACAGGGAGGCCTGGCGTGCTGTGATTCATGAGGTCGCAAAGAGTCGGACACGACTGAGTGACTGAACTGAACTGAACTGAACTATAGAACTTTAATTGCATTCCTTATCATCCTACAAACCCCTCCCTAATCTGGCTCCTGCAGTCTCCAACACCTCAACCCCTAGCCCTCTCCATCTCATTGTCTCCAACCATTCTGGACACCTTGTTACCTTTATCTGAAATGCTCCTTCTGCAGACTTTGGAAGATCATCCATTCCTAGAAGAGCTCCTGGTACTCTGCTGGTTCTCAATGCATATTTATTGAATGGTCCTAAAGTTTCTCCTGAAACTTGGAAGTTTTTTATCTACCTGAGTACTACAGTACCACCCATTTTTAATTCATATCACTTGAATTTGCTCTTCTTCCCTATCATGCTGATCTGAATGCTTAATTGGGAAGCATTTTATCTGATATAGATGGCTAACTACAAAATTAAAAAGAGTGATGTGTGTGAGAACGCTGGTGATATTTAGGGTGGATAACATTTTTATTATTTTTAACAGCATGATGAAATAAGAATCCTTCTAAATGTTCTGGATATCCTCAGGTAGCAATTATCTTGTGAACAGGGTACCCCTGATGTGCTTTGATTTCAAAGCTTCACATTGGATTTCATGATCACCTACTGGATTCAGGATTTATTACCCTACATTATTTGATAGGTTGATAGGATCAAAAATTGTGGCCAAGATTCAGTCCTAGCACCATACAAGGGGTAACCCCATTCCAGCTGCAGCTTTATCCTAGGTATACCTCTCCTAATATATTACTTTTTTCTTATTCATATTAATAACCTAGAAACTTAGGCAGTGAGATGTCTACTTGTTCCTTTTCTAAGGTCAAGGTCAAGACCATCTTTCTAGGACCTCTTTCCTACTCTTTGCTTAAGGCTCAAATTACCTCCATTTACTTCCAGAAATGTCCCTCCTATGTGTTCCAAAATTGGCGAAGTTGGTAGCTTTTACAAGTGATGCTTCTTATTCAGTACTGAGTGTGTGAGTTGGAATATTCTAAAAATTGATTATCTGGGTTCTTAGACGTTTCAGGAACTCTGTAATATACAACAAAAGCACAAATTCTCTGTGAAGATTTTGGAGGAGGAAATGACCTTATGTAGGAGGAAAATATAGGGGTAAAATGACCTTACACAAGAAGTTCTAGAAAAGAATTCCTAGAACTATATTGATGAGGCATCTGAGAAGAAAGATGATGTTCTACAAATAAGATTTGGAAAATTTAAAGATAGTGTTAAAATTTTGGAAAAGTCTTGATGAGAATTTCCTGATAGGTCTCATCACATAGACAGTTTTAGTAAGTAAGTAAGTAAGTAGTCACTCAGTCGTGTCCGACTCTTTGTGACCCCATGGACTGCAGCCCACCAGGATCCTCAGTCCATGAGATTCTCCAAGCAAGAATACTGGAGGGGTTGCCATTTCCTTCTCCAGGGCACCAGCTAAATTTATTGACATTTTCACATATTCTTTAAGACTTCTCTCCAAATTCAGTAAATAAGAAATTCACTGTTTCTGAATGGCTTTATTTACATGATCATCTGGACCTGTGATGTTGCATAGGTGTTCACTACTCAGTTCGTGCCAATAGTCTTCTACTTTCCTGTGTTCATATCACACCTCTGAGTTCCATAGGACTTACTAAAATTTCTTGAATGTTTACAAAGGATTCGTTGTTATTAAGCATATTTAAACTATCAGTAATCAAATCATCTGCAGCCATGAAATTAAAAGACACTTGCTCCTTGGAAGAAAACCTATGACAAACCTAGACAGCATATTACAAAGCAGAGAAATCACTTTGCCATATAGTCAAAGCTATGGATTTTCCAGTAGTCATGTATGGATGTCAGAATTGGACCATAAAGAAGGCTGAGCATTGAAGAATTGATACTTTTGAACAGTGGTGCTAGAGAAGACTCTTGAGAGTCCCTTGGACAGCAAGGAAATCAAACCAATTAACTCTAAGGGAAGTCAACCCTGAATATTCATTGGAAGGACTGATGCTGAAGCTGAAATTCCAGTTCTTTGGCCATGTGATGCAAAGAGTCGACTCATTGGAAAAGACTCTGATGATGCAAAAGATTGAGAGTAGAAGGAGAATGGGGAGACAGAGAATGAGATGGCTGGATGGCAACCCTGACTCAATGGATGTGAGTTTGAGCAAATTCCATGAGATAATGAAGGACAGGGAAGCCTGGCATGTGGCAGTCCATGGAGTTGCAAAGTGTTGGACATGACTTAGTGACCAAACAGCAACAAATCAAACCTTGCAGTTTTGGAAAAGAGATGAACTAACAAATAAGTGAAATAAAACACAAATGCCATAAAATGTTCCAAAGATATTTGGAAATCTAGCATTTTAAGTGATAAGAAGAAAAAATAGATTATTCAAAAATTAATTATTCAGGAAATCTTGTTAGAAGAAGTAGCTGACACTGATAAAAGCTGAGGCTTTAAAATCATTCTAGATCAGTTGATAGCTTAAATGTAAAAATTATACCATATGCATACTAGATTAAAATATAGATGTTTTAGTTATTTTGAGGCTGAAGAATAACTTTTTAAAGTATAACATCCCAGGTAGAAAAGTCACAAAAGGATGATGGACTTGACTCCTTAAAATGATAAACATTCATGTGGAAAAATGTCTTGAAGCAAAGTTTAAAGAGTGAAAAAGAGAGGAAGTTTGCTTTGTAGATCAGGATTAATATCTCTAAAATATTTTTTTAAACTCCTATAAAATATTGAGAAAACATTTCTGTCCCCATAGGAAAAATATGCGAAGGACATAAAGAGGTAATTCACAATAGGATAAATAAAAATGGCCAAGAAACATGGGAAATATGATCAACATTTCCAATAGTCTATAAAAACAATAGCACCCCCCCCCACTTACTAAATTTGTGTATTAAAAAGATTGGTAACACATCACGTAAATAGAACATAGGAAAATGGACATTCTCATACACTGTTAATAGAGTACAAATTAGTACAATATTTCTCAAGGGCTATTTGGCTGAAGGCACCAAAAAGAGAAATTTTGATCCTTTTTGATCTAGCTGTTCCACTTCTAGGAATTGTTTTAAGGGAAAAAGAAGCAAAAAAAGAAAATGATAAACTAAATGTCAGAAGATAAGTGTCTAATAATGATTATTATTGAAGGATCATTAATGAGTGAACATTGCTTGTATTAATAATCCTGACAAAGTAAGAAGATTCACATTTAGTGAACCTTAATAAGAAAACATTTAACATATGGTGCATATATTTATTTTAGAATAGTAAGAGCCATTGATAAGGGTGCCAATCTACATTAATTAACATAGCATGACAGTCACAACATAAAACTGAATGAAAAAGTTGTCTCTCCAATAGCATGTACAATATGCTACCATTTATTTAAAATAGGCATGTAACATATATGCGATTGATATAACTCCTTTTATGAGCTTGGGTTCAAAAATAAGATGTCATAGCTCCTTTTAAATTCACATACTAGAAAGCTCAAGTCAGGGCTTCCCTGGTGGTTCAGTGGTAAAGAATCTGCCTGCCAATGCAGGATACACAGGTTCAACCCCTGGTTCAGGAAGGTCCCACATGCTGAGGAGCAACTAAGCCTGTGTACAACAACTATTGAGCCTGTGCTCTGGAGCCTGGGAATAGCAACTACTGGAGCCAATGTTCCACACGAAGAGAAACCACTGCAATGAGAAACCCGTGCACTGCAACTAGAGAAAAGCCTGCCCAGCAACGAAAACCCAGCAGAGCCAAAAATAAAGAAAGAAAGAAAAAAAGAGAGAGAAATTATAATAATAATAAAGAAAGCTTTTTGAATGCCCAAGTCCTCAGTTTGCCTCTGAAATGAAATATCCTCTTCTCTTCCTAGGGTTCCCTCTACCATAACGGTCTCAGCAAATTACCAGGGTTCTTTGTCACACTCATAGGATCAGTTCAGATTAATTTTGGTTTACAGCAAGAGTCAGATCTCAGCTGTGTTTCCTTGAAGCTGAGCACACATCAGATAAATACCACTAAAAACTGGTTCCTTGTCAGGATCATCTGTTGCCAAACCAAAGACTTGAGGTTGCAACATTTTTACCCCCCTACTGAGTGACCAATGTTATCAGATCCATAGCTGGAGCACATCGTAATTCCCATCAAATCTGACATGACCAAGGCTTAACCTCTATTTCTGGTCACTGCTCCTGGCCCTACAGCAGAATCCTGTTCTGCTGATGGATGAGGGAAGAATGTTTCCCCTGTGCCACCTCTGAATACCACCTCAACCTAGACCTTCCTAGCCACTCAGGAACAAGCCAGGTTTGGTAGATTTCAATATCCACTAATTATAAGCTCTATTTCCCTAGGCCCTAGACATTTCTACTAAGGGCTTGTTTTTTGTATCCCTATAAGGATTTCTTTATAGTGGTCTTATTGGTCTTACTGGATCAAACCAATAAGTTTCCATATTTTTCTTTTTCTCTTATCTTAAAAAAATTATGTATTTATTTTAATTGGAGGCTAATTACTTTAAAATATTGTGGTAGTTTTTGCCACACATTGACAAGAATCAGTCACAGGTACACATGTGTCCCCCATCCCAAACACCCACTCCCACCTCCCTCCCCATCCCATCCCTCTGGGTTGTTCCAGTGCTCTGGCTTTGAGTGCCATGTTTCATGCATTGAACTGGGACTGGTCATCTATTTCACATATGATAATATACATGTTTCAGTGCTATTCTCTCAAATCCTCCCACCCTTGCCTTCTCCCACAGAGTCCAAAAGTCTGTTCTTTATATCTGTGTCTCTTTTGCTGTCATTAGGGTCATCATTACCATCTTTCTAAATTCCATACATATGCATTAACATACTGTATTGGTGTTTTTCTTTCTGACTTACTTCACTCTGCATAATAGGCTCCAGTGTCATCCACCTCATTAGAACTTATTCAAATGTATGCTTTTTAATAGCTGAGTAATATTCCATTGTGTTTATGTATCATTGCTTATCCTTTTGTTTGCCGATGGACATCTAGGTTGCTTCCATGTCCTAGCTATTGTAAACAGTGCTGCTATGAACACTGGGGTATGCATGTCTCTTTCAATTCTTGTTTCCTCAGTGTATATGCCAGGCAGTGGGATTGCTGGACTGTATGGCAGTTCTATTTCCAGTTTTTTAAGGAATCTCCACACTGTTCTCCATAGTGGCTGTAAGTCTGCATTCCCACCAACAATGTAAGCAGTTTCCTTTTCTCAACACCCTCTCCAGCATTTATTGTTTGTAGACTTTTGGATAGCAGCCATTCTGACCAGCATGAGATGGTACCTCATTGTGGTTTTGATTTTCATTTCTCTGATAATGAGTGACGTTGAGCATCTTTTCGTGTGTTTGTTAGCCATCTGTATATCTTTGGAGAAATGTGTTTTTAGATCTTTGGCCCATTTTTTGATTGGGTCATTTGTTTTTTCTGGTTTTGAGCTACATATTCAGTTTAGTCAATCACAATCATGTCCGGCTCTTTGTGACCCCATGGACTGCAGCATGACAGGCCTTCCTGTCCATCACCAACTCCTGGAGTTTACTCAAACTTATGTCCATCCAGTAGTTGATACCATCCAATCATCTCATCCTCTGTTGTCCCCTTCTCCTCCTGCCCTCAATCTTTCCCAGCATCAGGGTCATTTCAAACGAGTCAGCTCTTCTCAGCAGGTGGCCAAAGTATTGGAGTTTCAGCATTAGCATCAGTCCTTCCAATGACTATTCAGGACTGATTTCCATTAGGATGGACTGATTTGATCTCCTTGCTGTCCAAGGGACTCAAGAGTCTTCTCCAACACCACAGCTCAAAAGCATCAATTCTTTGGCACTCAGCCCTCTTTATAGTCCAACTCTCACATTCCTACATGACTACTGGAAAAACCATAGCCTTGACTAGATGGATCTTTCTTGTCAAAGTAATGTCTCTGCTTTGTAAAACACTGTCTGGGTTGGTCATAAATTTTCTTCCAAGAAGTAAGCGTCTTTTGATTTCATGGCTACAGTCACCATCTTCAGTGATTTTGGAGCTCCCCAATAATGCCTGGCACTGTTTACCCATCTATTTGCCATGAAGTGATGGGACCAGATGCCATAATCTTCATTTTCTGAATGTTGAGCTTTAAGCCAACATTGTCACTGTCCTCTTTTGCTTTCATCAAGAGGCTCTTTAGTTCTTCTTCACTTTCTGCCATAAGGGTAGTGTCATCTGCATATCTGAGGTTATTGATATTTCTCCCAGCAATCTTGATTCCAGCTTGTGCTTTGTCCATCCCAGTGTTTTTCATGATGTACTCTGCATATAAGTTAAATAAGCAGGGTAACAATATACAGCCTTGACATACTCCTTTTCCTATTGGCAACAAGTCTGTAGTTCCATGTCCAACTCTAAGTGTTGCTTCCTGACCTGCATACAGATTTCTCAAGAGGCAGGTCAGGTGGTCTGGTATTCCCATCTCTTTCAGAATTTTCCACAGTTTGTGTGATCCACATAGTCAAAGGCTTTGGCAGAGTCAATAAAGCAGAAGTAGACATTGTTCTGGAACTCTCTTGCTTTTTTGATGATCCAGTGGATGTTGGCAATTTGATCTCTAGTTCCTCTGCCTTCTCTAAAACCAGCTTGAACATTTGGAAGTTCATGGTTCACATACTGTTGAAGCATGACTTGGAGAATTTTGAACATAATTTACTAGCATGTGAGATGAGTGCAATTGTGTGGTAGTTTGAGCATTCTTTGGCACTGGCTTTCTTTGGAATTGGAATGAAAACTGACCTTTTCCAGTCCTGTGGACACTGTTGAGTTTTCCAAATTTGCTGGCATATTGAGAGCACTTCTTTCACAGCATCATCCTTTAGGATTTGAAATAGTTCAATTGGAATTCCATCACCTCCATTAGCTTTGTTTGTAGTGATGCTTCCTAAGGCCTGCTTGACTTCACATTCCAGGATGTCCGGCTCTAGGTGAATGATCACGCATGAGCTGCTTGTATATTTTTGAGATTAATTTTTTGTCGGTTGCTTGGTTTGCTATTATTTTCTCCCATTCTGAAGGTGTCTTTTCACTTTGCTTATAGTTTCCTTCATTGTACAAAAGCTTTAAGTTTAACTTAGTCCCATTTGTTCAATTTTGCTTTTATTTCCATTACTTTGGGAGCTGAGTCATAGAGGATCTTGCTGTGATTAATGTCAGAGGGTGTTTTGCCTATGTTTTCCTCTAGGAGTTTTATTGTTTCGGGTCTTACATTTAGATAGTTAATCCATTTTGAGTTGATTATTTGTATGGTGTTATAAAGTGTTCTAGTTTCATTCTTTTAAAAGTGGTTGACCAGTTTTCCTGCACCATTTGTTAAAGACATTGTCTTTTCTCCATTGTATATTTTTGCCTCCTTTGTCAAAGATAAGGTGTCCAAAGGTGTGTGGATTCATCTCTGGGCTTTCTAGTTTGTTCCATTGATCTATATTTCTGTCTTTATACCAGTGCCATACTGTCTCGATGACTGTACCTTGTAATGTAGTCTGAAATCAGGCAGGTTGATTCTTCCAGTTCCATTTTTCTTTCTCAAGATTGCTTTGGCTATTCTAGGTTTTTTGTATTTACATACAAATTGTGAAACTATTTGTTTTAGTTCTGTGAAAAATACCATTGGTAGCTTGATAGGGATTGCATTGTATCTATAGATTGCTTTGGGTAGTATACTCGTTTTCAGTATATTGATTCTTCCAATCCATGAACATGGTAAATTCTCCACCTATTTGTGTCATCTTTGATTTCTTTCATCAGTGTTTTATAGTTTTCTATATATAGGTCTTTGTATCTTTAGGTAGATTTATTCATAAGTATTTTCTTTTCATCACAGTGGTGAATGGGATTGTTTCCTTAATTTCTCTTTCTCTTTTCTCATTGTTAGCATATAAGAATGCAAGGGATTTCTGTGTATTAATTTTATATCCTGCAACTTTACTATATTTATTGATTAGCTTTAGTAATTTTCTGGTGGTGTCTTCAGGGTTCTCTATTTGGAGGGTCATGTCATCTGCAAACAGTGAGAGTTTTACTTCTTTTCCAATCTAGATTTCTTTTATTTCTTTTTCTTCTCTGATTGCTGTGGCTAAAACTTACAAAAAAGTATATTAAATAGTAGTGGTGAGAGTGGGCACCTTTGTCTTTCTCCTGACCTTAAGGGAAATACTTTCATTTTTTTCCATTCAAGATAATGTTTGCTGTGGGTTTATCATATATGTCTTTTATTATGTTGAGGTATGTTTTTTCTCTGCCTGCTTTCTGGATAGTTTTTATCATAAATGGATGTTAAATTTTGATGAAGGCTTTCTCTGCATCTATTGAGATAATCATACCATTTTTATCTTTCAATTTGTTAATGTGGTGTATTACATTGATTGATTTGTGAATACTGAAGAATCCTTGCATCCCTGGGATAAAGCCCACTTGATTGTTATGTATGATCTTTTTAATATATTGTTGGATTCTGTTTGCTAGAATTTTGTTGAGGATTTTTGCATCTTTGTCATCAGTGATATTGGACTGTAGTTTTCTTTTTTTGTGTGGCATCTTCGTGTAGTTTGGTATTAGGGTGATGGTGGCCTCATAGAATGAGTTTGAGAGTTAACCTTCCTCTGTAATTTTATGGAAGAGTTTGAGTAGGATAGGTGTTAGCTCTTCTCTAAATTTTTGGTAGAATTCACCTTGGAGGCTATCTGGTCCTGGGCTTTTGTATGTTGGAGGATTTTTTATTATAGTTTCTATTTCCATGCTTGTGATGGGTCTATTAAGATTTTCTAATTCTTCCTGGTTCAGTTTTGGATGGCTATACTTTTCTAAGAATTCATCCATTTCTTCCAAGTTGTCCATTTTATTGGCATATAGTTGCTAATAGTATTCTCTTATGATCCTTTATATTTCTGTATTGTCTGTTTTGATTTCTCCATTTTCATGTCTAATTTTGTTGATTTGATCCTTCTCCATTTTTTTTCTTGATGAGTCTGGCTAATGATCTGTTTCATTTATCTTCTCAAAGAACCAGCTTTTAGTTTTGTTGATTTTTGCTATAGTCTCCTTTGTTTTTCATTTATTTCTGCTCTAATTTTTATGATTTCTTTCCTTCTACTAATCCTGGGGTTCTTCATTTCTTCTTTTTCTAGTTGCTTTAGGTGTAAAGTTAGGTTATTTATTTGATTTTTCTCTTGTTTCTTGAGGTAAGCTTGTGTTTCTATGAGCCTTCCCCTCAGCACTGCTTTTACTGAATCAAATAGGTTTTGGGTTGTTGTATTTTCATTTTCTTTTGTTTCTATGCATATTTTGATTTCTTTCATGATTTGTTATTCAGAAGCGTGTTGTTTAGCCTCCATATGTGTGTATTTTTAATAGTTTTTTTTCCCCATAGTTGACATCTAATTTTACTGCATTGTGATCAGAAAAGATGCTTGAAATTATTTTAATGTTTTGAATTTACCAAAACTAGATTTATCGCCCAGGATGTGATTTATCCTGGAGAATGTTCCATGTGCACATGAGGAAAAGGTGAAATTCTTGTTTTGGGGTGAAATGTCCTATAGAGATCAATTAGGTCTAACTGGTCCATTGTGTCATTTAAAGTTTGTGTTTCCTTGCTAATTTTCTGTTTGGTTGATCTATCCATAGGTGTAAGTGGGGTATTAAAGTCTCCCATTCTTATTGGGTTGCTGTTCATTTCCCCTTTCACACTTGTTAACATTTGCCTTATGTATTGAGGTGCTCCTGTGTTGTGTACATATATATTTATAATTGTTATATCTTCTTCTTGGATTGATCCTTTGATCATTATGTAGTGTCCTTCTTTGTCTCTTTTCACAGCCTTTATTTCAAAGTCTGTTTTATCTGATATGAGTGTTGCTATTCCTGCTTTCTTTTAGTCTCCATTTGCATGAAATGTCTTTTTCCAGCCCTTCACTGTCAGTCTGTGTGTGTCCCTAGGTTTGAGGTGGGTCTCTTGTAGACAGCATATATAGGCGTCTTGTTTTTTGTATCCATTCATCCAGTCTTTGTCTTTTGGTTGGGGCATTCATTTACATTTAAGGTAATTATTGATTAATATGATCCTGTTGCCATTTATTTTGTTGCTTTGGATTTGAGTTTATAAACCTTTTCTGTGTTTCCTGTCTAAAGAAGATCCTTTAGCATGTGTCGAAGAGCTGGTTTTGTGGTGCTGAATTCTCTCAGCTTTTGCTTATCTGTAAAGCTTTTGATTTCTCCTTCATATTTGAGATCCTTGCTGGGTACAGTAATCTGGGTTGTAAGTTTTTCTCTTTCATCACTCTAAGTATGTCCTGCCATTCCCTTCTGGCCTGAAGAGCTTCTGTTGAAAGATCAGCTGTTATCTTTATGAGGAATCCCCTTGTGTGTTATTTGTTGCTTTTCTCTTGCTGATTTTAATATTTGCTCTTTATGTTTGATCTTCATTAGTTTGATTAGTATGTGTCTTGGGGTGTTTCACCTTCGGTTTTTCCTGTTTGGGACTCTCTGGGTTTCTTTAACTTGGGTGGCTATTTCCTTTCCCATTTTAGGGAACTTTTAACTATTATCTCCTCAAGCATTTTCTCATGTCCTTCTTTTTGTCGTCTTCTGGGACTCCTATGATTTGAATGTTGTGACATTTAACATTGTCCCAGAGGTCTCTGAGGTTGTCCTCATTTCCTTTAACTCTTTTTTCTGTTTTCCTCTCTGCTTCATTTACTTCTACCATTCTATCTTCCACCTCACTTATCCTATCTTCTGCCTTAGTTATTCTACTCTTGGTTCCCTCCAGAGTGCTTTTGATCTCAGTTATTGTATTGTTCACTATTGATTGACTCTTCTTTATTTCTTCTATGTCCTTGTTAAACATTTCTTACATCTTCTCTATCCTCACCTCTAGTCTATTTATCTGTAACTCCATTTTGTTTTCAAGATTTTTTATCATCTTTACTATCATTATTCTGAATTCTTTTTCAGGTAGACTCCCTATCTCCTCCTCTTTTGTTTGGTTTGGTGGGCATTTATCATGTTCCTTTATCTGCTGAATATTTCTCTGCCTTTTCATTTTGTTTAGATCGTTGTTTGGGGTGCCCTTTCTGTAGGCTGGAAGTTCATGGTTCCTCTTATTGTGGATCTTGCTCCCTGTGGATGGGGTTGGACGAGTGACTTGTCAAGGGTTCCTGGTTAGGGGAGCTTGCATCTGTTTTCTGGTGGGTGGAGCTGGATCTCTTTTCTCTAGAGTGCAATGAAGTGTCTGGCATGGCTTTGGGCAGCTTGTCTTTTAATGTTCAGGGCTGTGTTTCCTGCTTTGCTGGAGAATTACTGTGGTATGTCTTGCTCTGGGACTTGTTGGTTCTTGGGTGGAGCTTGGTTTCAGTGTAGGTATGGAGGCTTTTGGGTGACCTCTTGTCTCCTGGGATCAGGAGTTCTCTGATGTTCTCAAGTTTTGAAGTTAAGCCTCTTGCCTCTGGCTTTCAGTTTTATTCTTACAGTAGCCTCAAGTCTTCTCCATCCATACAGCACAGATGATAAAACATCTAGGTTAATGGTAAAACAATTCTCCACAGAGAGAGATGCCCAGGAGGTTCACAGAGTTACATGGAGAAGAGAAGAGGGAGGAGGGAGATAGAGGTAACAAGGAGGAAAAGAGGGGGAGTCAAAAGAGGAGAGAGAAATCTAGCCAGTAATCAATTCTCTAAGTGCTCTCCACAGTTCGGAACACCCAGAGAGGTTCACAAAGTTGCATAGAGAAGAGAAGGGGGAGGAAGGTTATAGGGGTGACCAGGAGAAGAGGGAGAGTCAAAAGGGTAGAGAGCAATCACACTCCTATGTGAAAATGGATACTGAAGATTAGATTCTTAAAAGTACAAAACTGATAACAAATACCAAAAAGCAAAGATTAAAAATCTAGAGAAGAGGTTAGACTTTCAAAAAAACAATATTAAAAATACAAAACAAAATCAATCACAAAATTTATTTTATATATATATATGTGAAATTTGCCTTAAGTAGAGTATTTTTGGCAAGGTACTAGTAGATTATAAAAATGAACATTGAAGGAGTAATAAAGGACTTAAATTTCAAAAAATTAAAAAGTCATAATAGTAAAAATGTATCTGGGAATTTCTCTGGAGCTGTTGTGGGCAGTGTGGGGTCAGTTGTTTCAGATAGTTCCTTGTTCCAGCTTGTACTTGTTCTCAGGGTCTATAGGCCCCCTCCAAAACTTAGTTAATATTAACTACGGGGTTTTAATCTGTTGCACCTGTCACTTCCAGAGCAGTTCCCACTCCTTTGTTTATTTTGGCTTCTGTCTGAAGTCTCTTCAGTGTCTAATGTCTGCCCTGACACAAGGAGGTGTAGGTGGTCACTTATTTAGGTGCACTTGTTCAGTTGTGTTGTGGGGAGGGAGGGACACTGCAAGCAAGTATCACTGGCTTGTGTGGGGAGTGCTCGCAGTGTATGGCCTACACTGGGTTTGCCCCAGCTCAAGGTGGCCTGTGCTTCCTGGGTCTATACTGCTCAGGCTCCAGGGTGCCCTGCAGGGGCACTGTCCAAAGCAGGCCGGTGTTTTGTATGCTTCCCAGGTCTAAGCTGCTCTGGTTGCGGGTACTCTACAAGGGCACAGTCTCAGCTGGGTGTGCATTTTGTGCCCTTCCCAGGTCAGAGCAGCTCAGGTGCTTGGCGAGTGTACCGTCCCAGGTGGGCCGTGCATCTTACTCGCCTCCCTGGTCCCGGCTGCTGGGTTTCCTAGGTGTGTCACAAGAGCACTGTCTCAGGCATGCCATGGGTCTCCTCTGGGGAGCTGATCTCAGGCTGTGACCCTCCTGGCAGGTGTCAACCATCCAGGATCCCAGGAAGATGTGGTTAGCAACTGGGAGCCTGCTCAGTTTGGTGGAGGATGCCAGGCTCTGGGCCTGAGATTGCATCAGCCCCTTTTCTTCTGGCTCTGGCTGTCTCTCTGCCTCTGGCAGTGCGGAAGGGCCTGTATGTAGCTCTCCTTTGGTACTCACTCAATCCTTTGTTCTATGAGCAGGCTAGGCTGCTCCTTAGCACCTTTCATGGGAAATTTCTCTCTTATTCCCCCCCCCCCACCCCCTCTGGTGATCCCACAGTTTGGGTTGCTATCTTATGTTAGCTCCCTCAGATTGTCCTCAGGGCATTCAGGCCTGATTCTTACCTTAAATATTGATTGTGCAGGCCGCGCCTCCATGTCCAGCCCCTGTGTGCTGGTGGCTGACGTGAACCTCTGGGCTACTTCTTCGCTGACAGTTGCATTTAGGCACGTATTCTGTGTTTCTTTTTGTTTGATCAATCCTTTGTTCTGTGAGCGGGCCAGGCTGCACGTTAGAGCGTTTCTCCGGAAAGTTCTCTTTTTCTTTTTTTCCCTCTGGTGATCCCACAGTTTGGGTTGCTATCTTATGTTAGCTCCCTCAGATTGTCCTCAGGGCATTCAGGCCTGATTCTTACCTTAAATATTGATTGTGCAGGCCGCGCCTCCATGTCCAGCCCCTGTGTGCTGGTGGCTGACGTGAACCTCTGGGCTACTTCTTCGCTGACAGTTGCATTTAGGCACGTATTCTGTGTTTCTTTTTGTTTGTTTGTTTGTTTGTTTCCTCCCGGTTATATTGCCCTCTGAGATTTCAAAACTCCCCATGGACCTGTCTGTGAGAGGGTTTCCTACTGTTTAGAAACTTCTCCTCTTTCATGACTCTCTCCCCAAGACAGGTCTTCATCCCTAACTGTTTTGTCTCTCTTTTTGTCTTTTATATTTTTTCCTACATCCTTTCAAGGAGAATGGCCTGCCTTCCTGGGTGCCTGGTGTCCTCCGCCAGTGTACAGAGTTGTTTTGTGGAAGTTGCTCAGCATTCAAATGAACTTTTGATGAATATGTGGGGAGAAAGTGGTTTCCCTGTCCTATTCTTCTGCCTTCTTGGGACTGCCCCCCCAGTTTCCATATTTTTCATTCTTGGTGAAAAGAGTTGAATTTTGAAACTTACCCTCCAAAAAGCTCCATTCATAGCATTTCTTCACGTATTTCAGCCATATTCAGACTCTTGGTACCATTAGTATGCTTGATAAATAAAAATTTTTAATGAAATATTTTCTTGATACTTGTTCCTTTCAATGGGAGATGGAATTGTTGGAAACAGAGAAAGGGAGGTACTTAGAGATGCATTTCACCCCAAATTTCTACTATTTTATTTCTAGATGATAAAATTTCAGGTGATTTGCTTAAATATTTTTCTACATTTTAATTTAAAAAATAAGCATGCATAACATTTTAAAAATAAGGATAAAGAAACTATTTAGTTTTGGACAGTATGAAATTTCTCAAATTCCTTTACGCAAGTGTTTCGATACAAGAGTGCAACCAAGTAATTCAGTGTTTCTAGGCCACAGATAATCCACAAGTAAAATGGAAGGATATGATAACTTATCTATAGCTAAAACATGTTTTCCTAAGAGAAATAATTCACAACAGTGTAATATGCCAGGGAATTCAGAGGTAGAACATATTTGGAAGCATTCACTTTCCAGAGGAGGTGGCAGAGTTCTAGAAGATGTAACTGACTTCCTAAAGGTATGTGTGTGTATGTAGTGCTCAGTTGTATCTGACTCTTTGTGACCCCATGGACCGTAGCCCACTAGGCTCCTCTGTCCATGGGATTTTCCAGGTAAGAATACTGGAGTGGGTAGCCATCCGCCTTTTCGAGGGGATCTTCCCAACCCAGGGGTTGAACCCACATCTCCTGCGTCTGCAGGTGGATTCTTTACCACTGAGCCACTTGGGAAGCCCCTTCCTAAATGTAATAAGGGCTTCCCCAATAGCTCAGCAGGTAAAGAATCTGCCTGCAATGCAGGAGACCTGAGTTAGATCGCTGGGGTGGAAAGATCACCTGGAGAAGCGAATGGCTACCAACTCCAGTATTCTTGCCTGAAAAATCCCATGGGCAGAGGAGTCTGGCAGACTGCAATTCATGGGATCACAAAGAGTCAGCTACAACTGAGCGACTAAGCACACAAAGGTAGTGTAAGTCATCAGGGAAGAGCTGGGACCACATCCCAGTCTTTTGACCCCTCCATTTAAGTGAAACTGCATTCCACCACTCTCTGTGTCTGTATTTTGTTTTTCACTTTTAAAATAAAAAGTTTATAACATAGTCTTTAAGGCCTATCTCTGCTTTAAAATTCAATGACCTTTGAAAAAATTAGTGACTCAGAAGACACATGAGACAGCTTGGAATATGTTGGCATCACTAACTGTATTGAGTTAAATTATCACATTTATTATAGTCGGAGCTACCTCAGAATGAGATCTTTTATTTACTAGTAGCAGAAATATGTTTTCTTTATTTGTGTAGTTAAAATTTTTGGAAAAAAAAATTAGGTCAGTGCCTCACTCTTCAAGGGAGCTCTTATCTCCCTCAACTTTGTTAGATGAGGGTGGTTGTAGGTTTTCTCGTTGCTGTCACTTAGGATGCATTGTAAAACGTATTTTACCTAGATGCTTCAACAACCTTTTCAACCCTCTGAGCAGTCATTAGCTCATTCCGCTCTTTTGCTTACCTTGTCCTTTTCTACCCTCATTACTTGAGACCATGTGCAACTGAGATGGCTTGATCTGTCTGGTGTTAGACAATGAGATTTGTCTGGAATACTCTTTGTGTTTCACTCATATGCTCTCCAGGATCTTCTTTTCATGATTTGTTGGGGGCATTCTTTTGATCTGTAACTTTCATCAAAAGTCATTCAAAGTCCAGTACTTTGACCACCTCATGCGAAGACTTGACTCATTGGAAAAGACTCTGATGCTGGGAGGGATTGGAGGCAGGAGGAAAAGGGGCCGACAGAGGATGAGATGGCGGGATGCCATCATCTACTCGATGGATGTGAGTTTGAGTGAACTCCGGGAGTTGGTGATGGACAGGGAGGCCTGGCGTGCTGCAATTCATGGGGTCCCAAAGAGTTGGACATGACTGAGTGACTGAACTGAACTGAGATAAACTCTAGAACAAAACAGCCTGGGCAAATATTAAAATCTCATTCTTTTTAAAATTACTGATTGATTACATGTCAATTTATTACCATCTAATACTTTTATAAATTATACGTGTTCATTTGGTCACTAGTTTTTTCTTGACTGGATTATGCAAAAATATAGACTCAGCATAAGATGGTACTATAATCCAGCCTATTTTAGAGGATGAAACCAACTGGAGAGTGTATTTATGTGAACCAGTTTTAACAGATAACAATTCTTCTTTGCCCTTAAATCTTGAAATGAGCATAAAAGTATCAAATACCTGAGTTATTTTTACATTTCAGTTCAAAATACCAGGACAAGCAAGTATAGAAAAAATGAGTACATCCTATCTATTTAAATCTTTATATGGATCCAAAGCACATTAGCAAAACATTTTTGAAGCTTCTATTTCAGCAGATATTTTGTTATTTGAATAAAACAACAATAATAAATGAAGAGTCAGTAAAGGGAAGTTATATAATGTTCATCAAACTTTGGAACATGACAGAATGCAGTTTTTTATTGACAAAGACAGGTACAATCACATGCCTTCACATCTACTGATAATTATTTAGAGTTGCATGTCAATCCTTTTTACACTTAGCTATAATTCATATTACACTTCAAGGAATAATTCAATGCTTCATTATATTACTTAATTTATTATAAGAGAAAAGAGTATGAATGAGTACAAAATCACCTGCCAGTATAAACTGCTAAAGTGAAATGAAAAGACATATTTCTTATGCTCATATTATATATGCTTTCAAATCTAGATTCATGCTTTCCTTGCCACGAAATTCATAACTGAATCATAAAAAATGTGAAAGACTCTTATCTGTGGCAGTAACCTTTGATGTTAATGAGGGAACTGGCAGTCATATAGAATCAGATGTATCACAGAAAATACAGTTTCAAGAAAGTACACATTGGCTAGCAGCTTGATATTTCTTCTCTTCCTTCATGAAATTATATGCACAAGAAGGTTTTTTAAAATCAACATTTTCATTAAAATGTTGTACAGGCAGACTTTGAAACTATTCCTTAGAGTAGTTGTGTTCTTTTTACAATAGTAGCAAAGGTGATTCACTTTAGCCTTGGTCTTCCCCAAGGAAAAGCTCGTATGTACCTAAGTGTTAGCAAGGTCCTTAAAAAAATCACTTGATGAGGAAAAAAGAAAAAATCTGTGATCATATCCATCACTAATTTATTGCATAAGCCTTACTTGAGGACTTTCTGTGCATCAGACACAGTGTTAGGCGCTGGTGACATGGTGACAGGCAAAACAGACATAATCCCTTTTTGTGTGGAGAAGAAAGTCTATTGCAGGTAATAGACTTCGTACAAATAACCACACCAATTTCATATCATTGGAGGTAGTGATTGGTGCTAAGAAAGGAAAGGGTAGGGTGCTAGGAGAGAGTTTAGATTCATTGGTCAAATATGGCTTTTTCAAGAAGTAACAATTAACTGCGATTGGAAGGATTCATGTTTCATTTAGTTTTTCATTAGGCTATAAGGTTACAGTATTGGAAGAAAATTGTACGGTCTCAAGTTTAGTGGATCCAAAGCCACTTACAGTGCTGGAGTTGTATGATGAATATATTAAAAAGTCATAGCTTAAAATAAAAGAAAAATCTATTATAAATATTTCTCAAGGAAAACTAGAAGACATTAAATTATATGATGTTAGGGCTGCTTTACTGTTTAACAATCTCAAGATTCCATAGAAAATCTGAGGTAGAATTCTAATATTTAATAAATAGACTTCCTTCTGTGGGCACCTTTCATTTTGGCAACACGCATCTGCCATCTAGTGACTACCACAATAACTACTTTAAAAAAAAGATTATTTATATTGGTAGGTCATATGGTGGTTTTTACACAGAATAAAATGCTTCTACCTAAGTGTAACAATCTATGTATTGAATTCCCAATTCTCTTTCATTATTTGAAAAGTAATTACATGTGCACATTGGAATGATATTGACATAAAAGGAGAATAAGTCAGTATTAAAATAAAAGACAACTCATTTTAAATGTTATCTCATTCCAATTTTCATAGATCAATTTTGCAGATCACCAAAATAGACTTTGTACGAAGTCTATTACCTGCAATAGACTTTCTTCTCCACATAAAAAGGGATCCTGTCTGTTTTGCCTGTCACCATGTCACCAGCACCTAGCACTGTGTCTGATGCACAGGAGGTCCTCAAGTAAGGCTTATGCAATAAATTAGTGATGGATATGATTACAGATTGTTTTCCCATTTACTGGCTTTGCTTGCTTAATATACAGATAGAATCAGGTAAAATACTGATGGCTTCAAAGCCAGTAAATGGGAAATTGGTCCCATATTGCACAGACTGATAATCTTCTGAGACTTTAGATAACAAATATAACTTGCTTCAGGAAAGGTTCCCAGAAACTAAAACTCAGAGCTGTCAGATCATGAAAAGAAAAATTCTGAATAGGCTGTAATTGTCACTGAAACACTGAGGCAATTAAAATCTTAAATGTGAGAATAGGCAAAGAGACGATGACTTCCTAGGATACTGCCATAAAACTTTAAATATCTCCTGTGCCCTAAACTGCTCAGAGAGCTAGGAAGATTATTAAGCTTTTAATTCCTTTCCCTGCAGTGAAACCTCATAGAAAACCATTAATAAGCAACTACTATGAATAAGACATTATTTTCTTCTCCTTGGGGTTTATATATAAGAGGGCAAATGCTAAGCTCACAGAGGATTCATGCTCCAAGGAAACAGAAGAAAGATGAACCAGAAGTATTATCAGTACTATATAGTTTTATCACTAATCATCAAATCCTTCTCCTCCTGTTTCACAAATCTTTAACAGAATCCAAAATAATGAAAATAAAACCACTTTCAACTTGAACTTAAGATAAATAAAAAAATCTATTATGAATGTACTTTCATTCAGTTTTGCTTCTACTATTCCAGTCTGTTTTTATGGATTTTGGCATTGTTTCCAGAGTTTCTAAACTTATTTTCCACACCCAAGTGGTATAGATAAATGCTACACTTAATTTCATGATTTTCAGCAGCATATGTAAGACTTCTCTTTTTTTCTTCTGCAAATACTGGTTTCTCATTAATTTTGAAGCATCATCATAGTAGGTGCTATTGATTAAATACAGATTTTATTTTCAAGTAGGGATGAAAAGCCTGGTGTGCTGTAGTCCATGGGGTCACAAAGAGTCAGACACGACTGAGCAACTGAACTGAACTGAGGGATAAAAAGAGGAAGGATAGCAGATACAGATATACCAGAGAAGTCATTCACTATATGGCAAGGGATAATGGATGACCTGACTGTTGTAGTTAACAAGAAGTACTTGTGAATCACATTTTATCTCAGCCTTTAGAAAATGGATGTATTTCCACTTTTTCTAGTGAGCTTATGGTGTGGTCTTACTTGAAGTCAAGGAGAAGGACTAACGCCTGTATAATCCTGTTCAACATGGTACAAAGTATGCTCAATTATATTTATGCCTTTGAAGAATTGACTCATATACTGAAAGCATGCTACTTGAACAAAACTGTTTCATTAATGATCTTTGTATGTTTCCTAGTGTGAAAGTACCATTCCTGCTGTTAATGAAAAGAGGAAAGTTTGCTAAATCAACTCTTTTTTAAGCAATAAAATATTCATTTTTATTAGATATCTTTTTTAATTTATTTATTTTAACTGGAGGCTAATTACTTTACAATATTGTATGGTTTTGCCATACATTGACATGGATCTGCCTCTTGATATAATTAAATGGGAAGTATGACATTAAACTTCACTGCAACTCATCATTATTATCATGGGGCATTTATCTGACACTTCATATTTGCAAGGTGCAAGACAAATACCCTCATAATAACTCTCTTACTGAGTTTGGGGCATCAGGGTAAACACATAACTCTGTTGTTCAATTAACCCAGTTGAAAAGCTTGCAAAACCTTGGAGGAATTAGTGATTCACTGTAGTGACTACATAGCCCTGGTAGTTCCCAGCTAGTGCTTGCTATTGACTGGGAAAAGACCTAATGTTTGTAATTCTGCCATTAAAATTTCATAGCCCGTCAAAATGTCTCAGTGAATAAAGAGCATGACACTAGGAATTATATAATACAATAGTTTAAAATGACTTCTTTGTTTCTGTTACAACAAACTTGTGAAAGTAAAGCAAGACAAACATGATGAGGTTGAAGATAATTGATTTTGAGACAGAACAGGACAGACAGCTGATTATTTAAGAAATATGGATATTCAATACTAGGAAAATTAAAGAACTTTCTGTTGTCTCTTGTCCCCACTCATACACAAATAAATATATTTTAAAACTCCCAATCCTAATCTCACCTAAGGAGTCTAAATCTATAATATCAAAAATAAAACAAAACCCAGAACTAGACCTATGTTCTCATCATACAATAATTGGCATATTTTCCTTCTTATGGTCTATTTTACAAGTTTCTAATGCAACTAAAAGATAGTTTCTATTTAAAATTTTCCCATCCAATAATTGTTTTCATTGTTAGACACACATGAAATTTCTAAAGGCATTAATAAATTAGATAATTGCTTTGCATGACAAACTTCCCTTAGGGACTGATATTGCAGATAGGAAACTTATTTTTAAAAGGCCCAAAGGTATAATTTTCTAAATAACAAGCCTAAAGAGAGGCAAGGTAACAATAATCCTTGCCTTTTAATTTTAAAGCTTTAACAGGAAACTGAGAAATTAACTGAAATATTAAAATAAAAAATACTTCAAGCTTTTCTATCCCTTTGCAACCCCTCATTCCCAGGATCCAGAAGTAATTTCTAGATTATTGGTTAGAAATACAGAGTATATTGCACTACTAGTGAGGTTTGAAAGGGATCCTGTAAAGCAAAGGAGAACAGAAACATTTCTGTTAATACAGTATAACCCTAGCAGTCCTAGAAAGCATAAACATAACAGATATTACAGAATATGTTTGAGAAAAACCAAATTAATAGATAGTTCTAACTAGAATAAGCGTTCCTTGTTTTAGTGTGCTAAGTAAGTAAGTGTTAGTCGCTCAGTTGTGCCCGACTCTTTGCAACCCCATGGACTGCAGCCTTCTGTCCATGAGATTTTCCAGGCAAGGATACTGGAGTGGGTTGCCATTTCCTTCTCCAGGGGATCTTCTCAGGAATAGAACCCGGGTCTCCTGCACTGCAGGCAGATTCTTTACCAACTGAGCTAAAAGGGAAGCCCTTTTAAGGATAATTAAAAGAAACCATCCCAGCAGCCTTAAGTTATCAGGTAAAGGGATATCTTGTCTCTGCACTGAGGTTATGCAACATTTAATTCATCATTAAAAATATTCTTAAATTATTGTTGCCTTGTTAGTTTAAAATATTTATTTTCCCTTTCTGGTTTTATTTTGCCTTCTACGTGTTATCTTGGAAGGCAGCTAATCTTTTCAGTGATTGAGTCTTTAAAAATTTTAACTTTGGCTTGATCTGAATGTAACTGGAGTTGTGGAGGACACTGGGGTCTACTGTTGGTACCAGAAATTTGGAGATGCTTGCAAGTCTTTTAACAATGATTTTTCTCACTGAAATTTTGTGGTTGCACCCATAGGGTCACTTTCCATGTGAGGTTTTATGGTTACTGCATCAAAAAATACAGGGAGAGTGAAAAAGAAGCAGGTTGTGGCCTGAAAATTGCTGATGACTTGGGGCAGCATTTTAAAAAATCAACTCTCATTGAATTCCCTTATATTTCCTTGGGAAATTCTGCTCCATTTTTGATGAATTTTCTCTTTGTTTTGTTTTACATTTTAACCTTCCATTTCAGCCAACTTTCATTACAAAGAAGGCAGAGTATAATCCAAGAAGATAGGTGATGCTGGTTTTAAACAGGCCATTCAAATTAATACAGAATAATATGACTATTACTACTACTATGACCCAGAGGGATGGTACAGGGAGGGAGGAGGGAGGGGGGTTCAGGATGGGGAACACGTGTATACCTGTGGTGGATTCATGTTGATGTATGGCAAAACCAATACAATATTGTAAAGTAATTAACCTCCAATTAAAATAAATAAATTTATATTAAAAAATAAAATGGTCTCGAATACTAGGAATATATTTTCAGATAGATTTCTAACCACCTCATCTTCTTCCCACATATTGAATATGAATTTTTAATGAAAAATTATAATTATGACTTGGTAGAGAAAATCTGTCTGATCTCCAAAGTTCTCATGAAATAAATGAGCAGTGTTCTATGAAGTCACTGTATTGATTAGTTATTTTTAATCTATCATATCGATTTAAGAATGAGGAGTCCAAATATGCCTAAAAATGAGTTTGGGAAGCTGCATTTTTCTTATCTGGAATTACTGATGATCTTACTAGATTAATTAAGTGGTGGTATTAACTGAAGCACATGTACAAGTATTTTGACTGCATCCTTATTCAAATATATAATTTAACAAATATTTTTGGTGAAGAATGCTGACATTTCACTGTAATGCCAACTTTAAGCAGACTAGAGAAAATATCTAAGCTTGTTCTAACATTACTTTATTAGATATATAAAATAATACTCTCAAGATGCATGGATAAAAATGACTGATCCTTTCTGCTCATCTTTTCCAGGAGCACTTTTCAAAGACTTGTTTTCAAAGATCATAATGTTATTAGAGGAAATTTAAAAGGTTACTTAGAGAATACCATGATAGCATTCAATACAATGAAGCAGTGACTGACAACAAATGATCTTGTCACTCTACGTTGTATGCTCTGTCAAATATCTGACTTGTCCAATATATAAAACATGGATAATACCTATTTTGTCCAAAGATTAAAAGCTGGAAAAACAATTTCAAGAAGCCATTTCCAAATTTGCAAATACCAATTCTTAAAATTGCAGAAAAAGTATTAACATAATTTTATAAACAAAGTATCCACAAAAATGTTCACATCAACGAGCTCACTCCATTCATTGCTCATTATGTGCCAGGTACATAATGTCAGACTTCTGGGGACCAACATATAAATAAACCACAGTCCTTATCAACAAAAGGTTGATCATCTTGTGTGAAAAACTTATAGCGAAGATCACTATTTTTGCTGATATTTGGTGAGCTGAATTATTTTCTCCACAGATTAAGAGCTTTTGGAGTGTCCTCAGAAAATACAGAGCTTAGAAAAGTAAATGCTGAATATAACTGGGGCAAATAACCTAAGAGGAAGAAGTCCCTGGAATGTTGCCTAGAAGGTGTGCTAAGTTCAGAATATGTCCTTCATCACGGCCAAGCAAGTTATTATGGGGCTGAGAAAGTAAAGAAATGAAATAACAGACAAAACACCTGGCAGAGTTCATAGCAGAGATATGATTCTCAAAATATTCAGTATACGGAGACAGAGAAGCCTACATTGTAGTAGTAAACAAAACAGGGGTTCAAGAATAACCTAAGATTATTCCTCAACTCCAGCTTTATGACTCATTGCTTGCTTGCTTTGCTTCAGTCGTGTCTGACTCTTTGTGACCCTATGGACTGCAGCCTACTAGGCTCCTCTGTCCAGGGGATTCTCCAGGCAAGAATACTGGAGTGGGTTGCCATTTCCTTCTCCAGGGGATCTTCGCAACCCAGTTATTGAACCAGCATCCCTTATGTCTCCTGCATCAGCAAGTGGGTTCTTTACCATTAGCGCCACCTGGGAAGCCCAGGTGACTCATCAAGGCTTGGCAAATAATCTAAGGACTCAACATTCAAAGATATGAAACTACTTCTTACAAACCAAAATGATAACTGTTATTTTTTTTATTTGTTCTACAAAAGTTAGTCTTCCATAAAGAAAAAAATTTAATAGCTTAAAATTAAGCCTACAGTCAACAGAATATACCAGTTTTCAGAAAATACATGATGATATACATAAATCACAGATGCTATCATTTTGAATGTATTACTTCTCAGGAAGCTGCTCAGGGAAAAGTAATAAATGTGATTGTTACTGAAATATTAGTCTCATAAAACACATACAATTACAAAAAATAATTTTTTGTTTGAAGAAAGAAATGTTCTATTCTGATAATGTTCATTTATTTGTATGCTTACAAGAAAAAAAATCTCCCATTAGTCAGTGCTTACATCAAAGCTAGTATGATACATGTGTTTGAATTATTCTGCAAAGCACACACACATTAAAATTACATTTAAGATTTCATAAATATTGAGATAATGCAAAAATACGAACCTATACATTAGATACTTATATATAAAGATATATTTGGATAATGAAAATAAATTTTGTTCAATGAGCCAAATAAATACTCTAAATACAGAAAACAACTCATAATAAGAAAAATCTCCCAAAGTAGCCTATATAATCCAAGTAGTTGTGAATTTATTTCATGATGGAAAAATTTAGACCCTCGGTAAACATAGCAAGAGAGAGACGTTGAATTGGATCAAAAGTGACAAAGAAAACTACATTTGTTGAGAAAATGAATTCTTTCAAGAAGTAGCAAATTATTACATCTAAAAATTAATCACCTTTCTGACTACACAATTCTCAATCTGTGTTTCTTATAAATCATCTTGAGTTGGCTATGATTTCTAAAGTGACTAATTTGGGAGATGGCCTAAAAAGAATGAAAAAGTGATGGAAATAAATTAAAAATGACTGAGCTAGACTTTATTTATGAAAAAATAGAATAGATCAGGTAGTTAAGCATGCAAAATTGTGTTCAGTAAGCTATAATATATCCCTCTGATCTGTCTATATTTTTTGTTGGGCATTTCTACCCTAAAAGTGTCTAATGAATATTTAGTCATGGAATAAAGTGAACAGACTTGGAACGCATTTAATCCATAGTTTTATTAAGCCCAAGCAGATGGAATTTTATTTGGGTATCAAGGAAATGGCAACCCACTCCAGTACTCTTGCCTGGAAAATTCCATGGACTGAGGAGCCTTGTGGGCTACAGTCCATGGGGTCGCAAAGAGTCAGACACGACTGAGCGACTTCATCTTCTTCATCTTCATCAATAGTAATAAAGCAGTTCTATGTAAAACACGTGGATTTCACCATGTAGCAATCACTAATAAATGGAAGCCAAGAAAAAATTATAGGAAAAAATTAATTCTCCCTCAAACTTTCAAGAGTGAAGGAAAATAAAACAATTTAATTAATTATCTCACCATTTTTTCTTTAGATGAGCAACATGAAGTTGTCAAGGAAAAGATAGATGGAATAATTCCAAAATCGGAGATAGAGCCAAAGATATTCCTTGTTAAAACTTTCAGAAAAAAAAGTAGCAAAATTTTAATTGCTAATTGCAACAATTTTTTGACACAAAGTAACATTTTTTTTTTTTTATCATTTTGCTTGGTTGTATTGTTGCCTACTTTTTTCACAGGTAGGGGAAAAAATGACTAAGTTTCAGATGTAAGGTGTTTCAAGCTGTACCAAAGAATAATATGCTCTCCTTATGATTATTTTCTCTGTTTTAATTTTTAATAAAGGATAATACATTCTATTCCTGCTGCCAACCTCAAACATTCATCTTGGTATCTCATGGTGGGAGAAAGATGGCTGATTGATAACAGTGAATAACTAAAGCATGAAAATTATTTTTTGTCAAATTGTAACTATTTGGATACATGCATGCTTAGTTGTGTCCAACTCTTTGTGACCCCATGGACTGTAGCCCACCAGGCTCCTCTGTCCTTGGGATTTCCCAGGCAAGAATACTGGAGTTGGTTGCCATTTCTTTCTCCAGGGATCTTCCCCACCTAGGGATCAAGCCCACATCCTCTGTGCCTCTTGCATTGGCAGGATGATTTTCTACCACTATGCCATCTGGGAAGCCCGATTAAGACTGGGAATGATGGAAAACCACCTGCAATGCATAAATAGCTTCCATAGTAAAGAATTATTTGACCCGAAATGTCAATAATGCCCAAACTGAGAAACTCTGGTCCAGCTGTACCTTGCCAGGGACTTACTCCTTTTTTTTATGTATAGTAATTCTTTAGCAAGAGGTTTTACATTTCTGTATTCAATAATATATATTTCATGTATGTCAGCTGTTTATAATCTTTTCCATCACTTTTTGTGAGGCAGGAAGTCCTGGAACATTCTACCTAGAGGTATTATACTAGTCATCTGAAGCTAATTTATAATTCTCAATATGGATGTGCTTCTCTCTCATGACTCATTATATATGTCTCTAATGATGTCATTTTATTCCCAACATTCTTCATGAGCATAAGATTAAATACAACACTCTGTTAGTCCTACTGCTTTTCAAAATATGGTGGCCAATGCACTAATCTCTTGACTATTTTCTTCATTTTTTTTTTCCTTGTCATCAGGTGAATTCACTGATCTTATGTGACCACTAAGTAGGTTAAATCAAATTAGGTTTTTGACAAACATTAGCACTGGAAATCATCAATTTCAATAGTCTGTAGAATTATGGAAATGAGAACTTTGAAACTTGAGTGTTCCTTGCATACAGAGGCACTCAGGAAATAGTTGTTGAATACGTTTTCTATAAACCACTGGCTTTTCAAAAACAGCGAGTTATGAATTTTAAGACTGAAATGGACTAACAATGTTTGGTGTGTTAATTAAGTTTTCAAATTTTTAGGCAACATCTCTGCTCCTGATGTTTTGTCACAATCCTTATTCTTATGATGCCTAAGTTATTTGGCACTTAGAAAGTTATTTTAAATTTGAAAGAAAGTTTAACTGAAGGTTTATAACATGCCATATACTAATTAGGTGACAAAATCAGAGGCAGGAAGTTTAAAGAATATACCCACTCAGTACGTGATGTCCAAACCACATACCACTCTATTTAATAAATATATACAGAGAAAAGACCTTACCTAAATTCTTAAATCTTTTAACTTTATGTGATAAGGTAAAGCTACCTAATTTTTGAAAAGAAAAAGTTAAGCATAATTATCCTCTCTGGAAAAGTTCACAAGAACAGGCATTTTCTGTCTAGCTGACTGTGTGCTCATGTCCAACTCTTTTGTGACCCCGTGGACTGTAGCCCACCAAGGCCTTTGTCCATGGGGCTTCCAAGGCAAGAATACTGGAGGGGGTTGACATTTTCTTCTTCAGGGGATCTTCCCCACCCAGGGGTTGAACCTGCGTCTCTTGTATTGGCAGGCAGATTCTTTACCACTATGCCGCCTGGGAAGCTCCTGGCTGAACTCACTAATTGGTTTACAATGGACAGTGACTTACCTGAAGTCTTAATATGAAATAAGAATGTAGAAATATGTATTTTTAAAATGCTCTATTTTCTTTTTGACTGAAAAGTGATAGTGTTCAGGAATGGTGCCTGATGAATATTAAAATTATTTCCTTGAAATAAAATATATAACCTGTAATTTACCAAAATTTTAGGAGTGAAGTGTTTTTTCTAGGATTACCTAATACTGGAAGTAAAAACTACATTGTTGAAAACAATTATTTACAATCAATTCTTCCTCTGAGAACAAATGTTTCAGTTATAGTAATATGAAAATATATGTCAATATTTTCTTTTGCTTTGTGTTATAATGAAGGAGATGATAAAGTGAGGCAAAACATCTAGTATAACTATGCATTTAAAAAAATCACAACTCTCTCTCTCTCTTGTCTTTTCAGATGGCCTACAATCTATCTATGGAGTATGTTTCTCTCTAAATAACTCCACCTCTTACTACCCCACCCCCCTAAAAAAAAATCACAGTCCAGGTACCTGAACTCATTCTTCTATTTTAAAATTAGAATCATTCAATTCTTTAACACTTTCTGATTAACCTAAATATCCTGAACTCAAAGAACCTCTTCACGAAAAGAGACCTAAACATTTTAAATTCACTGTTCCAATCATTCCCATGAGATAATTAAACAGCAAGCTTGGAAATTCATTGAAGACATTTGAAAAATGACAGTATGAAGATCCTCCTTACCTTCGTGGATCATTCCTGGACTCAATCCCCAATCTCCTACCACCCCTAGAGTTGCATTAGTGTATGCCTGCAGTCCTTCAGTTTCTTCTCTCCAGCTAATTCCTTACTATTAATACTTTGTCTTTGTACCTGCAGCACTAGGGATACTTACTCAGTAGGAAAAGGGATCAGAGAGCAAACTATAAGGCTCAGAATACTGGTTTCTTTCTTAAACGGAGATTCTGGAATTCTTGACCCTTACTTCTGCTGAATACTGGGATCAGGTTGCTCCCAGGTTGATAACCAGGTTGATAATACTTCTATTATCAACTGGCCCCAAACCTGATTTCCTTCTGAAAATGAATGCCTCCAGTTCTTTAACTCCACCTGAATTCTCCTGTTTTAAGACTTTGTATAGATTGGGACTGTAGATGCATTAACTCCCTAGGCACAATTTAGATATCTTGGTTCTCACAATAAGCTGTTGACCTTTGGCACTATATGGGAAAGAAGGTTCTTATTTACCACTTGTGTCCAACTCTTTCACTTCCAGCTTCCTACTTGTCTCACTGGAACATATTACTACCTATAGAACCAGTAATAGGAATCCCAATTGCTTAATTCCTATTTCATTTCTTCTGACATGAAAGGAAAAAAATACAAAAACATTGATAGTCACTTCTCCTGAAGGAGTTCTTTTTGTGAAACATAGTTATTTTGGAGAAATGTAATATTTCTTTCTTAGTGAGGTGTCTTTCCTTAGCAGATAAATAAAGCCTCAGCATTTTTTCTTTTGTTGCATTATTTTCTCTTAAAGTTTCAAGAATGATGATATCAACAAGATATACAGACATTATTTTTTGCTAACAAGTAGTAGCCGTCTGGGACAAACACATTTTATGAAACAACCTATTTATTTGTACCCATACATTTGGAAGTAATTTGTTTTAAACATGCAAAAATACGAAAGTTAATCCAAGCCATGCTCAGATGATTGATGTAGTATTTGACAATAAATTCCTTAAGACAGAACCTGGCTTAGAGAAGGAATTCAGTAAATATTTCTTCAATGAAGAAACACTTGAAATTTTTCTAACACGTTGAGATTTTCTCAAGAATTTATGCAGAATTAAGGAGGCATGTACGATATAGAAAATACCTAAAAAGAAAGAAATTTCAAATAATTGCTCAAAAGCATATCTTGGCAAAAATATAGAGCTAACAACAAAGCAAAGAGTTCTATAATAAACATGTAAGCTCTGGTTTTATACAGAAGTGCTTTCTAACTCACATTTCTCATCAGTCTGTGATAAAGCAAAATAAACTTAGTTTCAGTGTTAAGTAGGGTATGTCACCACTATTGCTTTGTGACTTCTAAGGTTGAGCATCTGGTATTTGTTGGTGTGATTTCTATGTTAACCACAGTCTTGTGTATAAGAATGAAGAGCATATGCTTATTTCTAGTTCACACACAATAGTTTGCCATTGATTTCCATGTAATTATGATTGGTCTCTATATAATAATTTCCAAGGAAGTCAAAGAGGAAAGTGTTCTAATATTTCTTTTAGAGAAAACTCATTCCTTTCTCATTGTGTGGCCTTGTTCCACAAGATACTGAATCAATTTTAGTCTCAATTTCTTCTTCTATAAGATAGAGGTAATAATAGTGTCTGTCTCATTGGGTTTTATGAGGATTGAGAATGATAGAAATTAAGATTATTGTTGTTGTTAATATGATTGTGATGATAAAAGCAAAAATAGTGATACCCTTTCAAGGGATACCTATTTAATGAGACAACTTGGGTCTATAAATAGGATGCAGTGTAGAGTCAAAAGGGGTTTTAGTCTAGGGTGCAGGGTATATTTTTTTGTTTTTTTTTTTCTTTTTTTTTAATTTAAATTTATTTATTTTAACTGGAGGCTAATTACTTTACAATATTGTATTGGTTCTGCCAAACATCAACATGAATCCACCACGGGTGTACACGTGTTCCCCATCCTGAACCCCTTCCCACTTCCCTCCCCGTACCATCCCTCTGGATCATCCCAGTGTACCAGCCCCAAGGATCCTGTATTGAACCTGGACTGGTGATTCATTTCTTATATGTTTTTTATAACACAATAATCTTGATAAATAAGTTAAAACATTTTTTCAGTGTTAAAGAATTAATGTTTTCATCACAGAGAATGAATAAGTAAAACACTGCTTGCTTATGATTTTCAATCTCTATTAACTGAGTTTTGTTTTTACAATACTCACCTCAAAAAGAGCACTTGCTCTATTATCCTAGAATCAATAGATTGTCCTTTTAGTTGCTGATTTACTTGGTACGGTGTAAAGGAATCCTTTATGGTTAAGCTATTTTTGTGAGGCATTTCCTATAATGCATTCTTTTAGTTAAAGTTCTTTCATTGTATTCCACTTATTTATAGAAATTTTTTGTTAGATTAGAAGGAAATGATACAGAAAAAAAAACATCTTAATGGTACTGAAGCGCATGGAAAACAGTCAAGCAATCAAAATCATATAGTGCTGGTTTTCATTTCTTTTTGGTATATTCTGGAGGAGAAAAGAAAAACCCCATGGACTATATAGTCCATGGAATTCTCCAGGCCAGAAAACTGGAGGGAATCTTCCCAACCCAGGGATTGAACCCGGGTCTCCCACATTGCAGGTGGGTTCTTTACCAGTTGAGCCACAAGGAAAGCCCAAAGGAAAACTATCATGTACTAAATACCAGGGACTATATTAGGAACGTCCACGTGTCAAGATATTTAATTCTTGCCATCAATTTCTAGAGGAATAAATGGTTGGGCTGCAAATTGGAAATTCTTAAGCAGACATACATCTGCATTTCATAGAGTCAAAAAGTGTCTTGATCATCCTTAGTGCTCTGAGGAGAAAAAGACTGCCTTCCCAGGGTGCTGCTAAGATATGTTGACCAAAATAATTCCTCACCCAGGAAACAGATTTTTCAAAACAGTGATAGACACGACAGATGCTTTAGTTGGAAGTTACGCAAAGTTATGCATTGCTATTCTTATTATTTGAATAAAAAAATAGAAAGTGCATATCCAGTGCTGTCAAATTGATACCTTTTATAAATACTGATTTTTTTTTAAATGAGAGAGGAGTCATCTTACAAGTGACAGGAAATGTTCCCAGTAATAACTGTAAACTTAATTTCACTTTAAAAGTTACTGCATCACAAACCAAACTTAATCTGCCATATTGTGGTTCACTGGAACTATTAAATTACTGACTAATGTCAGGACTAGTATTATGTTGAAATTCCAATAAAAATTAGCTTCTAGTCTAATGCACTGTTTTGGTTATAATGAATTATTTGATGTATTACAAATCCTAATCTTGCTTCCATTTAGAGAAAATGAGTCTGTCTTTGCAGTCACACAGATATGACAGTTGGGAACACCACATTACTCAAGTGTTTCCAGTTTTCCATTTATTAATAAGACTCTGGCCAGCCAAATTATACTAACAAATTCAACTGAGTCCAGATTGTCCAACAAAAAGCTTATTTTACTAAATTAAAGTAAGACAATGTACTCATGTCTCCCTACTTCAAAGAACTGAATCATTCTGGAAGCCAAGTTGATGTGACATTAACTAAAATAGAACCAGAATGATACGGATGACACTGTGTTAGCCTCAAAATGAACTTTCTATCCAGATTAAGTAGACCATATTTGGCTCATACTCATACCTTAGAGGATAAATTGGTATGGCAAGTACTATTGGGGCATATTGAGGCATTTGTGACCAAAAATTTTGCTTTTTAAAAATTAAACTGTCTCTCTCTGTTGGGCAGATGTTTTTAAAAGTGCATTTGACTAAATTTTTCAAGCTTTTTAGAAAGGAAGCATTTGTAGAGATTTTCTCCTTTAAATTATTAAAAAATAATTGTCAGAAATACCAGTTTCCTCTGATATAGAGAAACTGAACCATTCTAGTGAAAGGTAGCCCTGCTCCAAAAAAATGCTACTAGGTGTGCTCTGATTCTACAAGGCTGTGGTCCTTTTCAGTATCTACTTTCTTGTTGTGAGTTACTATCATGACAGAATAAAGGTATCAATTTTTATCCATTTTCAATCACTTGAATAAAAAATCTATTGCTTCAGAAGAAGAGCTGATTAAAGCTCTAGTTGAAGATTCCTCAGAAACTCTGCATTACCTTATGAAGAAGCACCATCCTTTAATCAAAATTAGGCAAGTGCAGCTGTTGTGGTTTGTGATGATAGTATGGTGCCCTGCAACACATTAATAAAGGTTATTATTTAAGCCCTTTATGGCTATTTTATAGATTTGTACAATAAAACTTGGTTGTTAGATATTAACAATTATTTACAAATTTTTATAAGTCCTTACTTTAACTTCTGGAAATATAAGATTAAATTATTCTGTTTGAAAGAAATGTCTAGTAGGAGAAATAGAAAATGATGTGGGCAATTGCAGGTCAGTGACTTACATACTATGATGGAGGTACCTAAAAGGTGTTGTAAGAGCCAAGAAAAAACACATCTCACTGAGACATGGGAAGTTTTAAAACTTCCTTACAGTAAGTGAGTTTTGAAAGATGATCAAGAGTTGGCTAGAAAAAAGGACTTAGGGTATGAGTGAGGAGTGTGATCTGAAAATGTGGTTCTTTTCTCTTCTGCCCTTTCAGCATTGTATGTTCCCACATAATAAGTAGATCTGAGGATGAAATTCTCATCCCCACTTCTCTGGCCAGGAATACCAATATACTGAAGTTAGAATTCTCCTCTTCTATTATTCAGTTTGCTTATTTCAGTGAAGACTTCATCAAAGAATGAATGATAAAATAGCTTTCTATTCCCAGATAACAACAGCTAAATTTAAGTGTACTACTCATTAAACTTGACTGTTAAATTATAAGATGGTCTTTTTATTATGTCATAATATATTTTATATATATATATATCTCATTAATTGGTAAACATAATTAATTTTCTAACCAGCTGTGTGCACTGTAGGCCAAGTATTAGTGATGATATAGCACTTTCCCTAGATGTTAATGTGAATTTCATTTCAAATTTTTAAAACAGATCTGTGCTTTAGAAAACAACTGGAATTGAGTTTAATATTTATGATTAGTTTAGCATGGTTGCAGTCCATGGGGTCGCTAAGAGTTGGACACGACTGAGCGACTTCACTTTCACTTTTCACTTTCATGCACTGGAGAAGGAAATGGCAACCCACTCCAGTGTTCTTGCCTGGAGAATCCCAGGGACGGGGGAGCCTGGTGGGCTGCTGTCTATGGGGTCGCACAGAGTCGGACACGACTGAAGCGACTTGGCAGCAGCAGCAGCAACCTAACTTTAATGAAGATCAGAAGCATAGTACAAAAGGAAAGGCCTGAGACATTAAAAACTAAGAATGTAATTATTTTTAAAGGAAAGCTAATAAAATAAATTTTGCATTCAAAGACCATAAGGTTAAGATTCTCCAATACACTTTACCTTTATATATGAATCATCTATCTCAGTATTTAGCTAACAAAAATATAATACTTTTCAAAACTGAAATAACTCTGAAATTATACTGCTAAGCTTTATAGGTCATACCAGGTAGGTCTGGAGGTTAAATAAACCTAATCTTAATTGTTAGCTATACAAAATTCATAATAAAGTAAAAATAGATCTTAAGTATTTATCTACTCTCTAATAAAGGAAATATAAAGGCTTTTACAGAAAAGATACAATAAAAGTAACATTTTGTAAGCAATGCAGTATTGATTGCTAGGGTTTAAGATACCTTGAGGTGATGTTCTGTGTGTTGATCGCTTAGTCACGTCTGACTCTTTGCGACCCCATGGACTATAGCCTGCCAGGTTTCTCTGTTCATGGTATCCTCTAGGCAAGAATACTGGAGTGGTTTGCCATTCCCTTCTCCAGAGGAACTTCCTAGCCCAGGGATCGAACCCTGGTCTCCTGCATCACAGGCAGATTCTTTACCATTTGAGCTACAGGGAAGTCCCAAATCAGTACAAGTACACAAAACATATAAAACATGGGTATATTATTAAATGATGAAAAGAGTACAAAATAGTGTATTTGAAAGTACAAATATAATTGTGTCTATGAACCAGCAGGGACTTAGTTCCTTTCTGAACAATGTAAGTTTTCAGAATATTGTTTTTTCATATGGATTTTTTACTTTATTTCTCATAATATATACCAAGTAACTGTTCTTCATATCATTTTTCAAAACAAGTTTAAATGCTTACTGGAAGAAAATATAACTGGTATAAGTGACAGGAATAGTCTTTTTAATTCACAAAATCTATTCTGAACCTCAGCATAATAAAGTCAATGCCATGAATTCCACTATAGCTATATTTTCAAAATGATATTTCAGGTACTGAATTTACATACAAATTTTATTTATCCTAAGAAAAGAATATATAAGATACATCAAATAGTAAAGTAATTTTAAAAATTTCTCATTCTTCTTTCAAAAAGAAAATAAAATGAAATTAATAAGATTTTTATTTTAATTTATTTTGTTATCTGAAATATTATGAAAATATTGTTATTTTTACTTAATGTAAGGTTGTATCTATAATGTAATTGCATGATGGCTAATTAATGTACTCATCTTAAAGTTATGTTCCTTGATATTTATCATAAATCTGCTCTTAAAATCTTTAAAAATGTTATTTAAAAGATTGTTTTAATAAAAAATATAATTGTTTTGGATGGAAGTAATACAGATAAACTTTTCCTTCCTTTCTACCTTTGCCTACTTTCCAAATTAAACAAAACATTTTAAATTGTGGACATTTTAACAAACTCATATTTTAAAATAATTCACAAGAGGTTAAATTAGAAATAACAACCTTGTTCCTCTCCCAAAAGACATATTGCCTTCTCAGAAATAAGTCCCTAATACATTCTCACATTGAAGCTTCAGCCATAACTGAAGATGGATATTCTGGCAATACATCATAATAGAAATAACTTTTCAAAGAAAGAGTAGATAGTACTTTCTGACTGGAGCAAAATTGTTACAAAATTTGCATATGCTCAATAGCATTAAAGTGCTGACATTCCTTGTTTTTATGTCCCTGGAAGAAGACTCTGGAGAATGTGGAACCAATGGAGAATTATTTCTGAAACATGCTGTAGAGTAACCAAAAATTCTTCTTCCTCCTGCTACAGGATTCTCATTTCCTAAATGGGTCAAAAATTTTAGATAACAAAGTTATTTTTTTTTAATGAAAGATGCATTTTAATCATGTCTGAGGACCATAAAATCTTTAGAATAAATGACAAATGCTAACAGAGAAAGGCTGTCAGAGAATTACCAAAATGACCTTAATTTATATTGTTGATTTTAAAGCAATTTGCTTTATATCAGCTGTCCTTTATCGAAGGCTTAATACTGTTACACTTAACTGACTTGAATAGTGACAATGAGGAAAATGTAGGGGCTAGGCAAAAACACTTAATTGAATTCTCATTTTAAAAATAAAACAATTAGACTACATTCTTTCTTTTTAGAAAGTCCTAGGAATGTTGTTTAGTCACTAAGTCATATTATAATCTTTTGTGACTCCGTGGACTGTAGCTGACCAGGCTCCTCTGTTCATGGGATTTCCTAGGCAAGAATACTGGAGTAGGTAGCCATTCCCTACTCCAGGGGTCCTCCTGACCCAGGGCTTCAACCAGATTCTTTATTACTGAGCTACCTGGGAAGCCTAGGAATCTATACGAATCTACTGTTATAACCTCTCTCAGGTAAATGTGTTGTTTTGACAATCCAGGGACTGACAATCTCCCTGGTAATTTCAATTTCATTTGCTGTAGGCAGAGAAATCAACTCTTGAAAGTTGTATCAGCATGTATAATCACACATGGTAATAATAAAAATTATGTCAGTTGTAGTAATAGATTACTATATTGATGGAATCAGAATTTGTGAGATCAGTTCAATGAAGTGGCACCAATGCAAAGTGATAGTTTTATTTACTTGGAGACAGGGTCTCCATGATTAAAGGATATAAAGAGCTAAGCTGCATTCATCTTAACAGCTTTTGAAGGTACTAAAGTGCCAAAGTACCACTGAATATGTGAAACAAGAATACTGTATTGACATCTGCTTATAAGCTGTAGAGTCAAGATAATTAAACATTGTTCTGGAGGGATGAGAAGATTTAATTAGCCCAGGACATTTAGACACCATTAAAAAGTTTAAGTATTCATTCACCAATCTTAGAGCTGTTGTTCAATGGTACTAATGGATACTAATTCATTATCATGGTATTTATACACAAATTAATGGCATTTATAACATAAATGGTAGAATTAATACAACAATTTTTTAAACATGAATATTGCCTTTAGAAAAAAAAGTAATACCCCGTAAATTTATTTTACTGAAGTGTTTTGACTGTAGTACACAGATTCTATTATTGCTCTTCTAGTTTTCAGTGCATCAAATTACAACTCGTTATTGTTGAAAGATTTTACTCTTTCAACCTATTGTATCTAAAATATTTATATAAACTTATCACCTGTCTGGCCTTAGAGATAAAAGTCTTACAGTACAGGTTTTTGATTTTTAAAAGAGCTATTTTAAACTTTTAAAATAGCAAATTCATGTATATCACAGTTATTTTAAAGACATGTCATATTCTTTCATATAAAACATTTGTAAAGGCTGTGAGGAGAAATAAAATACTCCCACTATCATCCCCATTTTCATAAGTTTGATATTTTGAAAAAAAAACCTGCAATACTTTTTATTTCAAAAATCTTTTGCACTTAGTGTGTTTTTGAATAGTCCCAAGAAAGTGGAAATCATCTTTCTTTAGAAAAATATCTCCCCCTTTTATGAAATAAGCGAGAAAACCAGCGTTAACTACTAAAGTAGATTTTACAAATTTCAAGACTAAAGTAAGAGAGGTACTTTCTGTTATTAAACACCTGGCTTGGAAGAAGAAATGTGTGAAAACACATTCCAAAGCATACTTTTTCTGGATAAAGAATATTTGAAAGTGAAAGTGAAAGTCACTCAGTCGTGTCCGACACTTTGCGACCCCCTGGACTATACAGTCCATGGAATTCTCCAGGCCAGAATACTGGACTGGGTAGCCTTCTCTTCTCCAGGGGATCTTCCAACCCAGGGATCAAACCCAGGGATCCCAATCCAGGGTCTCCCGCATTGCAGGCAGATTCTTTACCAGCTAAGCCCTAGGGAAGCCCAAAGAATATTTAATTTTAGTATAATCAATGCATCTTTTTAAATAAGTGTAATCTTTGGATTCTTGTCTAGCTACATTTATGCTTGGCCACAAGCTCTCACTGACCTAATGGACATGAGTTTGAGTAAGCTCCGGGAGTTGGTGCTGGACAGGGAGGCCTGGTGTGCTGTAGTGCATGGGGTCGCAAAGAGTTGGACACGACTGAGCGACTGAACTGAACAAGCTCTTAGAGCAATGTTTTTACTTAAGGTCAGTGAATAATGTCCTCTTATTGCATTATTCAGTCTTGGTAAGCAAGTCATTTTACAATATGTGAGAAGCAGTCATAATACAAAGTATGTCAGAATACTTCAGTGGAATTCTAAAGTAAAGCTGATATGAAAATATAAAAACACTAAATTGGTAAGTAGTTAATGATAAACAGGTAGCTTATTTAATTTGCTAGTATAGACTGTCTCAAAGGGTTGCAATATAAAGCTGCTTTCTTGTGTTATAAATATAATTTATATTAGATATATTCACTGCTGCCAAGGGTCATTACTTTTTCAGTGAAAGGGATGTACCTTAGCAACTGGATGAACTTATAAAGAGAATAATATCATTTTAAAAGATAATTATAACTAAATTTTTGAGTATAAAAATATTCTCAGAAGTCAACACTTTGAATATAGAGTGTCTGATATTTCTAAAGCCTTATTCTCTTCTTTGCCAGTGTACAAATTTTAAGAATAATGAGTACCCCCCACCACCACGACTCTTATTTCAATGAAACTTCAGCTTACATTGGAATGCAAAATTTAGAGGTACAAATATGACATTCAGTGTATAAAAGTGACATTTTGTGTATAAAAGTGCTTTTTATGACTAAATGATATACTTGCATAGATGAACAGCAGTATAAAGATGTTATCTCTTTCTATTATATTTATTATTTGTATTCCACATGTGTTACAAAGAAAATTACCAAGATGTTTATCTTTTGTATATGTAATAACTACTGATGGATTAAAAATAGTTTAAAAGTCAACCTGTGTTTCAAATACTGAAGTGTTTTATCAGACTTCCAAAAGTGACACAAAGTTGTGACATCTCTGGAGTGTTTGGTCTATTTATATTATGGCCATAATTATAGTCTCATATTATGCTCTGCTTACCTGGTATCATCAGTATGAGTACATGTTTTCCAATTTGGCAGAAAGATGAGCTTCGATTTACATACAAATAATATTAAATTAATGGAAACCTTTGAATAAACTGAATAAGGGCATACTCAGTTCAGTTCAGTTCAGTCGCTCAGTCGTGTCCGACTCTTTGTTCCTTTTCAAATAGTTATATGCAATGGACTGTTTTACTTCTTTAAAAAAAAGGCGGGGGTGCTTAAGGAGAAGTCTGGCTGAAGCCTACTATACACAGGTAGTAGTTTATATAGTTTCCCAGTCATAAGGAAAAGGTATGGGGTGGGTACTAGGGAGGGGAGAGGGAGACAGGGAGACAGATCTTATCTTTAAATGAATTGTAAATTTCTATTTTTTTTTTCTGGGTAGGCAAAAAAAGAAAAGGTTTATTTCAATGAAGATGTTAGGAGCCCTTGCTCTAAAACTTAATAAGCAGCTGAAAGTTAATGAAATATTCTTTAAAAGAATGAAAAATCTCATTTCTAAGGCAACCTCATTTCTTTGAACTTTGAAGTTTAAAAAGAGCAGCATTTTAAATGATATAAAATGCACACTTACATATGAAAATGTCATCTAGAAATTTCAATGTGTTGCCACCCACTAATTACAGATATTAAGTCTGTCTCTTATACACATCTCATTTTCATCAACATTGTACAAGGGTTGTCTTTTCTCAACGTCCTCCAACAGTTGATATGTTTTGTTTTTTGAATAATAGCCAATATAAATAAGAGGCGTGAGATGATATCTCATTGTGGTTTTGATTTGCATTTCCCTGATGATTATATAACTGTTGACCATTTGAACGTTTTCTTTAGATAATTGTCTATTCACACTCTTTTCCCATTTAAATCTCATTTCTAAGGCAACCTCATTTCTTTGAACTTTGAAGTTTAAAAAGAGCAGCATTTTAAATGATATAAAATGCACACTTACATATGAAAATGTCATCTAGAAATTTCAATGTGTTGCCACCCACTAATTACAGATATTAAGTAGTCCAGTTTTATAAAAGATTCAATTTTTACTTAAAATTGTACTGCTTACTTAAACAATACATCTAAAAAGTTACTGTTGAGAGAAAGAATGGCAAAGTTTAATCTACACTAATTAAATCTCAGTCAGCATTTTAAAGGTATTAATTTACCTTTCTTCTATTAATACTTTTAACATATATTTCTTTATGGTTCTAGGTATTTATTTCTGATTTTATTGAAAAAAAATAAGTGTGAGTTTATGAAGTGAATTACCTAATCTTCTTTCTCTGAATGCAAGGTAATGTTAATTGCTAATTCTAAACAATTGATTTTTTTGTTGAAGTGTAACTGATGTACAATATTGTATTAGTTTTTGGTGTCCAGCAAAATAATTAGTCTCTAAGTTGTGTCTGACTCTTTGTGACCTCATGTACTGTAGCCCACCAGGCTCCTCTGTCCATGCGATTTCCCAGGCAAGAATACTAGAGTGGGTTGCCATTATCTTCGCCAGGGGATCTTCATGATTCAGGGATCAAACCCATGTCTCTTGCATTTGAAGGTGGATTCTTTACTGCTAAGCCACCAGGGAAGCCATCTATTTATCTATCTCTCTCTATATATATATATATATTATTTCTCAGATTTTTTCTATTATAGGTTATTACAATATATTGAATATAGTCCCTGTGCTAAACAGTAGGATCTTGTTTATTTTATATATCATAGCTTGTATCTGTTAATCCCAAACTTTTCATTTATCCCTCCCCTACTTTCATAATCATGTTTGTTTTCTATGTCTGTGGGTCTGTTTCTATTTTGTAAATAAGTTCATTTGTATATTTTTTAAGATTTCAAATACAAGTGATATCATATGATATTTGACTTTCTCTGACTTACTTCACTAAATATGACAGTCTCTAAGTCCATCCATGGTGCTGCAAATGACATTACCTCATTCCTTTTTATGACAGAGTAATATTTCACTATATATATGTACCACATCTGTTTATCTATTCATCTGTTGACAGACATTTAGGTTGCTTCCATATCTTGGCTATTGTAAATAATGCTGCTCTGAACAAAGGGGTCATGCGTCTTTTCGGACTATATATATATATATATATATACACACATCTCAGACACTTTTAATCCACACAGAATATAATCTACCAATTAATTTTATGCATAACCTTTTTTCCAGAGCTTTTTCATTCTTGGCAAGATAATAAAGAAACTGCTTGGATTATATATATTTTTAGATCTAGTAATTAATTACTGCTTGTTTAAAGAAGACAATACCCATTTTGTTATTTTGGTCACTTAATTCTACTGTTTTTGCCATGGTTAAAAATTTAAGTCAAGAAATTGTAATCAAATATTGTCCAATTATAAACCAAGTGAAGTAGGCATAATTTATAATTTACCAAGTGTATATCAGCATAATCAGATTCAAGAGTAATGAATTTAGTGAAGAGTCAGAGAAAGAAATGGCAACCTACTCCAGTGTTCTTGCCTGGAAAATCCCATGGACAGAGGAGCCTGGTAGGCTACAGTCCATGGGGTCTCAAGGAGTTAGACATGACTGAGCGATAGGTCCTATGCATTATTAATAAAGAAAATGTTATGATCCTAGTTAAATTTTTCTCATTTGAAGATGATATCACATCCTTAAAGAAACTCAGTGTGGCATGGAAGGCAAAGCCCTAAGCTAGGCGTGAAGATCCAGATTCTAGTTTTATGAACTTGAGCAAGATGCTGATATACACTTGGTAAATCTGATTATGCTGATATACACTTGGTAAACAACATAATGGGAAAGACTAGAGATACCAAGGGAACATTTCATGCAAAGATGGGCTCGATAGAGGACAGAAATGGTATGGACCTAAAAGAAGCAGATGAAACTAAGAAGAGGTGGCAAGAATACAAAGAAGAACTGTACAAAAAAGATCTTCATGACCCAGATAATCATTATGGTGTGATCACTCATCTAGAGCCAGACATCCTGGAATGTGAAGTCAAGTTGGCTTTAGAAAGTATAACTACGAACAAAGTTAGTGGAGGTGATGGAATTCCAGTTGAGCTATTTCAAATCCTAAAAGATGATACTTGAAAGTGCTGCACTCAATATGCCAGCAAATTTGGAAAACTCAGCAGTGGCCACAGGACTGGAAAAGGTCAGTTTTCATTCTAATCCGAGAGAAAGGCAATGCCAAAGAATGCTCAACTACCGCACAATTGCACTCATCTCACACGCTAGTAAAATAATGCTCAAAAATCTCCAAGCCAGGCTTCAGCAATATGTGAACTGTGAATTTCCAAATGTTCAAACTGGTTTTAGAAAAGGCAGAGGAACCAGAGATCAAATTGCCAACATCTGCCGGATCATCAAAAAAGCAAGAGAGTTCCAGAAAAACATCTATTTCTGCTTTCTATATTGGAAGGACTGATGCTGAAGCTAAAACTCCCATACTTTGGCCACCTCATGTGAAGAGTTGACTCATTGGAAAAGCCTCTGATGCTGAGAGGGACTGGGGGCAGGAGGAGAAGGGGACAACAGAGGATGAGATGGTTGCATTGCATCACCGACTTGATAATGAGTCTGAGTGAACTCCGGGAGTTGGTAATGGACAGGGAGGCCTGGCATGCTGCGATTCATGGGGTTGGAAAGATTCGGACACAACTGAGTGACTGAACTGACCTGATAAGCGATTAGGTTTAGGAATGCAGCTATATTGTAAATACAAAATGGCCTCTATTTTCATGGAACTTACATTCCAGATGGGTGTCATTTTCTTACTGGATAGTCTCTAAATTCTCTTTCATTTAAAAAATTCTATGATAGTAATGTTGTTTCAGATTGCCAAGAAAGGACACAAGAGATGTAGCAATTGTACATTAAGTATGGAAGGAGAAAAGGAAAGAATAAACAAACCCATGCACACAAAAGTGTTCAATTTAAAACCGTTTACATAATCATTTTACTAAGAAGTCTAACAATGTGTTTCCAATTTATAGTTTAGCAGATGTTTTTCCAATATTTAATATTTCGGTCTGTTTTATTTAAATTCTATTTGTTTATTTTTTCTTTAGCAAACTCCTGTGGAAATCTAAGAGGATATCTTTTTATAGATGAAAATAAGCCCTTTTAATTGACAGATTACATAGGCAGCAAGAGCATTTTATTAGCTAAGTTCATAGCTCTTCTAAGTAGTTACATAATAAAAATGAAATGGCTTAAGGCTAACATTTTCAAAGTGATGAGTGGGTAGCTGAGAAACTAAGTCTGAGTAGGAGAGATGAAAATTCCTACATCATTTGAAATGTTACCTAAACTCAAATGTATCCTGTTCTAAAATCTATGATACTTTATTCAAAGCACTTTCACATTCATCATTTCATTTGAACCTCACAAGATTGAGACCACCAGAATTTGAAACAGAAGGAAAAATGAAAAACAAAAAACTAAATAAATGCTATCTTTCCTTGTAAATGATTAGTATTAAGGTTCTATTCATTCTCCATTATGGTCAGGGTAGCTGAGAAACTAAGTCTGAGTAGGAGAGATGAAAATTCCTACATCATTTGAAATGTTACCTAAACTCAAATGTATCCTGTTCTAAAATCTATGATACTTTATTCAAAGCACTTTCACATTCATCATTTCATTTGAACCTCACAAGATTGAGACCACCAGAATTTGAAACAGAAGGAAAAATGAAAAACAAAAAACTAAATAAATGCTATCTTTCCTTGTAAATGATTAGTATTAAGGTTCTATTCATTCTCCATTATGGTCTAGCTGCTAATCTTCAACACCATTGCAACACTAGATGTGTGTTTTCTCTCTCGTTTCCATCCTAACTACCAAATCAATAACAGCACTTTCTGGTAATGCCTATCACCTTTCTTTTTTTCTAGTTCGAGTTAGGAATATGGAAGTAAGAATACAACTGGGAAGGTTGACATAATTTGAGTGGGGGTTAGTGTGGTCCTTTAAATTTAGTTCTGTTTTACACCAGTCTTTATAAATGTGTGAGTGTGTATGTGTGCACTCATGTGTGCTTTGTGCATTGAACCCAAATATGTAGTTTTAAAATATCTTCTCAAGTACACACTATCTGATCAATCTTTAATAATTACCATTGGGTTGGCCATAAAGTTTGTTCAGATTTTCCTATAACATCTATGGAAAAGCCTGAACAAACGTTTTGGCCAACCCAATACATGTTCAGAAGAAGAAACATCCTGCCTATACTCTATTCACAGGGTCTGTTTTCCTTATTTATGCTGGGGTCCAAAAAATAATTCAAAGAATAGGAAAAAAAGGAGAGGAGGATGGCCAGACCTTCTGGTTCAGAAGTAATTTAATAAAATTTTAATTGCAAAATGGCATTGCTTCAAAGCAGTACTTAATGTCCTTAAATGTCATATGAATTCTGGAAAACAAAAAATAGAGTGTTTAGAATACCTATTCTTTTAGCCACCACCTAGAGGATCATTTTGATAATTTGGCAAGCTGTAAAAGTGAAAAATGGTAATATTAGAAATAGACATAGTAATATTTTCATTTTTTCCTAATCTCAGATACATGGAATTGAGCTTGACTGTTCTGTTTAAGAAGGCAGGTAATAACTGTAAAAAGTTTAGCCTGTTTGTAACTATCATTATTTTCTCCTTTATTGACAAGTGCTCAAGATTATTTAACCATCATAAAGTCCGTTGTGATTTATTATTAGTGAATGATTATTGTCTAAACTCTTCAGTTTTTAAAATCTCCAAGTATTTTGTTGTTTTAAAATATAAAGCCTTATTCTGTCATTAGGAAGCTGGTGACTGAAAAATAGAATTTTTAACACTGTCCAATATACTTTCTCATTGTGTCATAGTTAAAGTACCAGTAAGTGCTTCATTATTTTCTAGGGATGAATATCTTCTGTACTTAAATGAGGATTGCCCTCCAAGGAAAAGACAAAAGTAATCAATATTTCATTGAAATATTATACACTGGTAGTTTTTCCAGATGACTTAGCCTTAAGTATAAGTTTATCAAAAGTATTGCATCTGTTCCTTGCTTTCCTGTTGGCCTTCATCAAGTTTGTCTAGACTAATCATATTTTTGACAATTTTACTCCTTTGGATTTTTGTTCAGTGAAATGATCAAGATGTCAGAGTTTAAACTATTTCTATGTCTGGCATCTTGGGAAGCTACAGCAACCATTTAAGGTCATCATATATTACTTGATGACTAATTATTTCACTGTACTACAACAAACTCAAAGGAATAAAAGGAATAATGTAAGTACCAAAAGTCCTTAAACTGAAACTGTCAAGGAGAAAACAAAATAACCTTTCAACAAGTACATGGTAACTAAGTACAACACATTAAGAGAAAATTAGACCATTCCAAGGGTCCCTTTCTACCCTTGAGCCTATAAATAAAGATTGGTTACCTCTTTGGTATTCCTTGGAATTCTTCCACTACGTAAATGACAGATTAGATGTTTGAATAAAAACCAGAAGACTCATGCATTTTAAAAGGATGTACAAATACAAACATTGAAGCTAAAAAAACAAAGAGGATTTAATGACAAGTTGTACTGCCAGACACTTCCAATTAAAGAAAGTCAAAATTTTTTGAGGTTAATTTGTCTAATATATATATCAGAAGGAATATGTTTGTACCTATATCACATGTATACAACATTTTCAACTGGCTAACAACAGATAGGAAATGGCACCCCACTCCAGTACTCTTGCCTGGAAAATTCCATGGACTGAGGAGCCTGGTGGGCTTCAGTCCATGGGGTCGCAAAGAGTCGGACACGACTGAGCGACTTCACCAACAACAGATATATTAAGTAATCCAGAAAATCTGCTACTGAATATGCAAACTCACATTATGAATTTTTCTCATAATTATGCCACTAGATTATTTATAATACGTCTATGTTGAGGAAAATGTTAATGTAATATTTAGAAAGCCACTAGTTTGCTTGTTTTATGGACACAAAGTAGGAGCAATGAGCACATAGGCAGCAATGAGCACAGTGCCTCCTATATTTACCTGTAATCAGACTAACCATAGTTCCATATTTCTCTAAAGTTTAGATAACTATAATTTTACACTCAGGGTCCATGGTGAGCAGAGTATGAAACTGTGAAATCGGATCTAAGATCTACCACATTCTTAGACCACAGTAATGAATAGAGGGTCAAGAAGACTACCTGGTAGAGAGCAGAATTTAGTCAGAAACCATAGGTTCTAGAACCACCACTGCTTTTAATACACATTTGACTTTAGGCAAGCACTCCATTATAACTTAATCACATATTTGTTAAGCAAATTTATATACTTGAAAAGATTATTGGGGGCTCAAATGAAATAACAGATATAATTTTTAAGGTTAAGACTATGTAGTTTAAAGTATCTCTTATTGTGCTATATATTTTGACTTAAGAACATTGATCAGCCTCAAAAACCTACCACAAATATATTTCAAAATTTTGATTTACAAAAATATGAGTAGAAACACAATGAGAAACCTGTTTGAAGTGAGAAAGTAGATAAGGAAAAGGGGTGCCAGAAGATACATTTTTCCTTTTTTTCCTGCCTCCTGCAGATATAGAGAAAAACAAATTCTTAAAAATGTCTCACTTTTTTTTTAAGTCAGTACTGTGAGTTCAGCAGTTTCCCTAAAATGTTTGTTGTTTAACATGAGAAATGGTAGTCTTTGAAGAGTTTCAAATTCTAAATGTTGCCATAGAAACACAGCTTAAGACACTGGATAGAATGAACCATATACAACTCATTGTTTTTTTTTTTTTCCTCCTGATAAGGATTTTCTTAGGAGAATATCTTGGTAAAACTAGACTATGAAATAGGTTGAAAGATATGGCATGAAGCTCTTTGCTGGGTTGTCATTGCAGAGCCTGGTCCTTGTTTAACCACAAATACATTTTGTTCGTGTGTTTAAAAGATATCTCTGCACTGCCCTGCAAAACTACTGTCAGGAAAAACACTACTGAGAACAGAGCTATTCTCTCTATCAAATATAGCCTGGAAGCAGCCAGAGGATAATGTGTTTTCTTATTAGGATATATATATATATATATATATATATATATATTTAACATAAATATTTTGAGATATCTAGAAACCAAAAATTTTAGTTATGAAAGTAGAGGATTTGAGACTCCTTTTGGTCTTTGTGGTAAATCTTATAAATAACATGCATATATAGCATGTGAAATTTAAGAAACAAAAGAGAAAGAATGTAAAGGTTCCAAGTTATTTTAACACTCAAACAGAATGACTTTTAAACTTCTACATATTTTTGCATAGATGAAATAGAAAAGGTATCATTTTATAGCTATATTTTTGCTACTTAACATTGAGGTTTTACATTGAAAATAAAACCTCATATTGTCATATGATGCTGGACAGCCTGTAATAAGAACAGTAGGATTCAAGAATACTAAATGCCAAACGATGAATGCCTTTCTCCTTTTCTGAACTTATTTGCAGCCCTCCATTAAGGATGGAAATCCTGAGAAGAGGTAGTGGTTAGGGGGCTTTTTTGAGTTTATATGAAGGAAAAGTTGAGTTGTAACAATCCTAGATTTCTTAACCTTACTTTCAAAGTCTTGGTTTATTTACTTTAATATCATATGTCTTTTTTTTTTTTTTTTTACAGTCCAAAGGTCTTGAAAACATGGACTGCTTCATGAGTTTGTGTGTCACTCTTATGCAGGGGCCATGCTAATTGTCTCTATATTGTGCCAATTTTAGTATAGGTGCTGCTGAAGCGAGCACTCATATTTGTAAAATTTATCAATCCATATATTTTCCATCAAATCTATTAAATATAGTCATAGGAACATAAAGATACAAATGAAGTTTAAAATAATAATTTTAATAATTTAGTGAAATAATTTACTTCTTAGTGTTTTTGTTTTCTTAGAATTTATCATTTAATATACAGTTTACTGCAAATAAGTTAATTCCTAATTCATTTAGATCACTAAAGTGAGAGTCAGTGAATTATTACCTTAGGCCAATTACAGTTCTTTGGCAATCTTAAGAGTTAATATAGCTTTTCAAGTTTGTCTACATGACAGCTAGGTAAGAGCTTTTGCCCTGAAAATATCTGGCTCACTAAACAGAGAATCATCCCTGATATCTCAGTTGGTAATGAATCTGCCTGCAATGCAGGAGACCCTAGTTTCATTCCTGGGTCAGGAAGATCCACTGGAGAAGGAATAGACAACACATTCCAATATTCTTGGGCTTCCCTTGTGGCTCAGCTGGTAAAGAATCTGCCTGCAATGTGGGAGACCTGGGTTCGATCCTTGGATTGGGAAGATCCTCTGGAGAAGGAAAAAGCTACTCACTCCAGTATTCTGCCTTGAGAATTCCATGGGATGCATTCCAAGAGTTGGATACGACTGAGCAACTTGCACTTCAATAGAGAACCATAGAATATTTAAAGCCCAATTACACATGGGGAATTAGCACTTTAACTCCTGATGATCTTAAGGATGCAATCGATAAGCCTGCTGGTCCATATTAATCTTGTAATAGTTAAGTGAAGATAACCTTCCTTCATAGCTATGCTGTTCATATTTCATTTAATAATAAAAATTTAAGGCAGGAAACACCAAACAATCCTGTTAAGAACAGCAAATTGTAACACAGTTCAATAATCTCAACTTCAGCATATTAAATTTAACATATATGTGTATGTATGGCTGCTGAGTTTCCCAAAGTCATATTTGAAAATCCACAGAATATGTATGAAAGTGTTAGTTGGTCAGTTGTATCTGACTCTTTGTGACTCCATGGACTATATAGCCCTCCAGTCTCCTCTGTCCATGGGATTTCCCAGGCAAAAATACTGGAGTGGGTTGCCATTTCCTCTCCAAGGGATCTTCCCAATGCAGTGATCAAATCTGGGTCTCCTATATCGCAGGAAGTTTCTTTACCATCTGGGCCATGTGTCAGTGTCTCAATTTGAGGCTGTCTCTACATGTTATGAATACTCTTTTTTTGTTGTAGTTGTAGAGACAAAATGAAGTCATTTTAGTAAAATTCTTTGCATAACATCTAAGTTCATGTTGAGCTATTTTTATTTCATTTTGTTAGGTTCTCATTAGTTATTTATTCTATATATAGCAATGTATGTGTCAATCCCAATCAAACTCTTGGTATCCGTATGCTTCTTCTCTAAGTCTGAATATTCTTAATGTATATACTACCTATAACTATTTAAAACTATGTATGTAATTATATTCATTTAATCTTTGTATCAAAGCTGTTATCCTCATTTTAAAAGTGAGAAATATTTCATTTTATAGAAAAGCTAAGTAAATTGCCTAAGTTCATACAGCTAGACTATTACTTTAAAAATTATTTTGTATAAATAAATGCTTATGTGTGATGTTACTTTGGAGAAGGCAATGGTACTCCACTCTAGTACTCTTGCCAGGAGAATCCCATGGATGGAGGAGCCTGGTGGGCTGCAGTCCATGGGGTCACCAGGAGTCGGCTTAATCCAAAATATAAAATGGATTGAAATTTTTAAATGATTTTATCAAGTGATATGAAATATTATTTTACAGAATATTTCAAATAAACTTTAATTCTGTAGTCCAAGTTACTTTACTTTTCAGATTTAACACTTCTCTCTTATAAAAGTAAATGGTCTTGATAAGTTTTTTTTCATACTTGTTTCTTCTTTGCCTATGTCTAACAGAATCCTGACATTTAGGGTACATATTTATGTATATCAGTAGTGACCTTTTTCATTTCTGAACTTTAGAAAGGAAAGATAAATGTTTGGGTACTGTCATCGCTCATTTTCCATGAACAGACTCTATGACAAGTGCATATCAGTCTCATTGCCAAGTATGTTGCAGGTGAATGCAACTATGTAGATCTTCCTCGACTTACAATGGGGTCATGTTCCCAAACACATTGTAAGTTGAAAATATAAGTCAAAAATGCATTTAATACACCTAACCTACTAATAGACTTAATCATACCTTAGCCTAGCCTACTCTAAAGTTGCTCAGAACAAATATATTAGCCTGCAATGGGCAAAATCATCTAACACAAAGCCTATTTTATAATAAAGTGCTTAACATCTCACGTAACTTACTACTATACTGAAAGTGAAAAACAGACTGGTTGTAAGCTTATCAGTTATTTATGCTTGTGATCATGGGTGATGGCTGAATGGGAGCTGACTCTTGCCCAGCATCAAGATAGGGTAACACACTATATACTGCTAGCCCAGGAAAAAATAAAAATTCAAAATTTGAACTATGGTTTCTACTGAATTCGAATTGCTTTTACACCATTGGTAAAGTTGAAAAAAATCATTAAGTTAGAGGACTGTCTGTATTTTTAAAGAAGAGATGGTAATGATATCTGAATATTTTTTTACTTTCCAGTGAACTGCCAGCTATAAAGAATGGTAATGCCTGAGCCCGATACTGTGTGTGCCAAATTCTACACAATGGAGTATTACTCAGCTATTAAAAAGAATACATTTGAATCAGTTCTAATGAGGTGGATGATGCTGGAGCTGA
>SJXQ01007618.1:0-45132 GCA_006408695.1 Aepyceros melampus | reverse complement strand
ACCCTGATGCTGGGAGGGATTGGGGGCAGGAGGAGAAGGGGACGACCGAGGATGAGATGGCTGGATGGCATCACTGACTCAATGGACATGAGTCTGAGTGAACTCCAGGAGTTGGTGATCGACAGGGAGGCCTGGCGTGCTGTGATTCATGGGGTTGAAAAGAGTTGGTACACGACTGAGTGACTTAACTGAACTGATCTGATGGAAACAGAGTCCTAGGTGCCAGCTCCCACATTTAATGAGCATCATTATCTTTAAACCTTGTATTATAGATATCACTGTAGGTGTCTTTCATTTCACAAGATTTTTTACAGCAAGGACCATATCTTTGTCACCTTTGGAATACATAGCACCTATACATAATAATCAATGTTTATTGTTTGACTGACAGATTGATTAAATAAATGGTAAAGCTGCTTATATCTCTATTATAAAACCTCATATATTCCATTTAAATATGGTTCTTAAAATGCTTTGTTTCAAAAGAGCTGTTAGCCCATTTAGAAAGCAATTTTGCTCATAACAGAAAATTGGGTAACTACAAGGTTTTTCAAAAGATGAACTGATTCTGAAAGCAGATGTATTTGATTTTGTGTGATGGTTGCTACGGGAACACCTAAATGCAAATTTCATTTTACATAAGACTCAGTTAAAATATTGATCAGAAAAGAGAGAAGAAGCTTCCAGCCAAATCATAAAGTGACTTGAGAAACTGCTTTCTGATTGGAAGGGGAAAAAGGATTCTGTTTTATGTAATCAGTCTATTTCAGCATAGATGGAGAGTGGAGAGTTAGCAGCAAGGAAGCAGAGAGGAGACGCTGCCAGTTTCCATCTCGTGCTAAGATTCAGAAAAGCAGAAGCAAAATAGCTAACTGCTAGCAGTTTAATTCCTTCAGCACTTAGTGATCTGAATTTCAACTTAAAGCTCACATCTTACGGAAAAATTCCCCTGCCCTTGGGAGGGTGTGGTGCCTTAATCCATGTTCTTACAGTACCAGGAAGCTCTTCTCTTTAATGTAAATTCTGGGAGATCAGAGATCATGTCTTATTCATGCCTATATCCCAAGCACCTGGCCCAGTGGCTCACTCCCCTTTTTAGTTTCTTGTCTCACTCCCTGCTTCGCAGACCAGATGGAACAGAAAAAAAAAAAAAAGGAGTTTCTGCAACAAGCTGCTCCCTCCGCTCACCTTTGGACCTTTATACAGACTGTTCTCCCTACCCTGAGCCCCAAGCCGTACCATTCCCTGACAAAATCTTTCCTATCCTTCAGTTCTATGTTTATAAACTTCTTCCTTCAAGACCTCCATAACTCTCCAAGTCTGGAGGAGGAATCCCAAGCACCTGGCCCAGTGGCTCACTCCCCTTTTTAGTTTCTTGTCTCACTCCCTGCTTCGCAGACCAGATGGAACAGAAAAAAAAAAAAAAGGAGTTTCTGCAACAAGCTGCTCCCTCCGCTCACCTTTGGACCTTTATACAGACTGTTCTCCCTACCCTGAGCCCCAAGCCGTACCATTCCCTGACAAAATCTTTCCTATCCTTCAGTTCTATGTTTATAAACTTCTTCCTTCAAGACCTCCATAACTCTCCAAGTCTGGAGGAGGGGGACCTCTGGGTGTTCCAGGTCTACCCTAACATGGCACTTATCTCATGTTAGTTTATTTCATGGTGGAAAATAATACTTCATCTCATCCTCAGCACCTAGCACAGTACCTGCCATATTACATGAACTTAAAAAGTACTTGATGACTGCATTAAAAAAATTGCCTACAGAAGACAAAGGAATCTGACAGGTGTGGGGTGATACGAGGATGCATATGAGAAAAATTCTTGCTCACAACATCAGGAAGGATCCAAACAAATACATAATTAACGCCAACACAAGGCAGACTGTAATGAATGCTACAATTAAGGCAAACATGTACTATGAATTGTCTGGAACCATCTTGATTTAAAATAATCTATCACATTGTTCCTATAAGTATACTTATCGTTGTCAAAGCATGTGTCCTGATTTAGAGTTCAGCAAATGCAGTCGCTGTAGTGATCACCAAAGTATAAGCAAATTGCTGTAGGGTATAGAAAACAGAAAGACTTATTAGAGGAAGTGCAATTTGAATTGGGCTTTGAGTGGAGAGGGTGACAGGCAGAAAGAGATGAGTAAAGAGGAGAAAAATTTCAGGCAAAGGAAATCAGCCTAAGCAAGAGCTTTAGGCAGGAAGGTGAAGGATGGAGAGAAGGAATGGTGAATAAACCAGTATGACAGGAGTAGGAAATAAGAAGTCATTTTAAAGCTTGAGGAAGATTAGAAATGACAAAGGAATTCCTGACTTTGGTTAGTTGAAAGTAGATAGATATCTTTCTCATAAGGGAGCGAAGTTGACTGTTCACATAGGAAGACAGGCTACAGAGGCTGTGACTCTTAGGAAGGGGTCAGAGCCATCTTTCTTAGGGATAGGGAGAAATTGTAACTCTCAGAAGTTAGAAAGAAGCCTTGCTGGAAGTGGTGGGGAGGTGGGAGGATGGAAAGAACAAGAATCCTATATACTTTTTAAATTTAACTGTGTATCGTTAATGGTGATGTGCAAGTATTAAAAAGATTTCTATTCAAGGGTGGAATACAATTGAGCAGAACATGCTAATCTATTTTTCAGTTAAGCACGCCTACAGAAAGCATCATTTAACTGAAAGAAAGCAAAGTATCGAAGAGGGGATAGTCTAAGTCCTAATATAGTGATAGTGATATCCCAATACCTAAAGCTAATGTTCTAGCCCCGGGTTGGGAAGATCCTCTAGAGGAGGGCATGGTAACCCACTCCAGTATTCTTGCCTGGAAAATCCCTTGGACAGAGAAGCCTGGTGGGCTACAGTTCATGGGGTTGCACAGAGTTGGACATGAGTAAAGCAGCTTAGCACACACACACGGATGTATAGATCCACACTATTATCAACCAAGTTGTGCTTTTAACTTACTGACAGGTAGCACATAAAAGTTTCGCTTAATTAACTGCTTCATTAAAATGGGTTTATAGACAACACCTAATATACTCGAATATCTGCTTACAAATCTGTGAAGCTCTTTACATTTAATTCTCATGCAGTACACATCATCCCAAAGAAAGCCTTGCAAACTCATTCACTTACCCATATCTCAATCCTGCAGATATCTAAGAAAGGGACATTTGGTGTCTGCCATTCATTGCACCAGCTGCCGATATGAACTGGCTCCTCAAGAATGGAAAACCTGATAGGAAAACTAGGCAGCTCCCCTAATCCTCCAGTTCTAGGTCTCCCTAGTGTTGTGGGCTTCTCTGGTTTATTCTAGGAATTCATTTCATCAGATACTGACAAATTCAAATGTATGTACAAAACTCTCCAAAGCAAATTATTGTAAGTTACTTTTTAAATTATCCACATATTCATACTAGACTCTCAGCTAGAAGAGGCCCAGGGACAATTAGTTCAAACCTTATGTTTTAGGGACAAGTAAACGCAGATAGCTAAGGCCACCCACAGAAGTGTACAGGTTATTCACTGCATGTAACCAATATGAGTACAACCACCCTTGAGTTGTGCAGTGCATAACCCGAACAACCATATGTATATCCTGTATGCCCTTTGTCACAGATTTAACTAACTGTAGAACCAAGAAGGTTCATGGTTAAGTATGGAGGCTGTGGAGTCCATCAGCCTGAATTCAAATCCCACTTATACTAATAATTGCTAGCTCTGTTACCTTATAAAAGTTAGCCAAATCTTTTGAATCCTTGGTTCGCCCGTATTTAAAATGGGGATAAAGACATTATACACTTAGGGTTATTTTATTAAACATTAAACATTATTTTTTCAAACTAAAACGCAGCTAACCTAATTTCCACTCATTATTCTTCTCACCTCCTTCTTTTATATAGGTAGGCAGAGATTTGTCATTTAACAAGATACTGGCTAGTTATTGCAATGATTTCTGGTACTATTTCACTTAGTTTCCATGCGATCAACAAAAATAACAAACATACATTGAGTATGACCTAAATCAAATCCCTTATGATTATACAGTGGAAGTGACAAATAGATTCAAGGGATTAGATCTGATAGAGTCCCAGAAGAACTATGACAGAGGTTCATAACATTGTACAGGAGGCACTGATCAAAACCATCCCTGAAGAAAAAAAAATGCAAAAAGGCAAAATGGTTGTCTTAGGAGGCCTTACAAATAGCTGATAAAGAAGAGAAGCAAAAGGCAAAAGAGAAAAGAAAAATATGCCCATCTGAATGCAGAGTTACAAAGAGTAGCAAGGAGAGATAAGAAAGCCTTCCTAAGTGCTCAGCGCAAAGAAATAGAGGAAAATAATGGAATGGGAAAGACTAGAGATCTCTTCAAGAAAATTAGAGATACCAAGGGAATATTTCATACAAAGAAGGGAACAATAAAAGACTGAAATGATATGGATTGATCCAACAGAAGCAGAAGATATTAATAAGAGGTGGCAAGAATACACAGAAAAACTATCCAAAAAAGATCCTAATGACCCAGATAAACACAATGGTGTGATCACTCACCTAGAGCCAGACATCCTGGAGTGGGATGTCAAATGGGCCTTAGGAAGCATCACTACAAAGCTAGTAGATATGATGGAATTCCAGCTGAGCTGTTTCAAATCCTTAAAGATGAGGCTGTGAAACTGTTGCACTCAATATGCCAGCAAATTTGGAAAACTCAGAGGCCACGGGACTGGAAAAGGTCAGTTTTCATTCCAGTCCCAAAGAAGGGCAATGCCAAAGAATGTTCAAACTACCGCACAATTGCACTAATTTCAAATGTGAGCAAAGAAATGCTCAAAATTATCCAAGCTAGATTTCAACAGTACGTGAACCAAGAACTTCCAGATTGTTCAAGCTGGATTTAGAAAAGGCAGAGGAACCGGAGATCAAATTACCAACATCTGTTGGATCATCGAAAAAGCAAGTCCCAGAAAAACATCTATTTCTGCTTCATTGAGTACACTAAAGCCTTTGACAGTGTGGATCACAACAAACTGTGGAAAATTTTTAAAGAGATGGGAACACCAGAACACTTAACCTGCCTCCTGCAAAACCTGTATGCAGGTCAAGAAGCAACAGTTAGAACCAGACAAAGAACAAAAGATTGGTTCCAAATTGGGAAAGGAGTATGTCAAGGCTATAGATTGTCACCCTACTTATTTAACCTATATGCAGAGTAAATAGGTCATGCAAAATGCTGGGCTGGATGAAGCTCATGCTGGAATCAAGACTGCGGGAGAAATATCAATAACTCCAGAAATGCAGATGGCACCACCCTTATGACAGAAAGTAAAGAGGAACTAAAGAGCCTCTTGATGAAGGTGAAAGAGGAGAGTGAAAAAGTTGGCTTAAAGCTCAACATTTAGAAAATGAAGATCATGGCATCTGGTCCCATCACTTCATGGCAAATATAAGGGGGAAAAAATGGAAATAGTGACAGATTTTATTTTCTAGGTCTCCAAAATCACTGCAGATGGTGACTACAGCCATGAAACTAAAATTGTTACTCCTCAGAAGAAAAGCTATGACAAACCTAGACAGCATATTAAAAAGCAGAGACATCATTTGCCAACAAAGGTCTGTATAGTCAAAGGTATGGTTTTTCCAGTAGTCATGTATGGATGTGAGAGTTGAACCATAAAGAACACTGAGCACAGAAGAATTGATACTTTTGAACTGTGGTGCTGGAGAAGACTCTCGAGAGTCCCTTGGACAGCAAGGAGATCAAACCAGTCAATCCTAAAGGAAATCAACTCTGAATATTCACTGGAAGAACTGATGTTAAAGTTGAAACTCCAGTACTTTGGCCACCTGGTGCGAAGAACTGGCTCACTGGAAAAGACCCTAATGCTGGGAAAGATTGAAGGCAGGAGGAGAAGGAGATGACAGAGGATATGACAGTTGGATTCCATCATCAATTCAGTGGACATGTGTTTGAGCAAACTCTGGGTGATAGCAAAGGACAGCAAAGTCTGGCATGCTGCAGTTCATGGAGTTGCAAATAGTTGGACATGACTGAACAACTGAACAGCAACATTGAGTGCTTTTGCCAGGCCCTGTGTTAAGCACATTTATATATTTCTCATTCAATCCTCACAAAACCCCAAAAGTAGTTTTGGTTTTACAAATGAGGAAATCGAAGTTCATTAAGATTAAATAACCTAAGACCCTTCAGACAGTAAATGGCAACCCTAGATTTCAAAGCCAAGTCCATTTGATCCCAGAGTCCATGCTCCCAACCCCTGTGCTTTGTAGAGAGGGAAAATTTTCTTCCATCCTTCTAGGTTCTTGTAGCTAACCTAATCATTAAATTTGCATAAGACAGGTTAACAGAAGGAAAACAAATTTAACTTTATATATCCAAGTCTCTCTCATAGACAGGAGAGCCTCAAAGATCATCAGGCAATTAAGGCTTATATGCATCCTGAGCTAAGGAGAAGGGGATCAGTGTCTGGAACTTCAAAGGGTGAGAGAGAGAATTCAGAGGAAGATGGGAAGAGCAAATTTGGGTTAAATCAATGTTTTCCATGCCATACAGAGGCAATGGGACATAGAGGTAAATTTGAACAAAGAAGTCCTTGCTAAGCTCCCCCCAGCTTATCACACATCTTTACTCTTTGTAGTCATCTCTGTGTTAATTCTCTTCCTGGACCAGGTGCCCTATCTTAATTCTTTTAGACAGTTAAGGGGTCAGTAAAAAGCTCCTCTTGAGTCATCTGGGCCTTGATTATTTTCAGCTCACAATAATCCACATGCCAAAGTGGCACACCCTGGAGCTGCCTGCCCTGAACCCCATCAACTTCCTCAGCATGATGAGAATATGTGAGTCTGCTCCATATTTCATTACAGTGGCCTCTGACCTGGCCTACTCAGTCCCTAGATATCTGCTCATTTGCTCACCCACCCCGCATCCACCCAGCTCTGAAAAAGATATACAGGAACCTGTTTCCTTTGCTTTATTATTCAATTACAAATGGTAGAAACTCAATCTATAATTTTATACAAGGGCTATTGTGAAGGGTAAATATTTCTTAGGTGCTAATTTTCTATTCCCCTCATCTTGTGCTCCTTTGATGTTTAATATTTTGAAAAATAATTGTTTAATTTCAAGCATTAATTTATTAAACCAACACTGACAGGGATATCTTAACTGAATAATTTTGAGCTCATCATTTCCATATAGCAGGTAATGGTGCTACTGCAGGAGGGGGGGAAAAAAAGCCATGGAGAAGAGAGCAAGGGAGAAAATCTTCCGTTTTTTGCTTTGGAAGAAAAATTGAGTTCCACTTTTGAGTCAGAAGTATTACTAAGAAACTCAGAAATACCTAACAAAAAGTAAATCATGTCTTTACTTTTCATTTTGACTCAGTGGCTTCTCCAGGGTTAACATCAGTCACATGAAACCAGAATGCAAACTCAAATGAACAGAGATATATAATATTTACACTGTCTATATGTATTATACATACTATGTAGGTAAATGTCAGCTAAATATGAATCTTAAGGTAAATGTTTTTAGTGTCTAGTTATCAGTGATCAATGGCACTGATAAGAACCATGACAGAAGTTTTAAAAAATATCTAGGAAGCCTATGATTAGACATATAATGTAAGGTTTTTCTTAACTTTTATAAATTCCACATGACTTGCAGTTACTGGATCAACTTAACATTTGCAGTTATTGTTGTTTCTTGCAAAACAAAGCACTGATGGTTTGCTTTTCCCATAATTAGTGAAACAGCACGGAAAAGGGCAGGGCACAACTTTTAAAAGAATGATATGGCCATAAAAAGTAACAAAAACTGGCTAGAACCAACTAGGTCCAAGATGATGGAAGATGTGACTTCCAGCAGACCTTCAGTTTCATTATATGCCCATTGTAATACATTAGCTAAATGACACACCTACCATCACAAAGACAGTTCTGAGACCAATCATAAAAGACCAAAAAAGTGGGCAGTGGACCAATTCCCAGGTATCCCCATCCCTTCTCCAAAGTAATTGGAATAATCCTTTCATTCACTAGCCTATGAAATTAACCAGCCTATTAAAACTAACCACACCATATTTTGAAGCCCTGTTGTTCTCTCTCTTAGCTTCTGAGATAGCCACACACAGTGGAGTATGTTTCTCTCTAAATAAATCCACTTCTTAACTATTGCTTCATCTCCAAATTATTTCATGAGAAAGCAAGAACCTTAAATTCACCGGCAATATTATGAGCTTTCCAATGTACAAGTTCTATAAATAGGATCACCCCCTTCATCTAGGCCAAGAGTCAGCATACTTCTTTCATAAAATTCAAATAGTAAATGTTTAGGCTTTGTGAGCCATACATTCTTTGTAGTAACTACTCAGCTCTGCCACTGTAGCAGGAAATCAGCCACAGACCATATATATAAAGGAATGTGGATGGTTGTGTTCAAATAAGAATTTATTTATGGGTGTTGGAATTGAAATTTTATATAATTTTTACATCACAAAATATCCTTCATTCCATTTTTTTCAGCCATTTAAAAAATGTAAAAACTATTCTTAGCTCACAGGTTATACAGAAACAGGCAACAGGCTGGATTTGGGCTTGATACCATAGTGGTCGATGCCTAACCTAGGTAGGGATAAAGCAGATCCTAAAAGGAGATGATATATTTTGACTTTGACATTGATCCTATAGACTCAGAAATGGGTAATGGCAGAACTTAATAGGTGACATCAATTATCAGGATCACTTGAAGTGTCATATATAATATTGTTAAGGTTCAGATATGAGGAGTCACAAACAACCACAATAGCAGCTTTAAATATGACATCCTAATTTTGACAGTTTCTGATAGCAGTAAAAAAAAATCTTGCAACTGGCAGGAGATCCATGTTAATAGGTATTTTTTGGTTCCAAAGAAACACCATGAGTAAATGCTGTCCAATCATTTCCTTTTGTTTGATATATAGTAAGAAAATGATAGAGAACTATCACCTACACTTCCCTATTTCATCAGCAGCTGCTCATTCTGGCATGATTTAGCTTCCAAAACAAAAGCCTCATCCTTCTAAGACTAGTCAATAGCTAGCCCAGTCATTTTCTCTAATTGCTTAGGTGTGACATCAATAAACAGCAGCATACCTCTCTCTCTGGCATTCATGCAACTGCATTGATTTCAAAACCAAAGAATCTAGTTCCATACGGGTCATTCTAACATGGATTGTAGTTCCATGAGGGTAGGGATCATGTGTGCTTTGCTCACTGCTCTATTCCAGCAGCCTAGTGCAGTGCCTGGAATATAACAAAGTTCTCAATATCGGGCTTCCCTGGTGGCTCAGTGGTGAGAATACGCCCACCAGGGCAGGAGACATAGGTCAATCTCTGATCCAGGTAGATCCCACAAGCCACGGAGCAGCTAAGCCCATGCACCACAAGTATTGAGCCTGTGCTCTAAAGCCTGGGGGAGAAGGCAATGGCACCCCACTCCAGTACTCTTGCCTGGAAAATCCCATGGACGGAAGAGCCTGGTAGGCTGCAGTCCATGGTGTCACGAAGAGTTGGACATGACTGAGTGACTTCACTTTCACTTTTCACTTTCATGCATTAGAGAAGGAAATGGCAACCCACTCCAGTGTTCTTGCCTGGAGAATCCCAGGGATGGCAGAGCCTCGTGGGCTGCTGTCTATGGGGTCGCACAGAGTCGGACATGACTGAAGCGACTTAGCAGCAGCAGCTAGAGCCCCGGAACCGCGACTACAGGTTATGCACCTAGAGCGTGGGCTCTGCAACAGGCCTCTGCAGTGGCCATCCCAGTGAGAAGCCCACATGCTGCAACTAAAGAGTAGCCCCTGCTCACCGCAACTAGAGAAAGCCCTTGTGAAGCAATAAAGACCCAGCACAGCCATAAAAAAATAAATACATAATTTAAAATCTTAAAAAAAAAGACAATATCATACAGTGGTTAAGAGTGTACACCTTGGAGTTACACAGGGATTTGAATCCTGGCTCCACATGACCTTGCAAGGAACAGGATCACTGAGCATCAGTTTTCTTACCCATAAAGAGAGCATAATAGTGGACTGAATTAGGTAGTATCTATAAAATAACAACATGGAAACTGGAATGTAGAAAGCATTTAATAAATACTAGCTGTGACTCCGGAGAAGGCAATAGCACCCCACTCCAGTACTCTTGCCTGGAAAATCCCACGGACAGAGGAGCCTGGTAGGCTGCAGTCCATGGGGTCGCTAAGAGTCGGACACGACTGAGTGACTTCACTTTCACTTTCATGCATTGGAGAAGGAAATGGCAACCCACTCCAGTGTTCTTGCCTGGAGAATCCCAGGGATGGGGTCGCACAGAGTCGACACGACTGAAGTGACTTAGCAGTAGCAGTAGCAGCTGTGACTCTTTCTCCACATTATTAATACCATTTCTCCTCCAGTTGGTATATTCAGCTTAATTATTGAGTCTCAAGAACTTTCACTATAGTCTAGGGGATCTATCCATATGGAGACACTACCTTTCAACCTGCCTGTCAAGGTTTTCCACAGGGGACTTAACCCATGGTTTCCTGCATAATATTTTCTGATTGCTCCAGTTAAAGTGTCCATTCTGGTTTGCCCAGAACTGAGGGTATACCCAGGAGTTTCAGTGTTAAAAATGTATGGACAAACTAGGATGGATCTGTAATCCTGCCCTTATACCTATCCTTGTCATCCTAGCTTTCAGATGCCACTCATTAAAAAAAAAATCCATGTGCATTTGGGGGTGGGTGGATGAATAAGACAGGAGGGAGGATAAGACTCAAAGCTTCCAGTGGGAACCAGAACAGAATGCCAAGCAAGAGTGCCTGCTTCTCCTCCTCTCCCAACCAGAAGCTTTCAGCACTTCAAACAATGGTTAATCAACTGGCTCCACCCTAAGCAGAATTGGTATTTACATTCAGTCCCCTCTAAAATGCTAATTGAAATTATTTGCAGCTAAAGGCAGTTTGAAAACTCCTTTCATTATATAGACAAAGACTGGGAAGGTGGCATTTCTCTCTCTTTTTTTTCTTTGTTTTGAGCTCTTGTTCCACAGATCAAAGAGCAACCAAGCCTTTTGCAGCTGGCCCCTTCTAACTTCTGAAGTTTTATTCACATGAAAATCCAAATATAAACTTCACACTTGGCTGCTGAGAGGCAAGAATCCCTTCTTTGAAAAGGTTTCCTCCAAACAGCTGGAGGAACTGCTTGGACTGCTTTTCTGCTAAATACAGTTCCTCATGACTTGGTTTGGGATGGGGATGGCCTTGAAGAAAGACAGCTCTCATTGAAAGAGAAATTACCTCTTTGTCTTTTCCCCAGCAGTTTTACAAAACCTGCAGAAACCCTCCAGAATTCACTGAGACTGCAAGCTCCTTTTCAAAGGGAGTGTGAAAATCTGTTGCCTATAAGGTAACCTGGTGCTAGAAGGGCTTCCCTGGTGGCTCAGCTGGGAAAGAATCCACCTGCAATGTGGGAGACCTGGGTTCAGTTCCTGGGTTGGGAAGATCCCCTGGAGAAGGGAACAGCTACCCACTCCAGTATTCTTGCCTGGAGAATTCCATGGACTGTATAGTCCATGGTGTCACAAAGAGTCGGACACGACTTAGCAACTTTCACTTCACAAGGTAACCAGGCATCTCAGGAGCTAGTTTTACAATAACAGCATATGAGATATCATAATTATATGATAAAGTATTCAAACGTTGACTTAACAGTCACAGCCTAAAGTTGGAATTTTTAGGACTTAAGCCCAGGAGGTGGCATCTCAAGCAACCCTGAGAGAACTGCTCCAAGGAGGTGACAGGAGGAGCCAGCTTATATAAAAGCTTTGTAACAAAAGGGTAGGTAGTCAAATCATCAAAAGATGCTTGTTAATTAAAGAAAACCAGTTATCCCAACTTAAGGAACTTATTTTCTCTGAAAAAAATGGAATTGGAAGGAGAAATGGTTGCAAGACGACAGAGGGTGGGAAATGATATAATCACAAAGAGCCTTAAGAATGTGTTTTTTCATGCATAAAAGGTCAAGAATGATATCTGGGTAATGTGTGACCTATATAAAAATTGCTAAACAGAAGCCTTAATTAAATGGACTTGGGAGACCAGAATGGGGAGTTCCCATGCCCTATGACACCTTCAAAGACCCCCTCCTATTTCCTGACATAGGGAGCAAAATTTTCTGTCCCAAAATGCTTCTCTTCAGCATGGGAATGAATTTAGGCTGATTATTTTTGAAAAACAGAAGACTCAGGATATCTTTCTTTTTCACCTCCCACTTAGCTACATAAAGAATTTAGACAGAAGATCTGCTCCTGGAATAAAGCTATCATTAGAGCTATCTGCAAAGAACACAGGCTAGGTGTTGTTGGGGGGAACTCTAGGAGGGCCTAGAGATCAGAATCCACCATGTTCCATTGTCTCTAAGTGGCCCATGAACATTTATTTACCAAACATCTGTTTTTCCATCTCCATGTGAATTGCCTTCTTCCCCTTTCAAGTCCCAAACCACAATCCCCAACATCCTCTTTTGTCCTTAGCTGAAGATAGTATTTAAGGTGAGAGTTTCTGTTATTTTTGTGAGTTTCTCATTTCTCCTGGATCTTTCCCAAGTAAGTGTACGTGTTGTTAAACTTTTGTGTGATTTTCTCCTGTTAAACTCTCATACAAAGTTATTAGAACTAATCAATGAACAGAGTAAAGTCGCAGGATATAAAATTAATACACAGAAATCCCTTGCATTTCTACACACTAACAATGAAAAATCAGAAAGAGAAACTAAGGAAACAATCCCATTCACCACTGCAACAAAAAGAATGAAATAACTAGGAATAAACCTGTCTAAAGAGACAAAAGAGCTGTATGTGGAAAACTATAAGACACTGATGAAAAGACTCAAAGATGAAACAAACAGATGGAGAGATATACCATGTTCTTGGATTGGAAGAATCAATATTATGAAAATGACTATTCTACCCAATGCAATCTACAGATACAATGCAATCCCTATCAAATTACTGATGGTATTTTTCACAGAACTAGAACAAAAAAATTCACATTTTGTAAGGAAACACAAAAGACCCTGAATATCCAAAGCAGTCTTGAGAAAGAAGAATGGAGCTGGAGGAATCAACACTCCTGACTTCAGATTGTATTACAATGCTACAGTCATCAAGACAGTATGGTACTCACACAAAAATAGAAATTTGGACCCATGGAACAAGACAGAAAATCCAGACATAAACCCGTGCACCTATGGGCACCTTATTTTGACAGAGGAAACAAGAATATACAATGGAGAAAATACAGCCTCTTCAATAAGTGGTTCTGGGAAAACTGGACAGCTACACGCAAAAGAATGAAACAGAATACTTCCTAATACCGTATTCAAAAATAAACTCAAAATGATTAAAGACTTAAATATAAGGCCAGAAACTACAAAGCACTTTATAGGAAAACATAGGCAATATACTGTTTGACATAAATGACAGCAAGATCCTCTTTGACCCACCTCCTGAAGTGAAGTGAAGTGGCTCAGTCGTACCTGACTCTTTGCGACCCCATGGACAGTAGCCTGCCCCTAGCTCCTCCATCCATGGGATTTTCTAGGCAAGAGTACTGGAGTGGGTTGCCGTTTCCTTCTCCAGGGACTCTTCCCGACCCAGCGATCGAACCCAGGTCTCCCACTTTGTAGACAGAAGCTTTACCGTCTGAACCACAGGGAAGTCCCACCCACCTCCTACAGTAATAGAAATAAAAACCAAGAATAAATGGGACCTAATGAAACAAAAGCTTTTGCACAGCAAAGGAACCAGTAAACAAGATTAAAAGAAAACCCTCAGGATTGGAGAAAATAATTGCAAATAAAACAACTGATAAAGGATTAATCTCCAAAATATACAAGCTGCTCATATAGCTCAAAATCAGAAAAACAGCTCAATCAAAAAAAAAAAAAAAAACGGCAAAAGATCTAAACAGATATTTCTACAAAGAAGACATACAGATGGTCAGTAAACACTCAAAAAGATGCTCAACATTACTAATTATTAGAGAAATACAAATCAAAACTACAATGAAGTATCAACTCAAACCACTAGGAATGGCCATCATTAAAAAAATCTACTAACAATAAATGCTGGAAATGATATGGAGAAAAGGAAACTCTCTTGCACTGTTGGTGGGAATGTAAACTGATACATCCATTATGGAGAACAGTATGGAAGTCCCTTAAAAAAGTAGGAATAAATCTACTATATGACCCAGCAACCCCACTACTGGGCATATACCCTGACCCAAAGGGATGGTATGGGGAGGGAATTGGGAGGGGGATTCAGGATGGGGAACACATGTACATCCGTGGAGGATTCATGTTGATGTATGGCAAAACCAATATAATATTGTGGTAATTAGCCTCCAATTAAAATAAATAATTTATATTTTAAAAAATTAAAAAAAAATTTTTAAAGTCACGTGTACACCAATGTTCATTGCAGCACTATTTACAATAGCCAAGACATGGAAGCAACCTAGATGTCCATCGACAGATGAATGGATAAAGAAGACGTGGTGCATACATACAGTGGAATATTATTCAGCCATAAAAAGAATGAATCGGAGTCAGTTCCAGTGAGGTGGATGAACCTAGAGCCTGCTATACAGAGTAAAGTCAGTCAGAAAGAGAAAAGCAAATGTATATTAACACATATATACGGAATCTAGAAGAATGGCACTGATGAACCTATTTGCAGGACAGCATGAAGACACAGACTTAGAGAACAAATTTGTGGACACAGTTGGGGAGGGAGAGAGTAAGATGAATGGAGAAAAGTAGCATCAACATATATACACTATCATCTGTAAAATGAATAGCTGGTGAGAAGTTGCTGAGTAACACAGGGAGCCTAGCCTGACACTCTGTGATGACCTAAAGGGGTGGGATGGGGTGGGGGAAAAGGAGGGAGGCTCAAGAGACAGGGGATATATGTATAATTATGGCTGATTAGTAATGTGGTATGGCAAAACCCAATACAACATTTAAAGCAATTTTCCTCCTTAAAAAACAAAAAATATTTTAAAAATTTTTAAAAATCTGTTTCATATTAATTTAATTCTTAGACAAGATAGAAGAGCCTTGAACAGTAGAGAAAATTTTCTTCCTCCTTGACACTGGCAACACCTCAGCCAATGAAAAGTCCTGGACTCTTTGATTATTATAGCCATCCCAACTTCCTTTTCCCCTCTATAAGAGGTTTCTCCATTTTTACTGGGGACTTGCACATGGCTTGCCATGGTTGCAAACCCAGAATTGCAATTCTCTGCTAATCCTGAATAAACCCATTTTTGCTGGAGAAATAACTGGCAGTCTATTTGTTTTCAGTCAACATCTATTATATACAATCAAGGCAGAGGTTTACAAGGTTATACTTTCAGTTGTAATGCACATGACTTTGCGAAGAATCATCAGTATGTCAGGAATGGATTTTGAAGGTCTTCTAATCCAACTTCCCAATCTATGCTTCAGTCTCTGTATGACATGATTTGCCATTTAATCTACATTTAGCCATCTCTAGGATAAGGAACTCACTACCATATAAGTTCATTTATGTCTATGAATTATCTTTATACTGAATGAAAATCTGTCATCTTAAGAGTTTTTACCCGTTGGACTTGATTCAACTGCTTCAAGATCCACTCAAATTTCTCAACGGTGCCCCTCTTCAATTATGCAACTTATGTAACATTTACTGGGCTTTCCTGGTGGCTCAGATGGTAAAGAATCTGCCTGCAATGCAGGAGATCTGGGTTTGATCCCTGGGTTGGGAAGATCCCCCAGAGGAGGGCATGGCAACCCACTCTAGTACTCCTGCCTAGAGAATCCCATGGACAGAGGAGCTTGGCAGACTACAGTCCATAAGGTTGCACAGAGTTGGACATGACCGAAGCAGTTAAGTAGCAGCAGCAGAACAGACCACTGCAAAATTTGCCTCTTTGGCACAGGGAATATTTTAGACTGACTATTTCTGAGAAACAGTAGACAGTGGGAAAGCTCTGAAAACAGAGAAGTTACCTTTTGTAACAGAGATTTACATTTCTAAGAGAAATCTTCATTTGTAAGGTGTATCCCTCTATCAAGAAGAATGAATTTCTAGAAAATATTGTCAGGGGAGATTGACCACTTAAATATGCATAACAACCATATTACTTGGTGTTTACTATGCTTGTCCTGATAACCTATCATAATCAGCTGGCCCTCTCTCAACAGTATCTGCCCCCAACATCTTTTTATGTAGCTGGAGACGTTGCAGTTTGGGCCTTGGACTGGGCCATTTCAAGGAATTACTCAGTTTTCCTGGGTCTCTCCCATGTATACAGGAAGCATACATGTTACTAAACTTGTATATGTTTTTCTCCTGTTAATAGTGGGTTCTCAGCCAAGAACCTAAAGGGTAGAGAGAAGATTCTTTTTCCTCTCCAGAGTTCCACATTATTGCTAGCCTCTGAGTGCTTCCCTCTCTTCTCATTGGTAGCTATAGCCTTCCCCATACCTCTGGTAAATGCCCCTTAATAAAATGCTTCTCAAATTTGTCTTCAGAGGGTACCTGCCAAGGATCTGAATGGTTCAACCTCATTCCCTCTAAATTTTATGCTTGATTTAATTCATCCTATGATTCCCTGGTGGCTCATATGGTAAAAAATCTGCCTGCAATGCAGGAGACCTGAGTTCAATCCCTGGGTCAGGAAGATCCCCTGGAGGAGGGCATGGCAACCCACTCTTCTCCTCTTGCCTGGAGAATCCCATGGACAGAGGAGCCTGGCGGGCTACAGTCCATGGGGTCACAAAGTGTGAAATACAACTGAGTGACTAACACTTTTCACTTTTTTTCAAGTGAATTAGTTTGCTGAGAACCTGTACAGAGGACTGATCGAAGCCTCACCTAGGGTGTTGAACCATATACCTTTAGGGTTTTCTTTAATCCTGAAATGCAATAAGGCTATGGCTTAGAATTTGCCCTTTTGTCCTTAAACATTTAATAGAGAACTCATTAATTCCCTCTAAGTCCAGTGTGCACTAAAATGAAAATGAGTAAGCAAAAATCCATAATACAAAATACAGCTGAACTCTGTTCTTACATGATTTTGGACATACATAGGTCAAAAGAAGCCCTTTGAGACTTAAAGGTCCTACACAATAAAGTCTAATACAGTTCCTCTAAGAGAATTTACTTTGTCTCAACAATAATATTATAAAAGGATTTCACTAAACACACACACGCACAAAATAAATAAATAAATAAATAAATAAATCAACCTCTAAAAAGACAAATGGGGAAAAATTGAATCTGAAAACTATTTCTGGGCACTCTGTATTAGTAGTTACAGGTTCAGAAACACTAGAATCTAATGATCTGTTAGCAAAGTGAAGTGTGGAGCTGGTATTGATTTAGCTTTAGTTACTTAGAAACAATATTGACCCATAAGAGATACATTTCAACATTTGCATTCAGGGCATAAAGTAGTTCCATCCAATTGATTAATAGACACTGTATATCATTTTTGTTTTTAATGAGATCTTTTTTCTTCTGACTGGGATACTAGTACTCCAGTGAAAGATTAAAAGTGGATTTTATAGCTGAAAAGTTAACATAAATGAGTTCCCATTCCATCTTGTGAAAAAAAAAAATCATGGCAGATTCATTTTTAGAAAATGAGTGACTGGTGAAAAATGGATAAGACAGCTTAGTACCTATTGAGAAATAGCTACCTCTCTGTTCCCCTGATAATCATACCATTTTCAATGCACATTTTGAAATTCACAGATGAAGTAAGAGATCTTAAGTGAGAGATCCTAAGTAAGAGATCCTGCTGCTGCTGCTGCTAAGTCGCTTTAGTCGTGTCCAACTCTGTGTGACCCCATAGACAGCAGCCCACCAGGCTCCCCCATCCTTGGGATTCTCCAGGCAAGAACACTGGAGTGGGTTGCCATTTCCCTCTCCAATGTATGAAAGTGAGAAGTCAAAGTCGTGTCTGACTCTTTGCAACCCCATGGACTGCAGCCTACCAGGCTCCTCCGTCCATGGGATTTTCCAGGCAAGAGTACTGGAGTGGGGTGCCATTGTCTTTTCCAAGTAAGAGATCCTAAGCTTCCCCAAAACCTCAAGTGTACACTACAGAACAGTGAAAAACATCATGACAATTTCTAAGCTTCTACATCAGAAAAGTCACAAATGAGGTTTAAGTTCCTCTTGTTTCTACTAAAGAAATGTGATCCTTTCTTACATTGCTAACTAACAAAGATACTCGGGGTTACTTCTCCATCAGCTGAGATAGACAGAATGAACATATTCTTCCAAATATTTAGGGAAATCATAGAGCCAGATAAAAGGGACAAAGGGGCACCAAAAGTAGAAAAGCAGTGACTTGTGATAAAAATGGCCAGCTCTGAATGCCAGCTCATCATTGAGTGGTACTGTGACCTTGTACAGATTTACCCAAGCTCTCAGCATTTCATCTATAAAATAAAAGTTCCATTTCACGTGAATTTCTGAAAAGTCAATGAGATAATATATGTGAAAGAGTCTAATCACCTCATAGAATTTTTCTCAATAAATGAAAGTGTCATTTCATTTTAAAAAATGATTTGTTTTTGAGTCATATAATCTAGTTAGAGCAATAAACCACAGGTCCTGGAAATAAATGAACACTTAAGGCAATATAGAATCAGGTGTCACAAGGAATAATATTGGGTTTCAAAAATCGGTATTCTGATGAGAAATAACCGTTCTGTGGCTTAGTCAGGGGAGTGTTTAATTCCTAAGCTATCAGTTCTCCATATCCTATGTACTTGCGCTCAGAGAGAGACAACTGGTATTCCTACTGGTTCCAATGAAATGCAGAAGTAATCTGTCATATGATGTACCTCTATCTCAAGTATCCAGGATGCCTAGATGATCCACTGCTCTTGTATTAACTGTGCCAGTGTCATCCTCTAGTGGGTAGAGATAATAATAAATTTGCTATTTTATCTCTGCACTTGGCCCAGCAGCCTCAGCCTGCTTGCTAATGAGGAACTTTGGGGGACTCTCCAGTGTGTTTAGGTATTTGTCAGCATTCTTTCAATGTATTAAGTGATGTATAGTATTCAAAGTGTTTTGGCACACACCTGAATTTCCTACTGACCATTGCAAGTGGGACTTACAGCTTTGGCTGTGATTATTTAAATGTACCAAGAAACACTTGCACAAGCCACCCCCTCTCTCCCCACAACCCGTGCACAAACACAAACTATAGCAACTGAGTACATTCCAAGTATAGACTTGATTCCAATACACACTCACTTCTTGCGTCATTTACAGCAGAGAGCAGTCGTTAAGCACAAGCATGAACAGTCTAACTTAAGAAGAGCCATGTAGCAGGAGTCAAGGGAATATGTAAAACTGCAGCAAGCCACAGAAGCATCTCCTGTTCCCACAGGCACCTGCAACTACCAAAAGTGATACCAAGAGTAAGCGGGAAGTCAGAAGAAGAAGGCAGTGAGTATAACGCACAAGCAAGCAAACTAATAAAGAATTAGGCTGTCAGGATACTCGGGAGAAGGGCTAGCTGGCGGGGCGGTGGCACGGGGGTGGGGGTTGCGGGAAGTATGCAGTGTCCCTCACTACTTACACTAAAGCACTGAATCCATCTCAATCTTTCTTCTATCTTTGCTGTTGAGAGAAAATATTCATATTCCAACTTTTTTTGGCCTTCATTTCCTTTAGAATGTCCACATTCTATGCACATAGCTGTCAAATTTCCAGGGATCGGAGAGGGAACCACGTTCCCTTTGGATACGGATTCAGTTCTCAACAGGATCTGGACAAAAGCAAAGTGTAATTATGTTCTCTCTATCAGCAACAGTCCTAGGAGTCCACTGCTTTTCTGCTGCCCCAGTTACCCTGATCTGCTATAGGGCCACCCTTCCCTTTCCTTCCGAAACATCACTCAGGCTCCTATTCATCACTTTCCAAGGTGATAACTGAAAATTCATTTCTGCTCAGGTGTCAAAGAAGGGTCAAGGTGATACAATAACCTGTGGTTATTGATATTTTTCCCAAGAGTTTGTTTTCAGGAGGCACTATACTTTGAGCACAACAAAAGATCTCTAACAACAGGGACTTCAGATGTGGGTGGCAGGTCAGTGGGAGAAAGATTTTTGGATCACATCTTCACTCAACTCTGAACTCATTGCTACCTGTTCCTTGTGACTTGGCCCTGACTGTTAAGCAAGCCCTAGCTTTCCCCTATGGGCTCTGGTTCATCCCATTCCTCTGATACCTACTTCTTTCTAGTGCCTACTTCAGCACTGGAATTCACATTCTAACCCCAGCACCTGCCAGGTCTGTCTAACTCATCCAAGGCGGGAATCAGACACAAACACAAAAAGGTAAGTAAGATAGAGGAAACAGCCCCCTTTCTAAGAAAAGTGTAGTAGGAAGAAAGAGCTACATTCAATTATAATCTTAATGTGATAAATTCCTTTGCATCTAGTAAGTAAGTAAGTAAAGTCACTCAGTCGTGTCCGCTCTTTGTGACCCCATGGACTGCAGCCCACCAGGCTCCTCAGTCCATGAGATTCTCCAAACAAGAATACTGGCGTGGGTTGCCATTTCCTTCTCCAGGGGATCTTCCCGACCAGGGATCGAACCCGGGTCTCCCGCATTGGAGGCAGATGCTTTAACCTCTGAGCCACCAGGGAAGTAACCTCTCCTTTGCATCTAGCAATTTAATTAATTTAATTAAATTGCTAGATCCTTTGCATCTAGCAATTTAAAAAGGCTCGATGTAGAAAAGGAGATTTAATAGATCTTTAATGCCAAAGAGGAGAATGCCAGTCAGGATAGAGAAGGACACGCTCAATAGTTGGGATTAAATATGAAAAATCCTTGGTGTTCAGGAAAAAGCAAGAAATTTCAAAACAGGGAGATGTTTGATGCTTAGAAGGTACTCAATAAATTCTTTTATTATTGTGTTAAAATATACATAACATAAAATGTATCACTTTAACTATGTTTAGGTTGAAACTGATGATAAGTACATTCACATTGCTGTACAACCATTATTATCAATATATGTTTTTAAAGAATGGATGAATATAATAAAATCATAAAGGACCTCATACACCATGCTAAGGAATATGGCTGATATTCTGCAGCCAATGAGAAAACATTTTAAAGTGATTACCATAAAAAAAGGAAAAAGAAATCAAAAGGTATTTGAGATATAAAAATTTATAATGATTATCAACCCTGATTACACATTAGAGGTCTTTTAAAAATCACATCCATGCCTGGGTCCCCTCCCACACCAAATAATCAGAACCATTGGGGAATAGGACTTGCATCAATATATACTAAAAACCTCCCAGGTGATACCAATGTGAAGCTAAGGCTAAGAACAGCTACTACCCTAGAGCAGAGAGTCTCCTCAAAATCAGTGAGGCTTTTACTGATCAGTATCACCTGGAAGCTGGTCAAAAATTAAAATTCTCAGGCCCAAACTCAGACCTACTGAATCAGGAACTCTGGAGGCAGGGTCCAGAAGTCAGGTTTTGGGGAGACCTCCAGGTGACTCTGGTGCATAATAAAGTTTGAGAACCACTGATCTATAAAAATTGTAGAAATCATGGATTTATTGGAGGAAACAGAAAGTGATGGACAGAGAGATGGCCAAGATGATGTTCAGATTTGATAGCTTTTAGTATGACCATCCGGAGAAGGCAATAGCACCCCACTCCTATGGACGGAGGAGCCTGGTGAGCTGCAGTCCATGGGGTCACTGAGAGTTGGACACGACTCAGTGACTTCACTTTCACTTTTCACTTTCATGCATTGGAGAAGCAAATGGCAACCCACTCCAGTGTTCTTGCCTGGAGAATCCCAAGGACGGTGGAGCCTGGTGGGCTGCCATCTATGGGGTCGCACAGAGTCGGACACAACTGAAGCGACTTAGCAGCAGCAGCAGCAGCAGTATGACCATCTGATGGATAGGAGGATTACTATCCAGGGTAAGAAACAAAGGAAAATGGGCCCCATGAAAGATCAGAATTAAGACACCAGCAGGAAGAAATGTAGAATTTATCCAGAACCAATTAACTTGGATGAATCACAAGCTGGAATCAAGATTGCTGGGACAAATATCAACTACCTCAGATATGCAGATAATACCACCCTTATGACAGAAAGCAAAGAAGAACTAAAGAGCCTCTTGATGAGCATGAAAAAGGAGAGTGAAAAAGCTGACTTAAAACTCAACATTCATAAAACTAAGATCATGGCATCTGGTCCCATTACTTCATGGCAAACAGATGGGGGGAAAGTAGAAACTGTAACAGAGCTTATTTTTCGTGGGCTCCAAAATCACTGCAGACAGTGACTGCAGTCATGAAATTAAAAGACAATTTGCTATGACAAACCTAGACAGTGTATTAAAAAGCAGAGACATCACTTTGCCGACAAAGATCCATTTCATCAAAACTATGGTTTTTCCACTAGTCATGGGAAAGATTGAGGACAGGAGGAGAAGGGGGCAACAGAGGATGAGATGGTTGGATAGCATTACTAACTCAAGGACATGAGTTTGAGCAAACTCTGGAAGACAGGGAAGGACAGGGAAGCCTGGCGTGCTGCAGTCCATGGGGCTGCAAAGAGTCAGACACAACTGAGTGACTGAACGACAACAAATTAACTTGAAACCTCTTTACCTGCTTATAAAGTGAATGGGTGCTCTTCATCCTCTCAGTATGGACAAAGCTGGAAAACAGGACTTTCAACTACCATAACTTAGCCATCCCTCTTGAAGGAGTCCTGCACACATCCTGGGGCTTAACCCTTCCTCCCCACATTCTCCCACTACCATATGCCTAAACAGCCTCTGTGCTTGTATGGCTCCACTAGCATCCTTTTTTGCCAAAAGGCAAGCTGGGAAAATGGGAAAAGGCAATCTTTCTGAACGTATTACCTTTGTTATCATCATTAAATGCCAACATTGAATGTTCACCTGATTTCACCAATATTAAGCAGTGATGATATATTTAATAGAACTTGTTGCCTTCAAACAGCAGTTCAGAATTCTCTGGAGGTTAAATCTTAATTTACTTTAGAGGAGATTTAACAGCAAGGCTTCAGACAAACTGGCTGCTTGAAGTGTACTTCAATGTGTGTATGCTGTAATCAATCAAATTGACTGACAAAGATATTTACAATCAGTTTACCAGAAAAAAACTTCAGTAGTCCTTTGGTCTTAGAAGATCCTGTTGGACTTATGATTTGTTTCCAAAAAATGAGAATATTCATTAATTAAGGCACTTCCTCTTTCCAAGCACAAAACTGACAGCTTTGATATTTTCAGAGGAGAGTTAGAGTCTCCTCTTGATAAATGTAAGCTCCATGGTAATTGATCAATGTGATATCAACAACCAATCTGACTTCAACAATTCTGAAGTAAGTAGACATTTACATTATGGGTTCAGCTTCATGCCAGCTTACAAGGCACTGATTCTCAAATGTGGCTGCACATCAGAATTATCTGGGAAGTTTTATGCATCACTGAAGCCTAAGCCCCATCCACTAGAGATCCTGATATAGTCAGTAGGGTGGGGGTCTGGGCACAGGAATTTTTAGATGCTCCCTAGGTCATACTAACATACAACCAAGGTAAAAACCACTTGATAAGAGATTTTTTTTTTAATGAATAGAACCTATTTGGGCTTCCTAGGTGGCACTAGTGGTAAAGAATCCACCTGAAAATGCAGGAGACATAAGAGACTTGGGTTCTATCCCATCCCTGGGTTGGGAAGATCCCCTGGAGGAAGGCATGGCAATCCACTCCAGTATGCGTGCCTGGAGAATCCCATGGACAGAGGAGCCTGGGAGGGTACAGTTCATAGGGTTGCAAAGAGTCGGACACGACTGGAGCAACTTAGCAGGTACACGTGTATCTGATAAAATGGTTGATATACTGGTAACAGTGGAGAGCAGTAAAAGAAATTTATCCAAAAAAATCTGTTTGAAGCCAAAATGTAAGGTCCTAAAAAGCACTGTTTAGGTTCTGAAGTAGGGCAGACAAATGATGGAAAGAGTTTCAAGAAAATTAGTCTAGCAGGGCTATTCAGGATGCACTGAAAAGGAGTATAAATGAAAGCACAGAGACAAGTGGGTACGCTATTAGAGAAAAGAAAAGCTAAACAATTATCCCATTGTTTATACAACGAAGCTGAATCTTCTTAGAACAGTATTTAGGACCTTCTATAATATTTTGTCAATCTATATTTCTAGTCTTATCTCTCTTATTTCTAATTTATCTGAGAGAGAAGTTAGACTAAGCCACAGTCTAACCCTAATAGGTGGTATGTGAAGAAAAAAGTCCCGAGGTTAAACACTGGTTGAAAAAAAGTTAAAACAGGCTTCCTTACTCAAGGATTTTTCAGAGCCTAAATAACGTCCTCTTTGACAACCGCTGCTTTATAATGCAGATTTTCTCATTGGATCATGCTTCTAAGATGGTTTTTTCCTTAGCATCCCTCTTCAATTCTTTGTTTACAAATAAAAGGCATAGAATAAACTTATGTTCCACGCTCTGATTAGTTTTCTTTTATTTAAATGGGCAACATAACCTTAAGAGACCATGTGCAATATTGAGTCAAACTCATATGCTCTTAAGAGAGGATAGATTTTCTGGTCTATTAAATACCTATTAATGTATCATAAAATAGCACTGAAAACCATCCCCCACAACACCTCCTGACACACACATCTCATTATTTGTTTTTCAAAAGAGAAATTAAATCAGCCAGTACTTGGAAAATAAAATAGAACAGTGCCACTGAAACACATATAATACTTTGAAACCAGACCCTATCAGGCCTTCCTTTAAAAAAATGTATTTATTTTTTAGTTGAGGGATAATTGCTTTACAGAATTTTGTTGGTTTCTGCTAAGCATCAACATGAATCAGCCATAGGTATACATATGTCCCTTATCAGGCCTTCCTCTGCAATGCTTAGCAGTTAAAGGGATATATTATCTATTTGCAACTCAAAATATTCTGTTAGAAGCTAGGTCCTATCAGGACAATGGTTCAAAATGATGATCTTCAAGAGGTTCCTAATTTGCCTGGGAAAGTTGTTTCTAGTTGAGTTGGCATTCTAAGTTTCTCCCCAGGGGCAATTTTATTTTATTTTTTAATGTTGAGGTAGAAATAAACAGAGCCACATAATTGGCACCTCTACTGGCATCAGCTGCAGAGAGGTGAGGTAGGGTAGCAGTCTCAAAGGTAAGAGCCGATCTGCACTCTATTAAAGACACACAAGGGGGGAAATATGCTGGTTTTTGTTAAGTGGAAAGGTTCAAACAGGAAAATTCGCTGGAGACTGTAGAGGCTTTTCTTCACTGGGTTCCTTCAGAATACTAATCATGTTGATTACAAGATCAGCTACCTTTTCAATGTTTCTGACAGGAATCACCCACTCCCCCTTTGGCTATATCTGTCAGCCTAGAAACAATCCTCAGGTGCCCAGCAACTGGCAAGTACTAGGCCTACGAACCAGAAGACATGGATTTTAGACCTTGCCCTGTCTCTACATAGCTGTGTGACTTAAGACAAGCCCCATTCCACCTGAGGGCTCAGTGTCTTTACTTTCAAAGCAATTATCATTCCCACTCTTTCTGACCTGGGATTGTTAAGAGGAAACGAGGGAGGTAATAGATATGAAAGGTCTTTGGAAATACACTATCACCTTTTGTGTACCAAGTTCAAAATATTCCTTCTCACGGATTAAAAAAATAGGTGGCAAGGAGCAGAGAGTATATTTAGCAAGGAGCTGAAAGTATATTTATTTTAGAAAAGGAGATTTATTTTGCAAATGCAGAACATTCCCATAAAATCCTATTGGAAGAAGTACTGGACCATACAGGAACTAGAAAGTCAAGGGCAACTGCTCTGTCCCCCTGTGCTTCCTCCACCAAGGCCAAGGGGTCACTTACCTCCATTTCTCTATATCTGCCTTATTATTGCCCTGCTAACCAACTTGTGCATGTTCCTGACTTAACAGTCTAAATGACTCATCTTTGTAGCCCCAAGTCCACAGCTCTTAGAGAATCTGATATCCATTTAAATATCAGCTATAGTGGGATGGAATGGGAGGGGAAAGGGAGGCTCAAGAGAGAGTGGGTACATATATGTGTGTGTGTGTGTGTGTATAATTATGACTGATTTGTGTTGTTTTACGGCAGAAACCAATACAACATTGTACAGCAGTTATCCTCCAATTTTTTAAAAAAGATTAATTCTTCAAAATAAATATATATCAGCCATAGCCAAGGGGGCAAGAACATGTGAGAGCAGGGCAGCACACTCCTTCTTAGATGTGAATGAACTGAGTTCACTAAGATGATGATGGTAAAGAAAATGCTTGGCACTTTCATGTAGAAGTGTAATGACTCTCAAATTACATAAATAACCTGCCACCTCATTAGAGTCTCATTTAAAAACAGAATTACTCTTCCCCAAAAGCTCAAATGAGGTTGTGCACTTGTAACAGAGAGAGAGCTGTTTCTGCATCACAGAGAGAGGACAGGCATGGCTCCTCACTTATAACCAGTAGTAAGAGGGAAATCTGAACATGATCAACGCTTTTCTGTTTCTCAGGCTTTCATGATCATGGTTCTAAAAAAAGAGAGAGCAAAAGCCTTTAAATCCATTTACCTGACCTGTCCCCGTTTACCACTGAGAAACCAATAAAGTTATGAAAGACAATGCTTTCAGATATTTGTAGAAATTAACTTAATTGAAAACTTATGCTTTTTCAACTCAATGAGTTAAATGAATACTTTTTTTTAATGTGACACTTTTAAGCCTTAAATGAAGATTTTCTATAAGTTAGTGAATTTGCTAAAGGACAGATCTGTTTGAAAATGGGTCAGTGTCTCCAGCTGAGCTTTGGTAAGTATGTATTACCATTCCTTTCTTCTATCCACCAGTTTCACCCCCTTGGTCAAAATCAACACTGTGGTGTGAGTGAATCTAAGACCCAAATAAATCTGCCCAGTAGAGAGTTTGGAAGGCCCTACTGAAAACATGGAACTTGAATATTTCTTGCAAATTCAAAATCAGTCATCTTATTTTGACAAGAGGTGGGTGGAAGGTCAAAAAACATGCCCCTCCCGCCTTCTTGCAAATCATGTGGAATGGACGAAGTGTGTAACTTCAGTGTCACTGATCACCCTTCACAAGCAGCCACGTGGCCACAGAGTAGCTCTGCATTTAAACATCAAGAGCAGAGACATCTTATTTAGCTAAGCCTTGCATTGGTACAATCAGAGACTCTATCCACTGCATGAACATGAAAGTCAATAGATAAGTTATGGCACCAATTCTGAGAACAGGCAGGAAACAGTGCCTCTGGCTGAAAGGTGCCATTTGAGTCATATGTTTATTTACCATGTATCTCTTCAGTGAATGCAGATACCTGAGTTTTTAAATATCTGCCTTGTGAAGAGATTACATTGGAGTCCAAGGGTGAAATAGTTTTATAATCTATGCTTATTTTCTTCTTTTTTCCCCTTTTCACTTTCTAGGACACCCATGAAGCATGAATCCTTCCAGAGAGGAAAAGACTACAAGATGGGAAATAAATACAGTCATCTTTTGAAGCCTTCCCTTTACCTACCAACCTCCCTCTTCATTCATGTTATAACTGCTTTTAAATCATGGAGGAATGAGCTAGGTGCCCTTGTTCTGGTGAAATAGAGTGCTTTCTGCCATGTGGTACACACAGTTGTACATTCAATAGGTATTTATCAAATATATCATGCAGTGTAGCTAGAAATGGAAATTACAATTTTTTCCAGTAAAAAAAAAATCATTACAGAGCACAGAGGTTATGCATATACCTTCAACATACAGAGAAGAAGCCCAAGACCCTTGGAAAGACAAATCCAGGCTAAGAGAAAGATTCTCATCCACTGTATGTATTTGGGGGTGGGTTGGGGGGAGCCACAATGACCAATGAAATATAATTTTAAAAGCAAGATATCATCAGCTAGCCCAACAATGACCATTGCTACTTACCAGGCTTCCCTGGTGGCTCAATGATAAATAATCCACCTCCCAATGTAGGAGACATGGGTTTGATCCCTGGGTCAGGAAGACCCCATGGAGGAGGGCATGGCAACCCACTCTATTATTCTTGCCTGGAAAATCCCCATAGACAGAGGAGCCTGGTGGGCTACAGTTCCTGGGGTCATAAAGAGTCAGACATGACTCAAGCAACTGAGCGTGCATGCACATCCCAGCATATTTACACACTTACAGCAAATACTTTAATTCTAAGCACAAGAAAGAGTAGTAATCCTCAACTATTGGTATATTTCAGAATCACCTAAGAATTTTATCGAAATGTAGACACTCAGGTCCTAACTCCCTAAGCTTCTAAGTTAGAAAATCTGTGCTAGGTCCTAGTAATGCACATATTGTTATCAAAAACTCCAAATGGTTCCGATGCCTTCAGTTAAGCTATCACTTCCAGTAGCCCATCATAAAAAGCACATAATATGAATATATTGACCCATGAGATCCTAACAGCTCTCCAATGACACTGGACTTACTAGAATAACTTGATTCTTGTGTAGGATTTTCCTTGAAATAAAAGGAAGAGGAAGACTGGAACTTGAGGCACTGCTGGGGTAAGAGAACAGCAACAGGGACCTTAGTCCAGAGGCAACCTGAGGCCGTGTATGGGCATAAGATGAACAATAATGATGAAGCCAGATTAAAAGAGAAGTGGGAGCAAGTGGTAAAGAACTGATATCCTTGACTTTCTTTGCAGTAAGCATGCCCCATACAAAAAAAAGTAAGTGTCCAGGAAGTATGGCTATCCAATCAATAAATGCCCCTTGCCATCATCTCTGCTGCCATCTCTCTTGGTTGCCCACTTATACTAAGGTTGGCAGCACCATGAGGCAAAAGATATAGAAGACCACCATGGCATCATGAAAGATAGTCCCACAAATGTTCCAGGCAGCATGATGCCACATTAAGAGCCATGGACTGTGGTCAGGAGATCTGAGTTCCTGACCAGGCTCACCTCTCATTTCACTTCACCTCTTTGAGGCTTATTTGTCACTCCTTTGGCTAGAACCCATAATTCAGTTCTAGTGGGCGGAGCAGCTGAGGAAGCCAAGGGCTGAAACAAGGAAAAGGAGGGCTGAGGAGATGTGAGCCAAATTTATCAAAGTCCAGTCTTAGAAAAGGATGCAAAAACCACATCACCAATAAAGCATTGTACAGAAGCATGCAAGAGCAAAAATGCAAACTAGAGAAAAACTGGTGGCAGAGCTGCACCTGATGGAGGGTGGGGGAGGTTTCCAGGCTGAGATGTGCGTCCAAATGGGATGAGAGGGTGCAGATTCTGGCCATATGTACAGCCATGCTCTGGGCAAAAGCCTGAAATTACTAATTAAATATATGTGGGTGTTCATTAATCCCATCGCTTCTCTGACTGCAGCCCTCTCACCATTTTGGGCTCCCACTCCCCACCCCAAGTATTCAGGGTCCTCCTGCTGCCTGTCCCCTGACTTTTCTGGAAGCCCTCTGGCTTCAACACCTGCTCTCCCTTTGATGATTACAGGTCAGAATGGTAATAAGAGACACCTCTAACCAGGGAAAAGGCACAGAAGAAAACACCTTCAAATTTCAGCCTCTGTAGACATTGGGAAGAGGACAGAGTAATCCACGGCCTGATGACCAAAGAGAGTAATGGTCTATGGTCTCTCCTTCCTCTACTTCATTTTTCTTCCCTGCATGCCTTCCTCATAAAATCAAGTGTGTCCCTAAACAGATAATCAGTGTTCTCATCCTATCTCCCCTCCTTTCATCAAATTCTGCTCCCCTAAAGCTGCAATGTCATTAATACCCTTCCGGTAGCCCATTATAAAAGGACAGGACACCACGCTCTTTTACCACCAGTGGGTACATTTCAAGGCTTCTCTCGCTGTCAAATGATAGGCTCTGTCATTTTCTGTTGAAAAGATTTCTGGTTTTAGTGAGCAATTTCGGGTGAGGGGAATTACAACCCTTCTCCCGTGCCCTAAACTCACAGAATCTGTCCAAAATTAGGACAGATTCCAAGCACAGGCCTGGCATCTTGATACCACTCATGAATTTTAGAAGCAATAATATCACTAAACCCAAAATCACCTATCAAATTTCTTATTTCCATGTAATTTCTAATTGCTAATACAACTGGTCTGTAAAATAATGACCCTTATAGATGATAGTTATAAGCGAAGTTCTTTGAAGTGGTAGATCAAAGGAAATCTGTTGCCAGAGTGATACGTGATCATTTCAAGACATTTTCAGAAAGGAATTTCATAATACCTTGAAATTGTATACCATGATACAGGCAAAATAAAGACATGCAAAATGTCTAGGTTACAATATAGTGAGGTGCAACCATAACTGACACTGCCTAGAAGCTCAATGTTGAACTGGGAAGAGGTCTACTGTAACACATAGGGCTCCTGTCCTTCACCTAATCCTATACAACAGGATAATAACTTAAATGAAGAGAGAGAAAGCCTGTTGGTCAAAATTCCAAGTGACAAACGGCTTGAAAGAAGAGCAAATACACTGGTTGACAGAATCAAAACATAAGGAGTCAAAACAGAATAGGAATAAAGTACCACATTCATGTCCCCAAAATTAAATGTACAGGTACCAGACAGGGAGAAATGACACATGAAAAAGGTTAGAAGCTTTTGTTAACAACAAATTCTGTTGAGTCAATAGAGTGCCGTGGCTCCTTAACACTGTCAACGTAACTGCGTTCAAGGAAGTGTACTATCAGTCATGGCAACCCACTCAGGTATTCTTGCCTGGAAAATTCCATGGACAGAGGAGCCTGGCAGGCTGCAGTCCCTGGGGTGGCAGCACAATGATACATCAGTCATTACAAACCAATAAATAGGCTGCATTAGGCACTTGATCCAAAAAACAAAGTGGTTCTTCCTCACAAGATTCTGTGTTTGGTTATGATTATTCTCATCCAGAGGTAGCAGTGCCCTCAGTGGGCATATGGAAACGTGTTGCGAGTATCCGGGTTGTCACAATGATTCAGGAGACCTACTCACATCCACTGGGTAGGACCAGAGACGTGAAAAATCTTACACATGTAAGATAATCCTGCATGTGTATAGGACTTTCTTGTCTAAAATGTAAATAACATCCATCTCCAACAAGACACATTAAACTAACAAGAGAAACCAGGATTGAGAAGAGTCTAGGAACAAGTCCTAAGAGGCAGAGTGAAAAAGACTGAACATGTCTAGCCTGGAGAGAAAAATGGGGGCTCAAAAAGAAGAACTCTTTTCAAATATATGAAGTGCTGTGTTAATTACTTCAGGTTTCACAGTTAACTAGTAGAGAGATAGGCCAGGAATTCAATCTCTGGAGGCAGATTATCTGGGTAAGAGGTAAGCTGGTCTTTGGAACCTGCCCGACATGGTTGGTAGGTTTTACTATCTGCTTCAACTGTGTGCCAATATAGGAGGACAGGGGCTTCCCAGGGGGTGCTAGCGGTAAAGAACCTGACTGCCAATGCAGGAGATGTAAGAAAGGTAAGAGATGCAGGTTCAATCCCTGGGTCAGGAAGATCCCCTAGAGGAGGACATAGCAACGCACTTCAGCATGCTTGCCTGAAGAACCTCATGGACAGAGGAGCCTGGTGGGCTACAGTCCACAGGGTCACAAAGAGTTGGACACGACTGAAGGACTTTACATGCATGCATAGCAAGGCTATCAGAAAGATTAAATAAGATAATGAAAATGAAGGCCTTCTTTGTGTCCATCATGTTAAGATAGCTCAGTAATACTAGTATTCTGAGGGCATGTAGCATGGCAGTTGGTTTAGACTCTGGTTCAAGTGGCTTGGGTTTGACTCTTATACAATAAGCACTATGCAAGGTGGGTAGAAGGGTGGATTCAGAAATTACCCTGTCATACACTATGTCTAAATAGTGGCTGTGGGGATTTCCCTGGTAGTCCAGTTGTTAAGACTTCGCCTTTCAACGCAGGGGGTGTGGGTTCAATTCCTGGTCACGGAGCTAAGATCCTACATACCTAGTGGCAAAAATAAATAAATATATAAAATAAAACAGAAGTAATATTTTAACAAATTCAATACAGACTTTAAAAATGGTTCACATCAAAAAAAGTCTTTAAAAAATTATTCATCATTTATTATAGTGGTTTGTTGGGCTTCCCTGGTGCCTCAGGCAGTAAAGAATCTGCCATGCAATGCAGAAAACCTGGGTTCGACTCCTGGATCAGGAAGATCCCCTGGAGAAGGGAATGGCAACCCACTCCAGTATTCTTGCCTGGGAAATTCCGCAGATAGAGGAACCTGACGGGCTACAGTCCAAGAGGTTGCAAAGAGTCAGACACAACTGAGTGACTAACACTTTATAATGGCTGTGTATTTATAGAGGCTCTGTTCTGTTCCAGCTGTGTGATCCTGGACACAAATCACTTAAGCTCTCTGTGCCTTAGTTTCCACATATGTCAAACAGCAATAATAATAGTCCTCCCCCACTGGGCTGCTGTGAAGATTAAATAATTCTGTAAATCATGTTTGAGAGCGGATGTCACACAGTGAGCTGGTAAATAATACATCTGCAATGCAGGAGACCCCGGTTCAATTCCTGGGTCTGGAAATTCCCCTGAAGAAGGGACAGTCTACTCACTCTAACATTCTTGGGCTTCCCTGGTGGCTCAGTGGTAAAGAATCCGCCTGAATGCAGGAGACCCAGGTTCAATCCCTGGATCACGAAGATCCTCTGGAGAAGGGAATGGCAACCCACTCCAGTATTCTCCATGGGAGAATCCCCATGGACAGAGGAGCCTGGCAGGCTACAGTCCATGGGGTCACAAAGAGTCAGACACAATTGAGCAACTAAGCACAGCACAGCACATCTACTGCTTGTGAGCTCTGTAACCTTGAAAAGTTTCAAGGTTAAACACAGATTCAGGTTCCTTATATGCTGAATGGGGATAATATTTTTGTGAAGACTAAGGAAAATACAACACACAAAGCTCGTAGTACAGCACACGCTAGGCATATAATTCTTGTCATTCAACCACTCTGTCATGTCCAACTCTTTACAAGCCCATGGACTGCAGTGTGCCAAGACTCCTGTGTCCTTCACCATCTCCCATAGTTTGCTCACACTCATGTCCATTGATTTGGTGATGTCATCCAACCATCTCTTCCTCTGTATATCATCAGTACATGAAATATTAACTATCATTATTATCAGTGGTGAGAGGCACCAAGAGCACAAGCAAATCAACCCCTCCATCGTTCTAACAGAGAGTTAACATGTGATATAACTTCTCCTAGAAATTATTTGTTAACAGCAATTTCTGGAGATGTGGATCAGACCTCATCATTTTTTTTCAAAACTTGCCATGATGATTGGAATATGCAGCCAAGGTTGAAGACCATTGCACTGGACCCTATTTCCCTGACTCCACCCAATCTTACAGAGGTGAGGCAACAGAGACGACCAGCTCAGCTTGTTCCACATAGAAAAAATGTACACCCTAACAACAAGCCTTTTTGAAATAAATCTTTTTTTTTTTCTGAGCTCTGAAAATCACTGCAGTAGAGTCAACAGAACTTGGGAAGGCAGTGCAGTCAGAGCAGTGACCTCAAACATACAACATCTTTAGAATTTTGTGTTTTTATTTATTTTCAATCTGTGTGAATTTTTCCTTCCATCTATTACACAGTGTAGCTGCATTTGGACACAAAGAGCATTTGCCACATAAGTAGAGTCGCCTCTCCAAGAAGATGCATCAGGTTTATCCTGTGGAGCGTCATACATGCTGGCATAATGCCATGTACTATTATTGGTGAAGGTGAAGGTGAAGTCGCTCAGTCGTGTCCGACTCTTTGCGACCCCATGGGCTGAAGCCCACCAGGCTCCTCAGTCCATGGAATTTTCCAGGCAAGAGTACTGGAGTGGGTTGCCATTTATTGGTAGGCAGCTTTCAAAGATAAGCCCCCACCCCAGTGACCCCTGGGCTATTATTACAACATACATTCCTACATTTTGCTGTTCAAGACACTAAGGCATTAAAACTGAGAGATGAATGATTTGCATAAGAAGAAAGTGTTAGCAAGTAGCAGAGGCAGGATTCTGACTCAAAAGGTCTAGATCCAAAGCTCACATGTACATTCAGATAGACTGAGGTTTGTGCGTGGTCTCAGTTCTGTTGTTCACTCTTTCTCTGAACTTGGGTAAGCTGTATGTCTCGATTAGCTGAACCTCAGTCTCCTTATCCATTAAATGGGAATACTTACAGTGCCAAACTCAGAGTTGCTATGAAGATATTTAAACATTTTGGATCTGAAGCATATGGCACAGAACTTGATTGGGTAATCTGTTGCCATTATTAAAGGCCCTCCACTAGTGTTTATGGAGGCTGAGACAAGAGCACAAATGGAGGCCCACATACCAGATGTCTTCAAGTTTTAAAAATACAAATCAGAATTTAAAAATAGTTAAATAAAATATGTTCTCTCCTCCTACCTTGAAAAATATAATCCATAACTTTGAAGGTCAGGTTAAAAGTTTGCATTCTCAGATTTCTCAGAGTTCTGCAATGGAATATGCCAGTGTAGAGACAGGTGGCCCCAGGGTCACTGGCCTGCTCTCTTCTTTTCCCACTCCAGGCTCCGTTCTACAGAGGAAAGGGCCTTGTACACACGCCTGTAGATGTTCCAGCCCCCCAAATCTGAGTTCTGACAATATTAGGGTCGTCTGCTGCCGCTGTAAGTCACTTCAGTCATGTCCAACTCTGTGTGACCCCATAGACGGCAGCCCACCAGGCTCCTCCGTCCCTGGGATTCTCCAGGCAAGAACACTGGAGTGGGGTGCCATTTCCTTCACCTATTAGGGTTGTCAAGATCCAGCAAATAGAAATATAGGGTGTTGTACATTTTATCTGGCAACCCTAAGACCGTACTCCCTTCCACACAGTTTCCTCTAGGCGTAAGGGTGCACACACTGGCAGCACTAAGTCCTCTCCCTGTGTGGAGGGGTGGCCAAAGGAGGGCCCAAAGGGACTTCCCTGGTGGTTCACAGGCTAAGATTCTGTACTCCCAATGCAAGCGGCTGGGTTCCATTCTGGTTCCAGGTCGGGAAACTATATCCCAATACCGCAACTAAGAGTTCACATGCTTCAATTAAAAAAAAAAAAAAAGACTCCATGTGCCACAACTAAGGCCTGGCACAGCCAAATAAATAAATAAAAAATAAATATTAGAAAAGCAAGACCAGAATACATCCCTTTAAGAGCATGGAGCCCAGAACAGTAGCACACTTTGCCCAGGTCTAAGATTGGACAGGCCCTAAGTAATTAAATGAGCACTCTTTCTGGATCACCTTTCTAACCTCCACTGTTTCATCTTCTGTACTGCTCTCACACTAGTTTCCACAAATGGCTTCTAACTCTCCAGTTCCCTGGTTCCTCTGCTCCTGATTTATGTCTGGCTCAGAAATCCTGACAAAAAGCCTTGTCCATAGGGTTATATTCATTTGTGTAATCTTCAGCTCAAATCCTCTCTTCACCCCTATTCCCACTCATGACCCCTTACTCTGAATTATTGCCAAAGATATCTGGAGAATAGTGAGGGGAGGGGAAAAATTACACATGTATTTTTGTGGGCATCCAAGAAATAAAGTCATAAATAGCAGTCCAGGTAAAGTGCAAAAACAAAATGATGGAGCAGGCAAAGGCAGCCAAGCCATCATTAAGTGTAACACATTAAGAAATGGGATCAATTTTGTTCAACATCATCATGTAAAGGCATATTCATCACTGACTAAATGTAATAAAGCAAGGCACAAATAGAATGGGGAACATTTCTCCCCAGTTTCTTAAAGTGTTATATTTATAATCTATCCATCTCTACAGAAAAGACTAATGCTGAGGGAGGCCACAAGCCACATTTCCATATTCATAGCAAACCCAGAGATAAAGAAAAGTCAAGTCAAGGACGTGGATCCTGGCACTGAAATTACATCCATCTCTCAGGAAGACGACACATAAGCCAGTCAAACAGACAGAGTTGGTCAAAATGTGTCTCAACAAGGTTGATAGAGGATTGACATCTGAGCACAGCTCTCAAAGACAGAAGTAATTTCCCAGGAAGACAGAAAATGACTTAGGGGTTTAGGGTGAACCTCAGGAGGCAGTCACAGTGAAATATATATGCCAAACGTGAATGCCAGCTAAGGCCGTTTAACAAATATGAATAAAATAGTGTTTTATGCTTTATTAGGCACTTACATGCTAGGTACTATGCTAAGTGTTTTTATGTCTATTACCTTATTTAATCCTCATAATAGTCCAGCAATTATTCTTCCCATTTTATAGAAGACATGGGGGTCCAGAGAGGTTAAATACCCTACTGAATATAACACAGTAAGACACAGAGTTGCTATTTTAACCCAGATATGCCCATCATTTGACAGATCACTCCTAATTTGAGACCCACACTCCTACAGAGAAACTGATAACATGTCCAGAGGAAGATGACCAAGGCTGGGAGAGGACTCTGAACCAGGCCATGTGTGGAAAAGTTCCAGAAACTAAAGGTATTAATCAGAGAATAAAACTTAAGTAGCCATAAGATTCATGAATTCAGGAATTATGTCTTTTAATCACCCATATATCCCTAATTTCTACCACAACATCTATTAATATATTAGGCTTTCAATAAATATTTGTTGAATAAATAGATGAATGAATTAATGGAGGAAAAGATGGATAAATGACTTCAGTGCCACCTTAATATGCTTATAAAGGCTAATCTGTGGAAGAGACATGATTCCAATAATCCATTTGACCCTAGTGTCAGAAGCTGTAGGTATCAGATAGTAATTAAAAATAATAAAGATTTTTCTAAGGGTTGATAATCTAGTCCAGCAGGAGAATGGGGTTATCTTGAAAAGTCCCAAATGTCTTGCCAGAGGAACTATCTTCTTTTCTTGATAATCAACAGATAAGACAGTTTTGTGGTTTTTTGTTTTCCTTGTACAGACAAAGAGTAGAAGAACAGAAAGGATTGCTGACTTACTAGAGGTCATCAGGTTGATCATTCCAGTTTAGGGCATCGTCCTTACCTTTTGAATTTAAGTTACAACTTTGATCTTAAATGCTGACACCCAAGTGTGTGTATGTCTATGTATGTAAAATGGTAGTTTGCTTGAGTTTCATAATGTGATTTGAATTTTTCTACTCCAACTCTATCTTTAAGCCTAGTCCATAGAATTGCTAACCAATACATATGAAAAATGAACAAATCGATGTTATTTGACAAAGTTTGTTCACTCTAGTCAGTTGCTCAGAAGCCAGTCCTCAAGATCTATTAATTGACCAACACCTCATTCACATCAGCCTGGTTTACCACAGTGGAGAAATGTGGACTGGACAAGAATTCTAACAGTTAAAACACAGAAAATGCTGTGGGCCTATCACTGGGCAGATACATTTGATCCTCAATATTCATGAATTCCATATTTGCAAAATTGCCTCTCCTTAAAACTTATTTGGACTTTCCTGGTGGCTCAGAGGTTAAAGCGTCTGCCTCTAATGCAGGAGACCCGGGTTTGATCCCTGGATCGGGAAGATCACCTGGAGAAGGAAATGGCAAACCACTCCAGTATTCTTGCTTGGAGAATCTCATGGACTGATGAGCCTGGTGGGCTGCAGTCCATGGGGTCACAAAGAGTCGGACACGACTGAGTGACTTTACATTACATTACATTACATTACATTACATTAAAACTTATTTGTGACTCCTAGATCAATACTTATGGTGTTTTCACAGTAACCATAGGCATGCATATGTGTGGAGTAGAGAAAATTTTTCATTTTCCAATGTGCACATTCCCAGTTGAGACAGAACAAGGGAATACTCTCCCTTCTTTTTTTGAGCTCTCATACTGGAAACAAGTGTCCTTTTCACAGTTTGTTTACAGACACATTTTTGTATTTTTTCTTGGTGATTTCACTATTTAAAATGGCTCCCAAGGCTAGTGCTGTAGAGCCGTCTGGTGTTTAAGTGCAAGAGGCTATGATGAGCCTTATGGAGAAAATTTGTGTGTTAGATACACTTCATTCAGGCATGAGTTATATGTAGTGCCCTTGGCTATGAGTTCAATGTTAATAAATCAACAATACGTATTACATAAGGTGTCATTAAACAGAAACACATATAAAACAAGGTTAAGTATTGATTAACTGAAAAATCAGTTCACAGGAACCTAACCTAACCTAATTCAGCATTTGTGGCAATTTTATAGAGCATTATGACCATGAATAACAGGAATCAGCTGTATATTCTTTGAGACTCTCATATTCCTATCTGAGGTAAAAGGGGTCTAGGCTCAATATCTCCTATCCCAGCCTGGTTTCCTGGAGCTCTCGTGTACACATCTACATGCAAATGGGCTACAGCATGGCAGACAAGGAACAGAGGCCTCTAAACGGAGACTCCAAGGTCTGAAACTCAGCTTCCTAAAGATACAGTATCTACAACTGTGCAACAGGGGGACCAGCAAATCCAAGCCCTTGCTTGGGCTTTTCAATCCCAACCAAATTGCCACCAATCTTCCCAAGGATGACACTGCCTGTGGCCTAATTAGACATATTTCCTTCTTCCTGCTCAGGCCTTATACTGGAGAGTCAGCTTCTTAGTTAAAAGCAAAACTTTTCAAAGATTTCTACTTTTGTTGAGAAATAAGGCATTCTGAGAAAGGGCTCTGCGGTGGGAGGCAGGGTACAAAAACAGAGTAGAGGATTTGTTCCAGTGCTCAGCTTGACAGAGGACACCGTGCTACTGCAGCCCCAACTCTCTGTGCCATGCGTGCTATTCCCCAAAAGCTGAATGGGCTCTGAGAGAGGTGACACACTGGGTCTGAGGCACCTCCCTCCCCAACAGAGAAACCAGTCAGACCTTGGGGCTGTAGAAGTGCTCCCCACTGCTAATGTCAGTGAAATAACCTCGCGTCCATGAGGAGAGAATTCCCACCTCCACAGCTGGGAAACACAAGTCCAGCCTTCCAGGCTAGATGTCCAACTAAGAGCAATTAGTCACCGAGCTGCAGAAAGCTTCAGATCACGGTACTTGCCACAAACACATGCCGCCCACTCCCAAGAGAAGTTTCTAAAGCAGCGGGGTTTTTTTTTTCTTTTCTTTTCTTTTTGAGCAAAGAGCACTTGACAAAAAGCACTAAAATACTCAGAATAAAATCTCAAGCCGAGCTGTCAAAAGCATCAGGATAAAGCAGTGCAAATACATGCAAGCATCTGTGGTGCTTCTTCAAGCCAGACCACACTGCCACCTACTGAACGAAAACACCCTTTCCCTTTACCGTGTCTGTCCTGAATGCTTCCTGAAAATTCATTCTGGAAAACGTGGCCATTTGTTTCCCCCTTCTCAGGGCAGTTTGGCGACGTGACAGGCAGCCCCCTCTGTGAGTCAACAGCATCTTCTCTGGCACCTACCCACCAGAGGGAACTTAAAAGTAATTGACTGGCAAGCTGGCACCGTCAGGCACTGACTCATTTGTTCCATGACAGAAGGTGGGGGAGGCAGAGTCCACATGAATGTGAAGAGAGGCACACCACACCAAAAACAACTGAATCACAAGGCAACCACAGGGAAGAAACTGCTGACAAGTGCTTGAAACAAGGCACCCAGAACCATGAATCACACAGCATAACAGCTGGGTACCAAATGACTGGTAAATCTAGAAGATTCAGAAATAACTTTGCAGCGACAACCCACATGAGATCCAATTCCAAGCCCAGATCACCTGGACTGAGGCCACTGAGAAAGAGCAATGAGCTTGGGATTAATTGCTTCCCAAACTGTATTTGCCATCTCTGCATTCAGTTAATGCCCTAGTTTTAAACCTGAAATCCCAAATTACAGGGGGAAAGAGTTCAGGGGGAAACTAGATATCCAGGATGAAGGATTGATGGTGCCACTTGCCAGGTAAGTCTGTTCAGTTCAGTTCAGTCACTCAGCCATGTCCAACTCTTTGCAACCCCATGGAATGCAGCACGCCAGGCCTCCCTGTCCATCACCAACTCCTAGAGCCTACCCAAACTCATGTCCATTGAGTCGGTGATGCCATCCAACGATCTCATCCTCTGTCGTCCCCTTCTCCTCCTGCCTTCAATCGTTCCTAGCATCAGGGTCTTTTCAAATGAGTCAGCTCTTTGCATCAGGTGACCAAAGTATTGGAGTTTCAGCTTCAGCATCAGTCCCTCCAATGAACACCCAGGATGGATCTCCTTTAGGATGGACCAGTTGGATCTCCTTGCAGTCCAAGGGACTCTCAAGAGTCTTCTCCAACACCACAGTTCAAAAGCATCAATTCTTCGGCGCTCAGCCTTCTTCACAGTCCAACTCTCACATCCATACACGACCACTGGAAAAACCATAGCCTTGACTAGACGGACCTTTATTGACAAAGTAATTTCTCTGCTTTTTAATATGCTGTCTAGGTTGGTCATAACTTTCCTTCCAAGTAGCAAGCGTCTTTTAATTTCATGGCTGCAATCACCATCTTCAGTGATTTTGGAGCCCCCAAAAATAAAGTCAGCCACTGTTTCCCCATCTATTTCCCATGAAGTGATGGGACCAGATGCCATGATCTTTGTTTTCCGAATGTTCAGCTTTAAGCCAAATTTTTACTCTCTTCTTTCACTTTCATCAAGAGGTTCTTTAGTTCCTCTTCACTTTCTGCCATAAGGGTAGTGTCATCTGCATATCTGAGGTTATTGATATTTCTTGTGGCAATCTTGATCCCAGCTTGTGCTTCATCCAGCCCAGTATTTCTCATGATGTACTCTGCATATAAGTTAAATAAGCAGGGTAACAATGTATACCTTCATGTACTCCTTTTCCAATTTGGAACCAGTCTGTTGTTCCATGTCCAGTTCTAACTGTTGCTTCCTGACCTGCATAAAGTCTGTTATAAGTAGGTAAAGGTCGTTTCTCTTCTCAAGACAGACATAAGAGGCAAAGGGAGTATAAAAGGAAAGGAGAAAAAAAAAGAAGTGACAACACCTTTCTACTGAATGCATATTATATATCTGATACTTCTCTAGGCATTTTAATATGCCACTATGTCTAACCCTTTCAATAATACTAGACTAGTTTTATGGAAGAGGAAACAGATTGCAAACAGTAAAACTACTTGCCGAAGATTACATAGATAATGAGATACAGAATCTGGATTGAAACTAGCTATTAGAAAATAAGGAAGAAGAGGAAAGATACTACTTGGTTAGAGCTGCTGCCTGTTGCAAGATGAGCAAGAAGTTATTTTCCATACCACAATTAGTCCAAGAGAGGTGACCACTTCATATATTGCTGTGACTAAGCTAGATAAAACCACTCTGTGAGAAGCCATTTTCTTCTGCTCCTCCTCTAACTGAATTGTTCCTATGATCAGAGAGATAGTAATAGCTTGAACTCTTGAGACTCTGTGCTTAAGGAGAGGTTGAGACTTTATTTCACAGAGAAGGATAATTCACAAGCCACCAACAGCCAGCAAATTAACCTGTGGCTTACCTTTAACTGGTCACCTCCAAACATTAGAGCTGTGTAGTGAAAACTCAGAAAACTTGTAAAAGCTTTAATCAACGTCCTGTGATTCATCAACACTTTGGGTAATGGATAAATGAAGTCAAAATGGATACCAAGCACCATACACTAGGAAGAACCAGCTTCTCTCAAACCTTCCCTAGCCTAAGGAAGCAGTTAAGCATTTGGATTATATCCAAATATATACCAGCGTAGGATGTGCTACAGCTAGAGAGAAACTCAGATATCCTCTAGTCGAAAACTCTTAAAGGCCTCGATGCTGGGAAAGATTGAAGGCAAAAAGATAAGAGGGCGGCACAGATGAGATAGTTACACAGCATCACCAACTCAATGGACATGAATTTAAGCAAATTTATGGAGACAGGGAAAGGGCAGGGAAATCTGGCATACTGCAGTTCATAGGGCTGCAAAGAGTCAGACACGACTTAGAGACTGAACATCCACAAAAACTTATTTGACAAACAAAGGGACTAGGACATAAAAATAGAAATTCCTCATCCAGCTTCCATCATTCATTCAAGAGACTCAAAGGCCGGTTGTATATTGTAGCATGTTCTGGAAAATGTAAACAAAGTAGAAGATATAGTCTTTGCCCTCCAAGAGTTTCAGATTGAGCTCTAGCTATAGATTCTTTTTAAAGGATCCTTGAAAAAATCACAATATTTTGTGGATCTGATCATGATATCAATTATCCTTTTAGTGTTCATTGATTATGAAAATTAATAATCACCAAAAGCTGCTATGAATTGTGTTCTTAAATTCATTTATATTTAAATAAAGTCTGCACATGCTTCTGAAAAAGTATATGTATGCATTTTTGAGAAATCATTTATTTAAACTTCAGGATGCTTTTTGGTAAGCACACTTCTATAATACCTCATAGCTGGAGACAACAGACAGGAACTACTGCTATAGAGGAAAATCTGAAGACACTGCAGCCAAACCCAAAATTATACTCTGGCAGAATTGGAGGTGACCTACAATGCGGGAGACCTGGGTTCAATTCCCTGGGTTGGAAAGATTCCTGGAGAAGGAAAAGGCTATCCACTCCAGTATTCTGGCCTGGAGACTTCCATGGACTGTATCATGGGGTGGCAAAGAGTCAGACACGACTGAGCGACTTTCACTTTTAGTACAATGTTTTACTGGATTCCAGAAATATTTACCTACCACCAAATATTCCCTTCCCCATTCTCAGAGATCTTTTATTTCCCTCTGTCATACTCTATACTCTCAACTTTCTGAAATTCAAACAACCAAAGCAGACATGGTTTCACAAGCAATCACAACTCAAATGGAACCCTTTCAGAAAGATGGACAATACATAAACTTTTACATAGGTTCCTTATACCTATCTTGGAGAAGGCAATGGCACCCCACTCCAGTACTCTTGCCTGGAAAGTCCCATGAATGGAGGAGCCTGGTGGGCCGCAGTCCATGGGGTCGCTGAGAGTTCCACACGACTCAGTGACTTCACTTTCACTTTTCACTTTCATGCATTGGAGAAGGCAATGGCAACCCACTCCAGTGTTCTTGCCTGGAGAATCCCAGGGATGGCAGAGCCTGGTGAACTGCTGTCTATGGGATTGTACAGAGTCGGACACGACTGAAGTGACTTAGCAGCTTATACCTATCTAGCTGAGTTTGAATAAAAGACATTATGGGAGGTCGATGACTGACAAGTTACTTCTATCTGGGAAGACCTAAAAGGAGTCTGGGCAGAGTATACCAGCAGTTGGGTAGGGGTAAGGACTTAGACCTTCAGAGAAGAATATGGAGATACTAGATGCAGGAGAATGGTGGGAGGTAACAGGAAAAGAAAGAGTATCAAAGGCAAATTTTACTAAACTTGAAATGTTCCCTTGAATCATCTCATCCTACAGAATATTACCTGAGTACATCATGGAGTCCTAAGTGTTATCTTACATGCAATAACTGGCAGAACAGTTCAGAAAACAAACAAGAGAGCTCTTTGTATGTTGGGCTATTTTGAGAAGGCTTCATGGAGAAATATGGTATGACCTGGACCTTAACGTAGAGGCAGGATATGAAAACGTAAGGAAAGGGTATTCCAGGTCTAGAGGAAACCATTAAGCAGAAGTGAGCACTGGAGAAAAACTGGGAAACAAGGATGAAGTCAGCCTGGATGGAGCAACGGGTAGATATTTAGAGTCAAAAGAAATAAGACTGGAGGAAAATGGTGGTATAAGATCATGGAAGGCTTTAGAATCAGATAAAGAAGTTCGCTCTTACTATAGACAGTGGGAATCTCCATGAATCTGTGACTAGATGAGTAGCAGAGTGAAGAGTGCAATAGTCCAACAGTGATATTTAGGGTATTACTATACATGGCCTTCAAAGTTAAAACCTGAGTGTTTTTTCAACTCATTACCTGTGAGGCCAGACATAAGTTATGTAAACCCTCTGAGCCACAGATATTTTAATCTCTAAAATGTGAATAGTAATATACACTTCATCTGGTTGTTGTGAGACTCAAATGAGACTCTTCATAAAGTACATTATTACAATACCTAGCATATACTAGATAACTAATAAATAGATATTTATACTAATAAATCATTATTATCATTATTACCAATAATACTGGGGCAAGTAATTAGGAGGCTATGGCAATAATCTAGAATTAATCTATGTTTAGGCCTAGAGAGAGGCCACAGAGAGGAGGGATTGACTCTCAAAGACATTCCAAGAGGAGATTCAACAGGATTTGGGATTAGACTGCACATGAAGGCTGGAGAAGAAGAGTGTGAGAAAGAAGATCTGAAGACCTAGGAGACTGGATGATGGAAAAAGACACAAGCAGCAAGAATGGAGAAGGGAATTAGAAAGAGTAGAGAGACTGGGTGGTAGAAAAGATAATCCATTTATTTTATAAAATATTGATGTTTTTAGGTAGAAAATACATTTCTTTTATAAAATATTTTTCTATTTTATATAAAAATATAAATGTTTTTCTATTTTATATAGAAATGATATTTAGGCAATTGAAATATGCCCAAGTGACAGTCCACTCATTTTGACAACACTGTACTAAGGTCCACAGAACAGGACTGGAAAGGTAGATCTGGGAAGTAACTACAAGGAAATCATAGTTGAAGCCAGGCATAAATAAATTTGTCAAGAGGATGAATATATCAGGAGAACAGAATATGAATAACAGAGCCAGGAGGAACAACCATAATGATGGAATAAGATAAGGACAGCATTGGAAGTGTTTAAGAAGTGAGGAAAGATAATAAGCAGGACCTCTCTTTAAGAATAGTTACACAAGGGGGGCGCCTAAGATGGCGGAGGAATAGGACGGAGAGACCACTTTCTCCCGCACAAATTCATCAAAAGAACATC
>SJXQ01007617.1:120057-236721 GCA_006408695.1 Aepyceros melampus | reverse complement strand
CTCAGAATTTAACAGTGAAGTGTCCTTAAAATGCAATCTTAGCATACCGTCTGCATGGTGCAGGGCCCAGAGCTGACTGGAAACACACAAACCCAACCCTTTTTACTCTGTGCAGTAATGAGTAGAGAGTTCTGTGGTGAGATTAGAAAGACCCGAGAGGAAGGCTTTGGAGAGATGAGTAAGAAGCAGATAAGAAGAGTCAGCTCTTGGAAGAAGGAGAAGAGCAAAAGGCCTGCTGATTCTGAAAAGACCAAACAAAAATAATCCGGTAACTGGAAGCAGTGGCTCCCAAACCTGGCTTTGTATCATAATCGTCTTGATTCCCAGCAGGGCTGGGGCAAGGTCAGAGAATTTGCATTTTCAAGGAATTCCTCAGTTATTCTTTGTAGCTGTCCAGCACTGGGCATCCGAGTTTGGGAACCACCAAGCTTAGAGCAACATATGGTCTCTTAGGAGAGATCTTCCAGACTCAGAGAGGAAACAGCCTGATGTTCCTAGTGGGGAGAGGGGCAGAGTGTCAGGAGGAGGGGGGCTTCCAGGATCTGCTGGGGGGAGGGCTCTCCCTGGGGACTGTAGTGATGCCTCCCGGGGAATCAGAGGGCAAAGCAGAGGAGGGTGAGGGAGTCTGTGTGTCCAGCAGGGGACCTGGCCAGGTTTAGTGGGCGTTGGGGCTGCAGCCCCAGGGAAGAAGGAGGGAAAACTCAGGGTGTCCTCTGGTACTGTTTGTCAGCCGTTCCCCTGGCACCCAACCCAGTGCCTGGGCCAGTCCTCAAACATGCGCTGACTGAGCAAATGCGTAAATGCATCTCGATGAGGCCCTTTCATACCCTTTCCTAAGCGAGTAGAGAGTCGCCCAGGGAGAGAGAGGTTCTTATCCTTCCTGGCCAAAGCGCCTGCATTGCTCAGGGAAGTGAAGTCATTGGCTTCACAGTTAACAAATGCAATGGGTCTTTTCCAAAAAGAGGAAGAAAGATAAGCTTGGTAGGTTTCTTTCCACACTATTGGGATTCTGGCAATGAGCTTGAATGGTTTTACATTTGAAAACATCTGAAAGAATGATTTCCCTGTAAATGATTACGGTTTAAGGTTAAAACCAGTAACTTTATAATGTTCCCTAAGGAACTGTGGATTCACGTTTTATGGCACTTAGATTCTCAAAGATGGCTCTGGACAGGGAGAAAATGAGAAGCTTGCATCCAGGAGTTGTTTAAATGACGTGACACTTGATTTGAGATATACGTATTATTTTTGACTTTTTTCTTTTTTATCAACCAAACAGGAAGAGTGGGTTAGATAGCAGGAGCCGGTTAGTATTCACAGACTCCCCATTGGAAAAATCTCTTCTTAAAACGACTGAAACTTGAAGATAAAAGACATCAGCACTATTACTTATTAATAAAGTGCCTCTGAGAAGCGTGTCAGCCTCTGCACATTGGCAGCCTTCCTGCATCACCAGTGTGGGGTTTTCATTTCCTTTTGTCTGGATGTTACTGGTGTTGTTCAGTCACTAAGTCCTGTCAGACTCTTTGACCCCATGGACTGCAGCATGCCAGGTACCCATGTCCTTCATATCTCCCAGAGTTTGCCCAAATTCATATCCACTGAGTTGGTGATGCCATCTAATCATGTCATCCTCTACTATCCTCTTCTTCTGTTGCCTTCAATCTTTCCTAGCATGAGGGTCTTTTTCAATGAGTCAGCTCTTCCCATCAGGTGGCCAAAGTATTGGAGTTTCAGCTTCAGCATCAGTCCTTCCAATGAATATTCAAGATTGACTTCCTTTAGGATTGATGGGTTTGATCTCCTTGCTGTCTAAGGGACTTTCAAGAGTTTTCTCTAAGACTACAATTTGAAAGTATCAGTTCTTCAGCGCTCAGCCTTCATTATGGTCCAGCTCTCACATCCATAGATGACTACTGGAAAAACCATAGCCTTGACTAGATGGACATTGTGCAGAGTAATGTCTCTGCTTTTTAACATGCTGTCTAGATTTGTCACAGCTTTCCTTCCAAGGAGCAAGCGTCTCTTAATTTCATGGCTGCAGTCACTGTCTGTAGTTATTTTGGAACTCAAGAAAATAAAACCTGACACTGTTTCCATTTTTTCCCCTTCTATCTGCCATGAAGTGATGGGACTGGATGCCATGAAAAACTTTTTTGAATGTTGAGCTTTATGCTAGCTTTTTCACTCTCTTCTTTCACCCTCATCAAAAGGCTCTTTAGCTCCTCTTCACTTTCTGCCATTAGAGTGGTGTCATCTGCATATCTGAGGTTGCTGATATTTCTCCCAGCAATCTTGATTCCAGCTTGTGATTATCTAGCCCAGCATTTTACATGATATACTCTGCATACTCACACCTTAGCAGGGTGACAGTATACAGCCTTGACATACTTCTTTCCCAACTTGAAACCAGTCCTTGTTCCATGTCTGGTTTTAACTGTTGCTTCTTGAGCTGCATACAGGTTTCTCAGGAGGCAGGTAAGGTGACCTGGTAGTCCCCTCTCTTTAAGAATTTCCACAGTTTGTTGTGATCTACATAGGCAAAGGCTTTAGCACAGTTAATGAAACAGAAGTAGACGGTGTTCTGAAATTCCGTTGCTTTTTCTATGATCCACTGGGTGTTGGCAATTTGATCTCTGGCTCCTCTGCCTTTTCTAAATCCAACTTGTACATTTGGAAGTTCTCAGTTAACATTACTGTTGAAGCCCAGCTTGAAGGATTTTGAGCATAACCTTACTAGCATGTGAAATGAGCACAATTATATGGTAGTTTGAATATTATTTGTCATTGCCCTTCTTTGGGATTGGAATGAAAACTGATCTTTTCCAGTCCTGTGGCTGAGTATTCCAAATTTGGCGATATATTGAATGCAGTACTTTAACAGCATTATCTTTTTGGATTTTAATAGTTCAGCTGGAATCTCATCACCTTTTCTAGCTTTGCTCATAGTAATGCTTCCTAAGGCCCACTTGACTTCATACTCCAGAATGTCTGGCTCTAGGTGAGTGATCACACAATCTTGGTTTTCTGGATCATTAAGACTTTTTTTGTATAGCTCTTCTGTGTAGTTTTGCCACTTCCTCTTAATCTCTTTTACTTCTGTTAGGTCCATACAGTTTCTGTCTTTTATCATGCCCATCCTTGCATGAAAGTTTCTGAAGAGCTCTCTGATCTTTCCCATTCTATTGTTTTCCTCTCTTCCTTTGCATTGTTCATTTCAGAAGGCCTTCTTATCTCTCCTTGCTATTCTCTGGAGCTCTGCATTCAGTTGGCTCTATCTTTCTCCCTTGCCTTTTGCTCTTTCCTCAGCATGCTCATAGTAATGCTTCCTAAGGCCCACTTGACTTCATACTCCAGAATGTCTGGCTCTAGGTGAGTGATCACACAATCTTGGTTTTCTGGATCATTAAGACTTTTTTTGTATAGCTCTTCTGTGTAGTTTTGCCACTTCCTCTTAATCTCTTTTGCTTCTGTTAGGTCCATACAGTTTCTGTCTTTTATCATGCCCATCCTTGCATGAAAGTTTCTGAAGAGCTCTCTGATCTTTCCCATTCTATTGTTTTCCTCTCTTTCTTTGCATTGTTCATTTCAGAAGGCCTTCTTATCTCTCCTTGCTATTCTCTGGAGCTCTGCATTCAGTTGGCTCTATCTTTCTCCCTTGCCTTTTGCTCTTTCCTCAGCTACTTGTGTAGCCTCCTCAGACAACCACTTTTCCTTCTTACATTTCTTTTCTTTGGGATGGTCACCGCCTCTTGTACAATGTTACAAAACTCTGTTCATAGTTCTTCAGGCACTCTGTCTTCCAGATCTAATCCCTTGAATCTATTCCTCACTTTCACTGTATAATCATAAGGGATTTGCTTTTGGTCATATATGAATGGCCTAGTTGTTTTCCCTTTGTCTGGATAAAACCTTATTTCTCTTGATAAGACTAGAGTTTTTGAACTGTGGTGTTGGAGAAGACTCCTGAGAGTCCCCTAGACTGCAAAGAGGTCCAACCAGTCCATCTTAGAGGTGATCAGTACTGAGTGTTCATTGGAAGGACTGATGTTGAAGCTGAAACTCCAATACTTTGGCCACCTGATGTGAAGAACTGACTCACTTGAAAAGACCATGATGCTGGGAAAGATTGAAAGTGGGAGAAGAAGGGGACGACAGAGGATGAGATGGCTGGATGGCATCACCAACTCAATGGACTTGAGTTTGAGTGAACTCCAGGGGTGATGGACAGGGAGGCCTGGCGTACTGCAATTCATGGCGCTGCAAAGAGTCAGACATGACTGAACGACTTAACTGAACTGAACACTAGATTAAACTGTATCAAATCATTTCATTAATAGCACCATCTTATTCAGTCAGGACTGGAATTAAGCCATTATTTTTCATAAACTTTATGTGTGGGATTTCTATAAAGTCTGTGAAATTAGAACTAATCAGACACAGTTTTGATACTGGATTCAAATCCAATATCCATACTCCTTCAGCTTTTGTAGAATGAATGAATAAATGAATCTGGTCTCATAGAAAAGGCAGATACTGAAACCAAAAATTTGATGATGCCTAAATACACAGATATGAGTGCAGAAGGCCAGACATGGGTACATAAGGACAGGGCGGGAGAGGGGAGGAGACCCTCCTTCCAGGCTTTGTCTTGACCCCTGGGTGAGAGGTAAAGGAGTTTCAAGTCAGGAGAAGCTGAGCACTAATTTGTGAAAGTCATAAAAAAAAAGCTAAAATCATTTAAAACTTTAGGAACACTCCACAGTCAAATGTACCAAAAAGGCTAAGGTAATAAGTAAATATAAATCTATAAAGCTTTGCAAATAGTCTCTAAATGTAAATGAGTCTCCAGAGGGGAAGAAAAGGGCCAGTGGGATGCATGAGGAAGCGGCTTTCTTTTGCACTTTTTGGGAGTCTGGTAGGTGGGGAGCAGCTCAAGATTGATCCCAACCTTCACAATTCAGTTTCTGGGGCTTGCGAATATCCGTTTATCTTCTGTCACTTGACACGTGATGATAAGTGAGGTGTATGTGTAATACAACAACAGATTTGACTCCTCCCTGGTTATGGGAGGTTTCTCGTCTCTGCCAGAGGGCATGTGATCAGGGCTGCAGGAGCAGCAAGACCTAGTGGAGAGCCCCCTCCCTTGGGGGTGTGAGACTGAGCAGCGGGAATCCCCACCACTCTTCTGGATTCTCTCCCGTGACTCCCAGGGAGGAGGCTGCCCCGGTTCATTCCCTTTCCCCTTTACTGACTTGTGGCCATTGGAGAGGAGGCTCGCTGTGGGATTAGGAGGCTAGCCTTGTCTTCTCACGGCCGTCACCTTGACCTAAGGGAGCCCTTTCCCTCTTGGCCGTTCCCATGGGCCCTGCTGAGCCAAGCTGCCACTGTGTTAATTTCGTTTTCCCTTGGCTAGCAGAATACAAATCAGCTTTGTCATAGTTCTGTTCCCTCCAGCCCCAGGGCAGCTCAGAGGGCGTTTGGCCAAGTGCAGACGCAAAGGCCAGGTACTTTGTCTCCTGGTGTCTCATCTTCCCTCTCTTTGGATGATTCCGCCTCAAAGAATGGATGGATGGATGGATGAAGGGACACTGGTAGATCCGCCAACACTGGCCTTGGAGAGGAGGGTATCTTGACATCAATAAAGCAGCATTGTCCTGGCTGTGTCTTTTCAGGAGCCTCCGTCTTTGCATTCTCTCAAAGTGTCCCACCGACCACGGCTGGGGTCTCCAGGCAGTGCCCTGTGTGGTGGTCCTCCCGTCTGATGCAAAGGCCTGCTCACTTTGCCCTCCTTGGGCACAAAGGCAGATGGCCCTGGTGCTTGCTGCTGGGTAGATGGTCCGAGTCTGGGTTAGACGGCCTGAGTCTGGGTGCTCTCTGCCGTCACAGCTGAGCTGCTGCTGCAGTCTGGGGTCTCTGCAGGGGTCCCTGCAGGAGGCTAGAGCTTTTCTCCAGAAGCAGCACAACTGTGGGGCCACCGGAGCGGGCACTCTATGCCAAAGATGCCCCCTCTCCCTGACACTCCTGGTGTCTGCCAGCCGCTCCTTTGCTTACTGGGTTAATGCAGCAAATCTCCCTCTTTGCTTGTAGTTGTTTTCCAGGGACTGACGTCGCATTAGGTCATGTGATGGGCGGTCCCCACACTGCACCTAAGCCTGCACTGCCCTTAGCTCCAGCATGGGCTTCTTGTCCTGCCCTCTCTTCCCTTGAAGGAGTTCTGTCCTGGGTTAACTTCTTTTCCCCAGACATGCCTGAATCCCAGGTCAGGTACAACACAGGAATCTCTGCTAAAGAAGCTCATGGTCACATTATTGTCGTTCATCGCAGTGGGAACATAGAACATCTTCCGAACGTCATAGGCCGACTGCTGTGGGTTGTTAGGCTCATTATTATGAATGTGACACGTGCTGTGTGCTAAGTCGCTTCAGCTGTGTCCAACTCTCTGTGACTCTATGGACCATAGACCTCCAGGCTCCTCTGTCAGTGGGCTTCTCCAGGCAAGAATATTGGAGTGGGTTGCTGTGCCCTGCTCCAGGGGACCCAGGGGTCAAACCCTCGTCTCCTGCATTGGCAGGTGGTTTCTTTACCAGTAGTGCCACGTGGGAAGCCCTGGATATGCTGCACACTTGGGCAAATGCTTGTAATGCTGAAAACAACTGAACACTAAGTTTTGAGGATGGAGAAGACAGATGTGATGGGGAATGTCTGAGCAGAAGTCAGGGCAGCCCCAGACACCAGTTACGGGATTGAACAGCTCAGATCCCTCCTCAGGGCCAAGTTCCTCTCTTGCAGAACAGGGGTTTAGACGGTTTGATTGAAGGTCCCTCCCTCCTTTGTGATTCGCCCCTCTGCCTGGCTTCTCCACTGAGAGCGAGGCAGGGATGCCCCTGCCTGCACAGCGACCCAGGGCGGCTCTGGCCGTCCACCACCCCATACCTCCCCACTCTTTCCCCTGGACAGAGGACCCCGCGTCTCCGCACGGCACCCAGGAGACTTCAGGCATCTCTGAAGGCTGCGAGGAGGCTTTTCTGTGGGGGCCCATATTTCATAATTCACTCGGTAGGAGCCACTTTCCCTTCATCTGGTGACCTCAGTGACATTGTTGAACTGGATTTCAGGAATTCGGATTGAATTTGCTCAGGTAAGCAATGCCGTGTGTGTGTGTGGTTTCTTGGCAGTGAAACTGGTAGCCTTCTCCTAGCGACAACTCACCTCATGCCCTTCTGTTCAAATTTCCACAGCAGGAAAAGACACCACAATGTTCCACAAAGCTCTGAGTCATTTAACCTCACCTGAAAACACGAGAGTTTGGGTGGCCTGAACTCTAACCTTTTGTGATCTGGGGTCAAGGTCAGGCTGCCTGGGTGCACACTCAGTAGCATCTGTGTTCAAACATGCACACGCACGCAGGTGTGCATACACAAATACTGGTTTAGAGCAAAGGCGCTCTGGCCCAGGAGCCGGAACCTGGGTTCCAGTCCGAGAGCTGGTGTCAGAGGCCACTTCTGCTCAGCCTCGTGTGGCTCCCGTGAGGACTTGGGACCCAAGGTCCCCTCCAGCTCCAACAACATGACTTTCCTTGATTCTACAGAATGACATCATAGCCTTTAAATCGCTCAAGGATGCGTTTTTCAGATTCAGGTGTATCCTGTCATGCTAGGAAGCCCTGCTCCTCCAGACAAAGCTGCATGGCGAGAGATGCTCACCACAGAGGCAGTTATGCAAAACACAGAATACCCAGAGAAGCAGAGAGACAGAAGGTTAAAGAAGTTACATCCACGTAATGGAATACCACACGGCCATTTCAACACTGAATGGGTAAAACAATAATACCAGGTCAGCTACCACTCACTACCTAATCCATTTACCCTGTGTCTGGGGGAGGGGGGCATCTGTCATGAGCCCCGTGCTGGGATCAGCCCTGGGGTCCAGTGTGAACAAGGCAGACAGAGCCCCACAGAGCTTACTCAGTGTTACTAGGTGCCATCCTGCGAGCTGAAAGCATCACATGCTTCATTCTGTTTAATCCTCTCAGCCGCCCAATGAGGCGGGCGGTCTGTCATTATTCCTCATTTTCTGGATGAGGACCCCCAGGAACAAAACGCCGATGAGTAGCAGAGCAGGAATTTCCACTCAGGTTTATCTGATTCCTATAAATACACACAGCTTCCTCAGCGACATCTACGGTTCCATTACAATTTTGCTTCACGAGTCTGTCAAACTCTGTAATGACAAGCACACCATTTTACAAAGGTACTCCTAGGAGGGCCTGGGATTCAATGCTGTACTTGATTTGAACCCCTTTTCTTTTTCTGCAGATTTATAGTGAAACAATTATGCCGACAAACTGCTTTACGTCTCTCCTCCCCCGCCTGTTTCTAATATTGATTCCTGTAGCATCGTTCATAAAAGGACAAACAGCCGGAGAGGCAGATAAATTGGTGGCCTGGTTTAATTTTAAGTGACATGAGTAACGTTGCTTCTCTCTCTTTCCCTGGAGCCTATTTCAATGTCTGATTATAGTAATTTGTGGAATTTTTCTTATTTAGCAGGGAGAATTAGTCTGTTTTAGTAATCAGAACACGTCACTTTATTTTGCTACTAGCTAAATCCAATTTACAATGTGCTACCATAAAGCATGGACACTACAGAAATTCAGACTCTCTTTGCTCTAGATCAAGGTGTTTACAAAATAAACTGAGCCTCATGGATTTTTCCAGAACAGCCAGTGGACCCTGCACTGGCTGAACAAATAATCCTTTTCTCTCCTCCGCATTCCCTGCTCACAATCCACACTCTCGCTAATTGTGAACAAAGCATTCTATCATGTCAAATTATCCGAAGAATACAATATGAAGATGGAACATACAACAACTGGAATTTTGTGTCAAGCAAATAAAACTTACGTGGTTGAAATATAGATGTGTTTAATGCTGTGCAGTAGCTGTGCAATTTAAAAACAATGATAGTAATTATGATTTTTACTCATTTGAAATAAATGTTTATAGGACTTTTTTTTTGTTTCTCTCCTTGCTCAGTCTGTCATGATCTTACCAGGTAAAATGCGATCCTTTTATACATATATGTAAAACTATAAAGACCCTGGATTCGACACAATTACTAGAGCAACTTCCCTCATCTTTCCTCTTTCAATCCTAGACTCTGCCCCATGTTGTAGCTTGAAGCTGGGAGTTTTTTTACTTGAGTAGAGCCTTCCTTTTCTATAAGGGGCTCAGGTACAGGAAACTCTGGACAGGTGGAGTGGAACGGGGTGGGGCATGGGGCGAAGGCACAATCAGAATGTTCTGGGGTCCTTGCATCCAGGACTCCATCCTTGCAGAAAGAGGAGATAGGAGCGGAAGAGAGCTAAACTGGTGCTCGGGCTTGGCAGGGAAGGGAGGGCTCTGGGAGGAAGGAAGGACCCCACTGAGGTATCCCCAGCCCGGGTCTCCAGCCACTGAAGGCAGTGTGTGCCAGGCCATGCCGTGGTCCAGCCCTGCAGCCCCTCCCTGTTATACTGGGGCGGGCGTGCCTCAGGACCAGCCCATGTGTTTCTGCAGCACCCTCCTTGCCTGGGAGAGATAGCTCCCCACCTCTGCAGTTTCTTCTACTCAGACGAATGTCAGAAAGGGACACCACCCTTCATTTCACAATCGTAAATAAAAGGCTAAAAATGCCTGAGAAATAGCAAATCTCAGCTCCTTTACTGGAGAAGGCAATGGCACCCTACTCCAGTATTCTTGCCTGGAAAATCCCATGGATGGAGGAGCAGCCTGGTGGGCTGCAGTCCATGCAGTCGCTAAGAGTCGGACACGACTGAGCGACTTCCCATTCACTTTTCACTTTCTTGCATTGGAGAAGGAAATGGCAACCCACTCCAGTGTTCTTGCCTGGAAAATCCCAGGGACAGGGGAGCCTGGTGGGCTGCCGTCTATGGGGTCCCACAGAGTCAGACATGACTGAAGCGACTTAGCAGCAGCAGCAGCAGCTCCTTTACCCTCTGTGTCACAGAATCATGAAGCCAGAGTCACCATACAGCCCATCCTCCCCACGAGGAGTTCATGACTGTTTGCACCCAAACATGTGCTTGCAGGACTTTGACTACTGAATCTGAAGAAACAAATCATGGTGGGTTACTTCAAAGTCTTTTACATCAAAGGTCAGTTTAGCATGCATGCACGCACACGACCCNTGGCAATTTGATCTCTGGTTCCTCTGCCTTTTCTAAAACCAGCTTGAACATCAGGGAGTTCACGGTTCACGTATTGCTGAAGTCTGGCTTGGAGAATTTTGAGCATTACTTTACTAGCATGTGAGATGAGTGCAATTGTGCGGTAGTTTGAGCATTCTTTGGCATTGCCTTTCTTTGGAATTGTAATGAAAACTGACCTTTTCCAGTCCTGTGGCCACTGCTGAGTTTTCCAGATTTGCTGGTAAATTGAGTGCAGCACTTTCACAGCATCATCTTTCAGGATTTGAAACAGCTCAACTGGAATTCCATCATCTCCACTAGCTTTGTTCGTAGTGATGCTTTCTAAGGCCCACTTGACTTCACATTCCAAGATGTCTGGCTCTAGATTAGTCTTCACATCGTCATGATTATCTGGGTCATGAATATCTTTTTTTGTGTAAGAGGGTTCCCTTTTCTCCACACCCTCTCCAGCATTTATTGTTTGTAGACTTCTGGATCACAGTCATTCTGACTGGAGTGAAATGGTACCTCATGGTGGTTTTGATTTGCATTTCTCTGATAATGAGTGATGTTGAGCATCATTTCATGTATTTGTTAGCCATCTTTATGTCTTCTTTGGAGAAATGTCTATTTAGTTCTTTGGCCCATTTTTTGATTGGGTCATTTATTTTTCTGGAATTGAGCTGCAGGAGATGCTTATATATTTTTGAGATTAGTTGTTTGTCAGTTGCTTCACTTGCTATTATTTTCTCCCATTCCAAAGGCTGTCTTTTCACCTTGCTTATAGTTTGCTTTGTTGTTCAGAAGCTTTTAAGTTTAATTAGGTCCTATTTGTTTATTTTTACTTTTATTTCCAATGTTCTGGGAGGTGGCTCATAGAGGATCCTGCTGTGATTTATGTCAGAGAGTGTTTTGCTTATGTTCTCCTCTAGGAGTTTTATAGTTTCTGGTCTTACATTTAGATCTTTAATCCATTTTGAGTTTATTTTTGTGTATGGTGTTGTTCAGTCTTTATATCCTCTCCTGTCAATTATATTCAATTCAACATGACATAATGTATTTTCCTCCAGTATTTTCTATTTCCCATTACTAACTCATAAATAATACATATAGATTTATATTTCTAATTATAAACTGCTTTTGTATTCCTCATGGTGCCTAGCATAGAGCTTACTAAGCTGTATGCTATTATGTATTTGTCACATGAAAATTCTCTTAAAAACATTAGTGTTGGAAAACTGTGTGGAATCTCATAAGAATTCACATTTCACGTTTTTTCTGCTTGTTTTCAAGACAATGATTGAGATTATACTCACTGTTTACCTCTAAGGAGCCAGCCATTTCTCCTTACCATTTAACTTTACTTTGTCCTCTTAATGATAATTCATAATTTTATGAATCCTATGTAACTAGCAGCCTACATGACTATCTGAAAAATTTTATACAGCTGTATTGTAATATCCCAGAGACTTTATCTTGACATTTGATTTTCTTCTAGAACAACCAGTGTTACTTTCATTACAAATCTTATGAGTTTTATAGCTTTCATTACAATGTGAATTCACAGAAATTTGAGGATGAGGAAGTAAAATCATTACTTATATCTTCAGGGGATAACTATGGTCATATCTAGGAAACTATGATAACCTACACCAACCTTGTAAAGTTGTCATAAAATGATACCTAGGACACTTCAAATGACTTATGAAAAAGAAATTCTTCCAAGCAGCAATACCTTTGGTAACTTAGGGTATAAAACACACTGTGTTTAGGGAAGAAACACTTAAATGACAGCACAAACATAAAGTGTAGTGCTTCCTGCTAAACTGAAGTAGCACCATCAAAAGCTGCAGACCATAAAAAGGGCAGACTAAGCATGATGGTAGAGGATACTTCCTCAGCCCCTTGGAAAAAAGTTAATTTCTGTGCTTTTTATAAATAGTGTGATACTGAAGCAAAAAAAAAAATTTTTTCCATTTTATCTTTTTAGTGTCTACAACACAATCTGTAATTCAGGTCCTGATGATTTTTCTATGATATTTAATTATTTTCTTTCCAAACCTTTAGGTGTCCCCTTGTCAAATTTCTCCTTCTTCCATCACCTACACATATAAAAGTGCCTCACAGTTGGGTGAATGTGGTTATCTCATTGTTGTTTTTAGAGCTCTGTCACTGTCCACAAGGAAAGTAATCCTCAGCCATGTGGTCTCTTCCTCAGCAGAAACCACAGCTTCCCATTCTTCCATTCTACAGCTCACCATGAACAATTTAGGTCTTCCCTCTGTTCATCTGATATACTTCATTTTCCCTGTTGCATTGAGGACTTTTTGTTTTCCTATTCTGTTCCTGGCACACACACTTTCCCTCCAAGATTATCTGGATCATCTTTTTTCCATCCTAAAAACCTACTGAAAATGGTGAGTCATGTTGATTGAAACGTCTATGTGGTTATCTCATTGTTGTTTTTAGAGCTCTGTCACTGTCCACAAGGAAAGTAATCCTCAGCCATGTGGTCTCTTCCTCAGCAGAAACCACAGCTTCCCATTCTTCCATTCTACAGCTCACCATGAACAATTTAGGTCTTCCCTCTGTTCATCTGATATACTTCATTTTCCCTGTTGCATTGAGGACTTTTTGTTTTCCTATTCTGTTCCTGGCACACACACTTTCCCTCCAAGATTATCTGGATCATCTTTTTTCCATCCTAAAAACCTACTGAAAATGGTGAGTCATGTTGATTGAAACGTCAAAATCCATATACAGTGTAAACTTTGGGTGATATAGCATAATGCTAAAAATTTGGCAATGTAAGAGTGGATAAAATATAAGACTTTGAGTAATTGATAACTTATTTAAGGCTTCATTTTGTCCTCTTTGAAAAGAGAAAATTCCAAGAAACTAGTATGAACAGCGATTGAAATAAAATTAAGGATGAGTGGCCTATGAGTTAAGGGTCACAGACAGTCTTAGGGTGCAATAGATTACGGAGCAGGGAATCGAATATTGAGAATAATATGAAGAACCCCTGATCAAACTCTTTTAAAAGACTTTTGTTAGATGAGAGTGTCTTTTTCAATTGAGATATTATTTTCCACCTCCAAAAAGTGAAGAATTTTACAGTCTGTTTTAATATTAAGTACTATCTCTTAGACCATAGGTGAGGAAGAGTGGGAAGAGAAAGACAAATAGAAAGGAGGAAGTTTACTTGTTTATATATCTATCTCTATCTATTATTTATATATTCATCAATAGACTGCTAGAGAGAGAGGAAGAGAACCCCAGAGAGAGAGAGAACAGAGCAGATTCCAAGATTACAGAGGCAGCTCACAGAATTTCTTGCCTGAATGTATGCAGAAGAGAGACCTGTTCCTCCCCTCAAAATAAATGCATTATTTGTAATTGAAGTATTAATGATGGACTGTTTTAAACTCTAGGATTTAATAAATGAGTCTTATTGGAAAAGCTAGAGAATTAGATGGTAGCAATGCACTAAACAAGGAAAGAACTCAGAGAATTGCAAACAGAATTGATTGAAAACTCTCTATAATTGTTATATTAAAGTATTTTTTGAACCCAGGTCAGCACAGAATTACTAGGAAGCCTCAACTATTGATACCCAAGAGGATAATTAAAAGAGAAAATCTACTGTACCAAGTCTACTTGACTGGTTTTTCCTAAACTTTTGATGAGTAATGATAAATGTTAGTACTTGTAAATCTTACTGTGTCTGATATAGTTTATTATATGTTTACTTAAGCCAAGTGTTAATCAATTTGCATGGACATTTCACTCTGGTTAAAAGACATATGAATACCACTGTTATCATGATAAGGTGCTGAAAGAAATAATGCCCATAGATTGTTTCTTAAAAATATGTGAACTCAGAGGATCTGGTTAAAGATGGTGGAGTAGAATGATGTGCACCCATCTCCTGCAAAAGCAACAAAATCACAACTAGCTGTTGAACGATCTTTGACAGGAGGACGCTGGAATCAATCAAGAAAATATATCCCATGTCCAAGGACAAAGAATAAGCCACAGAGAGATGGTGGGAGGGGCACAATCACAATAAAACCAAATTCCATACCTGCCACAAACTCGTGACCTACAAACTGGAGAACAATGGTACCAAAGAAGTTCTTCCACTGTTGTGAAGATTCAGAACCTCATGGCAGGCTTCCCAGCCTGAGGACCCAACAAAGGGACTGGGAATCTCCAGGAAATCTGACTTTGAAGCATAGTGGGATGTGATTACAAGACTTCCATAGGACTGACAGAAGTAGAGACTCCAGACTTGGAGGGCATAAATAAAACCCTGTGAGCACCAAGACTCAGAGAAAAGGATCAGTAAATCCACAGGAAACTGAACCAAACCTACCTGTTCCCTCCTGTGAAGGTGTGGATCATAGGGCCTCAGAGGCAGCAACTTTCTGGGAATGTTCTCTTTGGTTTAAATACTCTTGGAGGTCCGGTTAATTTCACCATAGAACACATAGACCCCAGGGCTGGATTACCTCAGGGCAAATAACTACTAGGGAGGGAGTGCAAACTCACTCATCAGCAGATAATTGGATTAAACCTTTACTGAGTAAGGTCCTGCCTAGCAGAGCAAGACCTAGTTTTTCCCACCAACAATCCCTCATATCAGGAAGATTACACAAACACCTTAGCCTCAGCCATCAGAGGACAGACAGAAGAAGCAAGAATACCAGAGCAACTAAAACAAAACCACTTGCAAAATGTTAATCAGTATGAAAAAGCAGAAAGTTATGCCCCAGATGAAGGGACAAGATAAAACCCCAGAAAAACATCTAAATGAAGTGGAGATAAGCAACCTTCTAGAAAAAGAATGCAGAATAATGATAGTGAATATGACTCAGGATCTTGGGAAATGAATGGAAGCAAAGATTGAGAAGATACAAGAAATGTTTAACAAAGACCTAGAAGAACTAAAGAAAAAACAGAGATGCACAATACACTAGAAGGAATACATATCAGAATAACTGAGGCAGAAAAATGGATAAATATCGTGGAGGATCAGTTCAGTCACTTCAGTTCAGTCGCTCAGTCGTGTCTGACTCTTCGTGACCCCATGAATCGCAGCACGCCAGGCCTCCCTGTCCATCACAAATTCCCGGAGTTCACTCAGACTCATGTCCATCGAGTCAGTGATGCCACCCAGCCATCTCATCCTCTGTTGTCCATTTCTCCTCCTGCCTCCAATCCGCGCCAGCATCGGAGTCTTTTCCAATGAGTCAACTCTTCACATGAGCTGGCCAAAGTACTAGAGTTTCAGCTTCAACATCATTCCCTCCAAAGAACACCCAGGGCTGATCTCCTTGAAAAGAAATATATATATATATATATATATATATAAATGAAAAGAAATAAAGACAGCCATTGGCACCCCACTCCAGTACTCTTGCCTGGAAAATCACATAGACGAAGGCGCCTGGTAGGCTGCAGTCCATGGGGTCACTAAGAGTCAGACACAACTGAGCGACTTCACTTTCACTTTTCACTTTCATGCATTGGAGAATGAAATGACAACCCACTCCACTGTTCTTGCCTGGAGAATCCCAAGGATGCGGGAGCCTGGTGGGTTGCCATCTATGTGGTCACACAGAATTGGACAGGACTGAAGAGATTTAGCAGCAGCAGCAAGAGACCTCTGGGACAACATTAAACACACCAACATTCACATATTAGGGGTTCCAGAAGGAGAAGAGAGAGAGAAAGAACCTGAGAAAATGTTTGAAGATACAATAATTGAACACTTCTCTAACATGGGAAAGGAAATGATCCACCAAGTCCAGGAAGCACTGAGAGTCCCAGACAGGATAAACCCAAGGAGGAACACACTGAGACACATCATAGTAATCAAACTGACAGAAAGTAAAGACAGAGATAAAATAGTAAAATAACAAATAACATACAAGGGAACTTCTCTTAGGGTATCAGCTGATTTCTCAACAAGAACTCTACAAGCCAGCGGGAATGACACCGTACATTTAAAGTGAGGAAAGGGAAGAGGAAAGGGAAGAACCTACGACTAAGAATACTATACACAGCAAGACTCTCCTTCAAATTTGTGGAGCAATCACAGCTTTCAAGACAAGCAAAAGTTAAGAGAACTCAGAATATGACCATACATATTCATAATTACCTTAAATACGAATGGATCAAATGGCATAGACTGGCTGAACAGATTAAAACATTTGCACGTATACACTTCCACTTACCACATCACTCTGTTTGACTCCCCAAATTGTATGCAATTATTTTATATTGTTAGATTAATTATTTTCCCATTATGGCTTGCAATTGTAATTCTATTTTACTTTTTGTCTGGTTATTCATTGTGAAAACTGATAAACATCTTTTATTATTGTGATTATGTAACTATTACTCATGTATTACCATTGAATTAGCCCTCTTCCCTGGTGGCTCAGAGGTTAAAGCGTCTGCCTCTATTATGGGAGACCTGGGAAGATCCCCTGGAAAAGGAAATGGCAACCCATTCCGNTATTCATTGTGAAAACTGATAAACATCTTTTATTATTGTGATTATGTAACTATTACTCATGTATTACCATTGAATTAGCCCTCTTCCCTGGTGGCTCAGAGGTTAAAGCGTCTGCCTCTATTATGGGAGACCTGGGAAGATCCCCTGGAAAAGGAAATGGCAACCCATTCCGGTATTCTTGCCTGGAGAATCCCATGGACGGAGGAGCCTGGTGGGCTACAGTCCATGGGGTGGCAAAGAGTCGGACACGACTGAGCGGCTTAACTTCACTTCACTTAACTTCACCATTGAATTATGATTGGTCCAAAGAAAATTATAGAATTCTATGTCACCTAAACTACCATTTAGTAGAAAAGCCTGTAATCAATTTTTAAAATACAGATACATATCAGAATTATGTTGGCATTTTTCTTAAAAATACAAATGCTCAGATACTACTTTTTTTTTTTTTTTTTGCCCCAAACTTTAGATTTGGTTCTAATGAGTAGTCATGTTTAAAGACAACTGGACTATATGAGGATATTTTACTTTTACAGTTTGCTTCATTTTTTCTATTTCATATTCAGTTCTCAGATTTCATTTAGTTTAAGTTTTCAATATCTCTTTTTTTAATTTGATGTTCTTTCTCAAGCTTTTCTCGTTTACTATAAAAGCTTTTGTATATGTGTATATATATAATGTACATGTGTGTATATATATATATATACATATATATAGTCTAGAAAATTTACGAATTTTGCCTAAGTAAAAAGTTGATGATATTTTGATTCCACTTGCTTAACTAGTATGAATAGAATGCTAGATTTCTAATTAAAAAATAGATATGAAACAAGCAACAAATATTTATTGTATAGCATAGGGAACTATATTCAATGTCTTCTAATAGTTTATAATAAAAAATAATTTGAAAAATAGCATATGTACATATATAGAGTTGGACTGTGAAGAAGGCTGAGTGCCGAAGAATTGATGCTTTTGAACTGTGGTGTTGGAGAAGACTCTTGAGAGTCCCTTGGACTGCAAGGAGATCCAACCAGTCCATTCTGAAGGAGATCAACCCTGGGATTTCTTTGGAAGGAATGGTGCTCAAACTGAAGCTCCAGTACTTTGGTCACCTCATGCAAAGAGTTGACTCATTGTAAAAGACCCTGATGCTGGGAGGGATTGGGGACAGGAGGAGAAGGGGACGACCGAGGATGAGATGGCTGGATGGCATCACGGACTCAATGGACATGAGTCTGAGTGAACCTGGGAGTTGGTGATGGACGGGGAGGCCTGGCGTGCTGTGATTCATGGGGTCGCAAAGAGTCGGACACGACTGAGCGACTGAACTGAACTGAATGAATCACACACACAGAAAAATAGAATTCTATTTTTGAAATTTAGTAATATTTATTTTTTGCCAGTTTTTTAAAAATGTCCTAAAAACAAAAGAGTCTGAAATGCAGTACTTGCATGCAATCTCAAAAACGACAGAATGATCTCTGTTTGTTTCCAAAGCAAACTATCCAAAAATCATGGTAATCCAAGTCTATGCCCCAATCAGTAAAGCTGAAGAAGCTGAAGTTGAACGGTTCCTTGAAGATATACAAGACCTTTTAGCACTAACACCCAAACAGATGTCCTATACATTATAGGGGACTGGAATGCAAAAGTAGGAAGTCAAGAAACACCTGGAGTAACGGGCAAATTTGGCCTTGGAATGCGGAAAGAAGCAGGGCAAAGGCTAATAGAGTTTTGCCAAGAAAATGCACTGGTCATAGCAAACACCCTCTTCCAACAACACAAGAGAAGACTCTACACATGGACATCACCAGATAGTCAACACCAAAATCAGATTGATTATATTCTTTGCAACCAAAGATGGAGAAGCTCTATACAGTCAACAAAAACAAGACCAGGAGCTGATTGTGGCTCAGATCATGAACTCCTTATTCCCAAATTCAGACTTACATTGAAGAAAGTAGGGAAAACTGCTAGACCATTCAGGTATGACCTAAATCAAATCCCTTATGATTATACAGTGGAAGTGAGAAATAGATTTAAGGGCCTAGATCTGATAGATAGAGTGCCTAATAAACTATGGAATGAGGTTTGTAACATTGTACAGGAGACAGGGATCAAGACCATCCCTATGGAAAAGAAATGCAAAAAAGCAAAATGGCTGTCTGGGAAGACCTTACAAATAGCTGTGAAAAGAAGAGAGGCGAAAAGCAAAGGAGAAAAGGAAAGATATAAGCATCTGAATGTAGAATTCCAGAGAACAGCAAGAAAAGACAGCCTTCTTCAGCGATCAATGCAAAGAAATAGAGGAAAGGAACAGAATTTGAAAGACTAGAGATCTCTTCAAAAAATTAGAAATACAAAGGGAACATTTCATGCAAAGATGGGCTCGATAAAGGACAGAAATGGTACCGACCTAGCAGAAGCAGAAGATATTAGGAAGAGGTGGCAAGAATACACGGAAGAACTGTACAAAAAAGATCTTCACGACCTGGATAATCATGATAGTGTGATCACTCATCTAGAGCCAGACATTCTGGAATGTGAAGTCAAGTGGGCATTAGAAAGCATCACTACAAACAAAGCTACTGGAGGTGATGGGATTCCAGTTGAGCTATTTCAAATCTTGAAAGATATGCTGTGAAAGTGCTGCACACAATATGCCAGCAAATTTGGAAAACTCAGCAGTGGCTACAGGACTGGAAAAGGTCAGTTTTCATTCCAATTCCAAAGAAAGGCAATACCAAAGAATGCTCAAACTCCTGCACAATTGTACTCATCTCACATGCTAGTAAAGTAATGCTCAAAATTCTCCAAGCTAGGCTTCAGCAATACGTGAACCATGAACTCCCTGATGTTCAAGCTGGTTTTAGAAAAGGCAGAGGAACCAGAGATCAAATTACCAACATCCGCTGGATCATGGAAAAAGCAAGAGAGTTCCAGAAAAAACATCTATTTCTGCTTTATTGACTATGCCAAAGCCTTTGACTGTGTGGATCCCAATAAACTGTGGACAATTCTGCAAGAGATGGGAATATCAGACCACCATACCTGTCTCTTGAGAAATCTGTATGCAGGTCAGGAAGGAACAGTTAGAACTGGACATGGAACAACAGACTGGTTCCAGATAGGAAAAGGAGTATGTCAAGGCTGTATATTGTCACCCGGCTTATTTAATTTCTATGCAGAGTACATCATGAGACATGCTGGACTGGAAGAAACACAAGCTGGAATCAAGACTTCTGGGAGAAATATCAATAACCTCAGATATGCAGATGACACCACCCTTATGGCAGAAAGTGAAGAGGAACTAAAAAGCTTTTTGATGAAAGTGAAAGTGGAGAGTGATTTCAGCCTTGAAATTAAAAGACGCTTACTCCTTGGAAGAAAAGTTATGACCAACCTAGATAGTATATTCAAAAGCAGAGACATTACTTTGCCAACTAAGGTCCATCTAGTCAAGGCTATGGTTTTTCCTGTGGTCATGTATGGATGTGAGAGTTGGACTGTGAAGAAGGCTGAGCACCGAAGAATTGATGCTTTTGAACTGTGGTGTTGGAGAAGACTCTTGAGAGTCCCTTGGACTGCAAGGAGATCCAACCAGTCCATTCTTTAGGAGATCAGCCCTGGGATTTCTTTGGAAGCTGAAACTGCAGCCATGTGAAGAGTTGACTCCTTGGAAAAGACTCTGATGCTGGGAGATATTGTGGGCAGGAGGAGAAAGGGACGACCGAGGATGAGATGACTGGATGGCATCACTGACTGGATGGACATGAGTCTGTGTGAACTCCGGGAGTTGATGATGGACAGGGAGGCTGAGTGTTCTGCGATTCATGGGATTGCAAAGAGTTGGACATGACTGAATGACTGAATTGAACTGAAAAACATCTAATAACAATATATAAAATACAAAATTTTAAATATATTTGTTTGGGATATGATTAATATAAATTCATTAAATATAAATTTATTATGTGTATATTATTGATGACATCATTAAAGATGCTCTTTATTTTTTTCTTCACTTCATAAAAAGTATTCTTAGAGAAATGTTAATATGTCTCACTATGATTATATTTTTTTTCTTTTCTCTTATATTTCTTCTGATTTTTCCTTTAAATATCTTGTTTCTTTGTTGTCAAGGTACTAATGGTTGATGATGTCTATCTTCTTTTTGCCACTTATCATTAAAAATATTCATTTTTGTTTTATTAAAAAATGTGAACTTAGTGCATGTTAGTTAACAACATAAGTGAGGCAAACCCTCTAAAGGCTGTCCAAATGAGGACAATGGCTCTTCCAAAAACAAACAACAAATGAGGCTCTTTCAGGATGGCAGCAGAGAGTAGATAATAACCATCTTAGTATACTACACATGACCAACATGTAAGTTTTTGAGAGTTGATAAATTTTATTAAGAATGTTGGTTAACCTATCAGTTCAGTTGACTTCAGTCACTCAGTCTTGTCCGACTCTTTGTGACCCCATGAATCGCAGCACGCTAGGCCTCCCTGCCCATCACCATCTCTCGGAGTGCACTCAGACTCACGTTCATCGAGTCAGTGATGCTATCCAGCCATCTCATCCTCTGTCATCCCCTTCTCCTCCTGCCCCCAATCCCTCCCAGCATCAGAGTCTTTTCCAATGAGTCAACTCTTCACATGAGGTGGCCAAAGTACGGAGTTACAGCTTTAACATCATTACTTCCAAAGAAATCCCAGGGCTGATTTCCTTCAGAATGGACTGGTTGGATCTCTTTGCAGTCCAAGGGACTCTCAAGAGTCTTCTCCAACACCACAGTTCAAACGCATCAATTCTTTGGCGCTCAGACTTCCTCACAGTCCAACTCTCAAATCCATACATGACTCCTAGAAAAACCATAGCCTTGACTAGACGGACCTTAGTTGGCAAAATAATGTCTCTGCTTTTGAATATGCTATCTAGTTTGGTCATAACTTTTCTTCCAAGGAGTATCTTTTAATTTCATGGCTGCAGTCACCATCTGCAGTGACCTATAAGTATTTATATAACACTAGGAAAGGAACTGAGGGAAATACACCTAAAAAGGTGAGCTATTCTATAGTATGTAGATATCCTAATATGCAGCCCCTCCATGGAGGACTCAGATCAGAACTCTGTTGAAATTATTAATTCCCTTGGGACCCAGGGTTATAGAGTCTCCCAGAAAAAGGCACAAACCTGAAAGCAACAAATTAAATACATGGGACACATCATAAATCCTGAAAGTAGACATTTCCAGATAGAAAACAAGCTATATTATGCCCAGGTACTTCAAAGTCTTGTATCTTGGGCTTCTGTAGGGAAAGAGAAAATTAGCCAAGATGGCATGTTCAGGGTCTCTCGCCTCACATCTTATAAATAATAACTATGTAATGACCGTGTAACAGTTGAAATCATTTTTAGCAATGCACATGTGCGTCATGAGATACTCAGTCAGAAACTACTTTGTGCTATAGGGATACAGTGAACTCCACCTAGAAAGTGGCAGCATTTATGGCTACATCACAGCTCTGTCCCTTGGGTTAGCCATTAGAGGAGAAAATATAGCATGGCTACTGCCATGGCACTGCATCAGCCAGGAGAGAATACTATTATGGCTGTTGGATCACCCCAGAGAGGTTGCATTGTGTTAGGTTATGCTATGGCTGCTGCATCAGCCAGGAAAGAATAAATGTATCTGAATTCCTACAGCTCCTCCTCTTCTTATCCTCTTAGCTTGTGCTATGCCTACTCTGGGTTCAGTGAATAGTGTGCACAGTAAGATATAATGACAATTGCAGGTGCAGCAATACAGCTTCCCAGGTGGCATTAGTGGCAAAGAACTCACCTGCCAGTGAAGGAGATATGGGTGCTGCAGGTTCAGTCTCTGGTCTGGGAAGATACCCTGGAGGAGGGCATGGCAACCCACTTCAGTCTTCTTGCCTGGAGAATCGCATGGACAGAGCATCCTGGCAGGCTGCACTCCACAGGGTCACACAAAGTTGGACACGAGTGAACACACACAACACCTAATTTACCCGTCGCCTTTATAAACACCAGGATGATTAAATATAAGTAGAAAATGTACAGCTGGAATAAGTTCAAGCTGTAATCAACACTGCCAGGAGAAATACCATAACTTCAGATATGCAGGTGATGCCACTCTAATGGCAGAAAGCTAAGAGGAACTAGAGTCTCTTGATGAAAGTGAAAGAGGAGAGTGAAAAAGCTAGCTTAACAATAATTAAATACATTAAGATCATGGCATCTGGTCCCATCACTTCATGGCAAATAGATGGGAAAACAAGGGAAACAGTGACAGACTTTACTTTCTGGACTCCAAAATCACTGCTGACAGTGACTGCAGCCATGAAATTAAAAGATGCTTGCTACTTGGAAGAAAAGCTATGACAAACATAAACAGTATATTAAAAAGCAGAGGCATTACTTTGCTGGCAAAATTCCATATAGTTAAAGCTATGTTTTTTCCACCTGTCCTGTATGCATGTGAGAGTTGGACTGGAAATGAGGGTGAGTGTTGAAGAATTGATGCATTTGAACATTGGTTCTGGAGAAGAATTTTGAGAACCCCTTTTACAGCAAGGAGATCAAGCAAGTTAATCCTAAGCAAAATCAACCCTGAATATTCATTGGAAGGACTGATGCTGAAGCTCCAACACTTTGGCCACCTTTTTTGAAGATCTGACTCATTGGAAAAGACCCGATGCTGGGAAAGATAGAAGACGGGGGAGAAAGGGATGACAGAGGATGAAATGGTTGGATGGCATCACCGACTCAGTCAAGATGAGTTTGAGCAAATTCCAGGATACAGTGAGGAACAGGGAAGCCTAGAATGGTAAGGGACAGGGAAACCTGGTATGACCCCATATGTCCATGGGGATCACAAACAGTTGGACATGACTGAGTGACTGAACAAAAAGAAACTTGATTCTATATCTTTCTAGTTATCATAGACCATTGTGCTAGTAGTTCAGTCATGTCTAACTCTTTGTGACACCATGGACTATAGCCTGCCAGGCTCCTCTGTCCATAAAATTCTCCAGGCAAGAATGCTAGAGTGTTTTGCCATTTCCTTCTCCAGGAAATCTTTCCAACCTAGGACTAAACCCTGGTTTCTTGAATTGCAAGCAGAATCTTTACCATCTCTGCCACCAGAGAAGCCCCACCATAGATCATAAGGCTAATTATAAATATTCTGAGGTTTGTGTAAGGTCTTGGATACCAAGAAATAAATAAGGAAGATAGGTTGGACTGATAAAACAATGCTGAGGTAGTGTTGGGGTCAACACTAATTAAAACTGATAGTCTAGACAATGCCTAGAAACTTTCTAACTACAATTTTTTTTTTCCCTCTACCATGCCCTCCTGGAGCTTTCCAATGATCAAATATCATTAACACCAAGACATTAGAATCATGAGGATCATGAAATTTAGATTTGATTAAGATATTGGAGATCTAGTTTAGTGATTTACAACTTATATTTCTCAGAGATTGTCTTTAACCCTAATCTGTTTCTTGGAAAAGTTCTTTCCCAAACCTCACCCAAAAATATCCAAAAAAGGTAGGGGTAGCCAGCTAGGTTTTTCTTCTATTTTCAGGAATAAATAAGAAAAATTTACTTTTATGCATTTTTATAATAAATTACTAAGATATTTCTAAAACATTTTCTAAAAATCTTTGGAAAATCATTGATTGAATGTTATATTCCAACTTGAATATCCTTTGATCAACTCTGGATATTAGTTAGTGAGACAGCAGATTAAAGTTTTAATTGGCATTACAAAGGGGACTGATTATTTTAAGTGAACATTATATTGACACTATCTGACTTGTAGGACTATTATTATTTATAACCTTTCTATTTTTCTTCAATCAAAATATTGCTATGCAAATTTATAAGAAACATGCATGTATAAAAATGTATATATAGTTTCATCATATATTGTCTTAATTTTTGTTTGCCCTTTTTGAAACTCAGGTTCCATCCCTGGGTGGGGAAGATCCTTTGGAGAAGGAAATGGCAACCCACTTCAATATTCTTGCCTTGGAAATTCAATGGCTACAGGAGCCTGGTAGGCTACAGTCCATGGGGCCACAGAGTCTTACATGACTGAGCATGCAAGCATGCTCTTTATATATTCCTTATATTTAAGGCTTTCATTGTGTACAGTCATAGCTAAGTAGACTTAATTGCAACAGTAATTGCCACAGATTAAATTTTTGATAAATATGAGTTGTTATTATAAATATGACAAATATGATACATTATGATATTGAAAGTGAGTGAAAGTCACTCAGTTGTGATTGACTCTCTGTGACCACATCCATGGTCCATGGAATTCTCCAGGTTAGAATACTGGAGTGGGTAACCTTTTCCTTCTCCAGGGGATCTCCCAAGCCAGGGATCAAACCCAGGTTTCCTGTATTGCAGGTGGATTCTTTACCAGCTGAGCTACAAGGGAAGCCCAAGAATACTGGAGTGGATAGCCTATCCCTTCTCCAGTGGATCTTCCTGACCCAGGAATTGAACTGGTGTCCCCAGCATTGCAGGCAGATTCTTTACCAAAGGAGCTATCAGGGAAGACCATTATAACATGAAGGTTATAATGTTTCTCAATTTCTAAAATCATTTTATATAACACAATTTGTGATAATGAACTGTAAATGCTCATGTTCCATGTCTATCTTCTACACAGTTAACTATTACTTTTTAGCTAGCAAATATTTCATTCATTACAAAGGATACATATTACCCCATTATTAGTGATATCAGCATCACTCTCTTCTGACTTGTTAGTGAATAACTAGAGAAGTAAGTGCTTAACTGATTCAAGTCATTCACTCACAGTTTTTTTTTTTTTTTCCCCCTTCATTTCGTGAAGACTGGCATTCAGGAATGAAAGTCTCCATTTTCTGATCACAATTTGAGAATTTTTTACACAAAACCAACCCAGAGTTCACCCAAGAGCTCAGTAGAATTGTGTCCTCTTAACTAATGTACTGAAAATGAAGGCCTGAGCTAGTCTAAGCTCCCTTTTATGAGTATTCATTAATGCTTCCACAGATTGAAAGTAGGAAAAAAAAAATGTGGCCACAAGAGAGGCAGAGAAGATCAAAGAAGAGCACAAAATAGGCAGAGAAAAAGTTCTCTCTCTTTTTTAAATGCACTGTAGATTTTCTTCCACTAAAGAGTTCCTGTTACAGCCTTCATATAAAGTAGGTATAGGGTAATATGTGTGGCTTGTAGATGAATTTTCTCCGAATACTCTGTTCACCATGTTCTTCCTTGAAGCTGTCTTTTTTTATCTACAAAAGAGAAGAATTGATGCTTTTGAACTGTGGTGTTGGAGAAGACTCTTGAGAGTTCCTTGGACTACAAGGAGATCCAACCAGTACACCCTAAAGGAGATCAGTCCTGGGTGTTCATTGGAAGGACTGATGTTGAAGCTGAAGCTCCAACACTTTGGCCACCTGATGCAAAGAGCTGACTCATTGGGAAAGACTTTGATACTGGGAAAGATTAAGTGTGGAGGAGAAGAGGACGCCAGAGGATGAGATGGGTGGATGGCATCACTGACTCAACAGACATGAGTTTGGGTAAACTCTGGGAGTTGATGATGGACAGGGAGGCCTGGCATGCTGCGGTTCATGGTGTTGCAAAGAGTCAGACACGACTGAGTGACTGAACTGAACTGAATTATTATAGTGGCAAGAATACACAGAAGAACTATAAAAAAAGATCTTCATGCCCCAAATGACCATGATGGGTGATCACTCACCTAGAGCCAGACATCCTGGAATGTGAAGTCTAGTGGGCCTTAGGAAGCATCACTATGAGCAAAGATAGTGGAGGTGACGGAACTCCAGTTGAGCTATTTCAAATCCTGAAGGATGATGGTGTGAAAGTGCTGCACTGAATATGCCAACAAATTTGGAATACTCAGCAGTGGCCACAGAACTGGAAAAGTCAGTCATTCCAATTCCAAAGAAAGCTAATCCCAAAGAATGTTCAAACTACTGCACAATTGCACTCAACACACATGTTAGCAAAGTAATGCTCAAAATTCTCCAAGCTAGGCTTCAACAGAACGTGAACAGAGAACTTTGATATGTTCAAGCTGAATTTAGAACAGGTAGAAGAACAAGAGATAAAATTGTCAACATCCACTGAATCATAAAATAAGCAAGAGAGTTCCAAAAAGACTTCTACTTTTTCTTTGACTATGCTAAAGCCTTTGATTGTGTGGGCCACGACAAACAGGCAAATTCTTAAAGAGATGGGAATATCAGACCACCTCACCTGATTCCTGAGAAATCTGTATACAGGTCAAGAAGCAACAGTTAGAACCAGACATGGAACAATGGACTGATTCCAAATTGGGAAAGGAGTACCTCAAGGCTTTTTATTGTTACCCTGCTTATTTAACTTATATGCAGAGTACATCATGGGAAATGCCAGACTGGATGAAGCACAAGCTGGAATCAAGGTTGCCTGGAGAAATGCCAATTACCTCATACATGCAGATGACACCACCTTTATGGGTGAAAGAGAAGAGAAACTAGAGAGCCAATTAATGAAAGTGAAAGAGGAGAGTGAAAAAGCTTGCTTAAAACTCAACATTCAAAAAACGAAGATTATGACATCTGGTCCCATCACTTCATGGCAAATAGATGAGGAAATAATGGAAACAGTGAGAGATTTCATTTTGGGGGTCTCCAAATTCATTGTGCATGGTGATTGCAGCCGTGAAATTAACATTTGTACCTTGGAAGAAAAGCTATGACCAACTAGACAGCATATTTAAAAAGTAGACATTACTTTACCAACAGAGGTCCATCTAATGAAAGCTATCATTTATCCAGTAGTCATGCATGGATTTGAGAATCGGACCACAAAGAAAACTGAGAACCAAAATACTGATGCTCTTAAACTGTGCTGTTGGAGAAAACTGTTGAGAGTCCCTTGGGCTGTAAGCAGATTAATTCAGTCAATCCTAAAAGAAATCAATCCTAAAAGAATCGATCCTGAATATTCATTGGAAGAACTGATGCTGAAGGTGAAGCTCCAATACTTTGGTTGTCCGTGTGATGCAAAGAACTGACTCTTTGGAAAAGACCCTGATTCTGGGAAAGATTGAAGGCAGGAGGAGAAAGGGATGACAGAGGATGAGATGGTTGTGTTGAGGGAGTTTGTAATTTCCTCAGTTCTGTTGCTCTGCAGCAAAAATTTGAAACAATGGTCAGACCAGTGTTAAAGCTCCATGTTACAGCTCAGCTTTATTTAGCACACTAGGGAAAATACATCCTGGAGGCATGAGAGTGGCCTACCCAAAAGATGGAAGAAAACAGAAGCTTGTAGCTCAATTTTAACTCCTCTTTTTATATATTTTTCCTCCTTCCCCTGAGCCTGAGGTATTTAAATTGGGCTAACCAGGAGGGCTGCTTGTTTTACCTGATGTTCTCAATCCAGTCCTTGGACCTTCCTTTGTTGTATTTTCACAGGCTTTCCCCTTGTCTTTTTGCTACTACTATTCTGGACTCCTTTTTTCCTATTCTAACTACTTAACACTTGGATGGCATCACCAACTCGATGGACATGAGTTTGAGCAAGATCTTGGATCTGGTGATGGACAGAAATGCCTGGCATGCTGCAGTCCATGGGGTTGCAAAAAGTCAGACAGGACTAAGTGACTGAATTGAACTGAATTGGTTTTTCTATTAGATCCTAGTTTTGGTGATATAGAGTTCTATTATTTTTCTGTTGACCAATCATGATATAATGGTATTAAGTGAATAATAATTACATAGTCAAATAGTAAAAGATGTTTATCATTTTACACAATCAATAGCCAGATTAAAAAGATAATTACAATCACAAGCCATAACGGGAATATGATTAACTTAATGATATAAAATAACTACATACAATTGAGGGGGCTCAGGCCGAGTCATGTGGTAAGTGAAATTACATATATGCAATTTTTTCATCTGATCAGATAACCTGTCTCTTGGTTGGTGTATTTGAATTTTTGGTAATTATCAATATATATGATGACCCTATTGAGTTTCCCTGTTAGCTCAACTGGTAAAGAATCCGACTGTAATGCTGGAGACCCCGAGTCTATCTTTAGGTTGGGAAGATCCCTTGGAGAAAGGAAAGGATCAGTTCAGTTCAGTTCAGTCACTCAGTCGTGTCCGACTCTTTGTGACCCCATAAATCGCAGCACACCAGGCCTTCCTGTCCATCACGAACTCCTGGAGTTCACTCAGACTCACGTCCATTGAGTCCGTGACGCCATCCAGCCATCTCATCCTCGGTCGTTCCCTTCTCCTCCTGCCCCCAATCCCTCCCAGCATCAGGGTCTTTTCCAATGAGTCAACTCTTCACATGAGGTGGCCAAAGTACTAGAGCTTCAGTTTGAGCATCATTCCTTCCAAAGAAATCCCAGGGTTGATCTCCTTCAGAATGGACTGGTTGGATCTCCTTGCAGTCCAAGGGACTCTCAAGAGTCTTCTCCAACACCACAGTTCAAAAGCATCAATTCTTTGGTGCTCAGCCTTCTTCACAGTCCAACTCTCACATCCATACATGACCATGGGAAAAACCAGAGCCTTGACTAGACGGACCTTAGTTGGCAAAGTAATGTCTCTGCTTTTGAATATACTATCTAGGTTGGTCATAACTTTTCTTCCAAGGAGTAAGCGTCTTTCAATTTCTGGCTGCAGTCACCATCTGCAGTGATTTTGGAGCCCCAAAAAACAAAGTCTGAAACTGTTTCTACTGTTTCCCCATCTATTTCCCATGAAGTGATGGGGCCAGATGCCATGATCTTGTTTTCTGAATGTTGAGCTTTAAGCCAGCTTTTTCACTTTCCTCTTTCACTTTCATCAAGAAACTTTTTAGTTCTTCTTCACTTTCTGCCATAATGGTGGTCATCTGCATATCTGAGGTTATTAATATTTCTCCTGGCAATCTTGATTCCAGCTTGTATTTCTTCCAATCCAGCATTTCTCATGATGTACTCTGCACATAAGTTAAATAAACAGGGTGACAATATACAGCCTTGACGTACTCCTTTTCCTATTTGGAACCAGTCTGTTGCTCCATGTACAGTTCTAACTGTTGCTTCCTGACCTGCATACAGATTTCTCAAGAGGCAGATCAAGTGGTCTGGTATTCCCATCTCTTTCAGAATTTTCCACAGTTTATTGTGATCCACACAATCAAAGGCTTTGACATAGTCAATAAAGCAGAAATAGATGTTTTTCTGGAACTCTCTTCCTTTTTCCATGATCCAGCAGATGTTGGCAATTTGATCTCTGGTTCCTCTGCCTTTTCTAAAACCAATTTGAACATCAGGGAATTCACGGTTCATGTATTGCTGAAGCCATGCCTGGAGAATTTTGAGCATTACTTTACTACCATGTGAGATGAGTGCAATTGTGCAGGAGTTTGAGCATTCTTTGGCATTGCCTTTCTTTGGAATTGGAATGAAAACCGACCTTTTCCAGTCCTGTGGCCACCTCTGCGTTCTCCACATTTGCTGGCATATGGAGTGCAGCCCTTTCACAGCATCATCTTTCAGGATTTGAAACAGCTCAATTGGAATTCCATCACCTCCACTAGCTTTGTCCATAGTGATGCTTTCTGAGGCCCACTTGACTTCACATTCCAAGATGTCTGGCTCTAGATTAGTTATCACACCATCGTGATTATCTGGGTCGTGAAGATCTTTTTTGTACAGTTCTTCTGTATATCCTTGCTACCTCTTCTTTATATCTTCTGCTTCTGTTAGGTCCAGATCATTTCTGTCCTTTATCGAGCCCATCTTTGCATGAAATATTCCCTTGGCATTAAGCTGAAACTCCAGTACTTTGGCCACCTCATGCGAAGAGTTGACTCATTGGAAAAGACCCTGATGGTGGGAGGGATTGTGGGCAGGAGGAGAAGGAGACGACAGAGGATGAGATGGCTGGATGGCATCACCAACTTGATTGACATCAGTTTGAGTAAACCCAGGAATTGGTGATGGACAGGGAGGCCTGGCCTGCTGTGATTCCTGGGGTTGCAAAGAGTTGGACATGACTGAGCGACCGAACTGAACTTTCTGTCTTGGTAGTAACACGCAAAAGATGATTAGATCATGTTTAGGAAGTGTATTGGGCTTCCCTTGTGGCTCAAATGGTAAAGAATCTGCCTGCAATGCTGGAGACCCAGGTTCAATCCCTGGAGTTAGGAAGATCTCCTGGAGATGGAAATGGCAACCCACTCCAGTATTCTTGCCTAGAGAATCCCGTGGACACAGGAGCCTGGAAGACTATATATAGTCCATGGGGTCACAAAGAGTCAGACATGACTTAGTGACTAAGGCACACTAGAAAGTGTATTAGTTACTAGAAAAGACAAGATCTGTACAATAATAATTAAAATTTGAAATGTATTGCACTGATCTCAATCCCATCCATACACCTTCCTGAAGGAAAAATTTAGAGTTACTGTCCCTTTTGCCACTGTCCCTTCAGAATATAAAGAATCTGCCTGCAATGCAGAAGACCCAGATTCTCTTCCTGGATCAGGAAGATCCCCTGGTAAAGGGAATGGATACCTACACTAGTGTTCTTGATTGGAGAATTCCATGGAGAGAGGAGCCCAGTGGGCTACAGTCCATGGGATCACAAAGAGTCAGACACAACTGAGCGACTAACAGTTTCACTTTCAGAACATGGTAGGTAATAAAGAATAACCAATGTGGAGACTATCCAGTGATCTATGTGGAATCTGTGACTCAATCTATAAAAATATGGGCTGAGTCATTCATAATATCTTCAAATGTTAAACTAAGAAATGGACATATCATGGCAGTGAATCAGGGGAGCATAGCAGAAAAACCATGAGCAAACCTTGAGACTAGCAGGCAGTGATGAACCAGTGATGATTCGATATAATGTGGGCATGGGGTTTGGAGTGAGGGACAGAAGCTAAAGAGTCAACTGAGTTATGAAAAGAAGCAAGTATTCAGAATATAGCTAGGTCATGCAGACTGTGAAAGAATGAAGAGTTATAGACTCTAGCTGTTAGAACAACCTCTTCCTTATTGACTGCTGCACAATTCTAATAACAAAACCCATTAATCTCTATACCTTGCATTGAAAAACTGCAAACTGAAATGTGTCCTCTAAGATAGTAGATTCACAGTTGATAACACAATCAGCAAGAAGTAGGGGGAAAAGTCATTGTGGAAGTGATATGTGAGATAAGTTGAAAAAATGAAAAATGTAAAAGGCATATTCAAGGCAGAGATAAAGACTAAGTCAATTTATATGACATGCAGAAATTTGGGGAAGCTAAATAACATCAGTATGCCTGAAGCATGCAATTGTAGACAAGGCCAAGTGAGAAATGCAAATTGGAGGTAGAAACAGAGCCAGATAATGGAAGGGATGTTATTTCATACTTTGGAGTTTGCATTTGTTACATCAGTTCAGTTCAGTCGCTCAGTCGTGTCTGACTCTTGGCGACCCTATGAATCACAGCACACCAGGCCTCCCTGTCCATCACCAACTCCTGGAGTTCACTCAGACTCATGCCCATCGAGTCAGTGATGCCATCCAGCCATCTCATCCTTGGTCATCCCCTTCTCCTCCTGCCCCCAATCCCTTCCTGCATCAGAGTCTTTTCCAATGAGTCAACTCTTCGCATAAGGTGGCCAAAGTATTGGAGATTCAACTTTAGCCTCATCCCTTCCAGTGAAATCCCAGGGCTGATCTCCTTCAGAATGGACTGGTTGGATGTCCTTGCAGTCCAAGGGACTCTCAAGAGTCTTCTCCAACACCACAGAATATTCTTTGGCATTGCCTTTCTTTGGAATTGGAATGAAAACTGTCCATTTCCAGTCCTGTGCCACTGCTGAGTTTTCCAAATTTGCTGACATATTGAGTGTAGCACTTTCACAGCATCGTCTTTCAGGATTTGAAACAGCTCAACTGGAATTCCATCACCTCCACTAGCTTTGTTCATAGGGATGCTTTCTAAGGCCCACTTGACTTCACATTCCAGGATATCTGGCTCTAGGTGAGTGATCACACCATCGTGATTATCTGGGTCATGAAGATCTTTTCTGTACAGTTCTTCTGTGTATTCTTGCCACCTCTTCTTAATATCTTCTGCTTCTGTTAGGTCCAGACCATTTCTGTCCTTTATCGAGCCCATCCTTGCATGAAATGTTCTCTTGGTATCTCTAATTTTCTTGAAGAGATCTCTAGTCTTTCCCATTCTGTTGTTTTCCTCTATTTCTTTGCACTGATTGCTAAAGTAGGCTTTCTTATCTCTTCTTGCTATTCTTTGGAACTCTGCATTCAGATGCTTATATCTTTCCTTTTCTCCTTTGTTTTTCACTTCTCTTCTTTTCACAGCTATTTGTAAGGCCTCCTCAGACAGCCATTTTGCTATTTTGTATTACTTTTCCATGGGGATGGTCTTGATCCCTGTCTCCTGTACAGTGTCACAACCTCATTCCATAGTTCATCAGGCACTCTATCTATCAGATCTAGACCTTTAAATCTATTTCTCACTTCCACTGTATAATCATAAGGGATTTGATTTAGGTCATACCTGAATGGTCTAGTGGTTTTCCATTCTTTCTTCAATTTAAGTCTGATTTTGACAATAACGAGTTCATGATCTGTGCCACAGTCAGCTCCTGGTCTTGTTTTTGTTGACTGTATAGAGCTTCTCCATCTTTGGCTGCAAAGAATATAATCAATCTAATTTTGGTGTTGACTATCTGGTGATGTCCATGTGTAGAGTCTTCTCTTGTGTTGTTAGAAGAGGGTGTTTGCTATGATCAGTGCATTTTCTTGGCAAAACTCTATTAGTCTTTGCCCTGCTTCGTTCCGCATTCCAAGGCCAAATTTGCCTGTTACTTCAGGTGTTTCTTGACTTCCTACAATGCATTCTAGGCCCCTATAATGAAAAGGACATCTTTTGGGGGTGTCAGTTCTAAAAGGTCTTGTAGGTCTTCATAGAACCATTCAACTTCAGCTTCTTCAGTGTTACTGGTTGGGGCACAGACTTGGGTTACTGTGGTATTGAATGGTTTGCCTTGGAGACGAACAGAGATCATTCTGTCACTTTTGAGATTGCATCCATGTAGTGCATTTTGGACTCTTGGACTCTTTTGTTGACCATGATGGCTACTCCATTTCTTCTGAGGGATTCCTGCCTGCAGTAGTAGATATAATGGCCATCTGAGTTAATTTCACCCGTTCCAGTCCATTTTAGTTCGCTGATTCATAGAATGTCAACGTTCACCCTTGCCATCTCTTGTTTGACCACTTCCAATTTGCCTTGATTCATGGACCTGACATTCCAGGTTCCTATGCAATATTGCTCTTTATAGTATCGGATCTTGCTTCTATCACCAGTCACATCCACAGCTGGGTATTGTTTTTGCATTGGCTCCATCCCTTCATTCTTTCTGGAGTTATTTCTCCACTCATCTCCAGTAGCATATTGGGCACATACTGACCTGGGGAGTTTTTCTTTTGGTATCCTATCATTTTGCCTTTTCATACTGTTCATGGGGTTCTCAAGGCAAGAATACTGAAATGGTTTGCCATTCCCTTCTCCAGTGTACCACATTCTGTCCGACCTCTCCACCATGACCTGCCTGTCTTGGGTTGCCCCACAGGCATGGCTTAGTTTCATTGAGTTAGACAAGGGTGTGGTCCTGATGAGATTAGATTGACTAGTTTTCTGTGAGTATGGTTTCAATGTGTCTGTCCTCTGATGCTCTCTTGCAACACCTATCATCTTACTTGGATTTCTCTTACCTTGGGCGTGGGGTATCTCTTTACGGCTGCTCCAACAAAGTGCAGCCGCTGCTCCTTACCTTGGATGAAGGGTTGTCTCCTCACTGCCACCCTTCCTGACCTTCAATGTGGGATAGCTCCTCTAGGCTATTTGTACATAATGTAGGGATTATTTGTGTTTATACAAGCAAGTCATTAACTTAAATCTATATTGGAGGTAGATCATTTGAAGAACCTAATAAATACCGAGAGGCAAATTTGCAATGTGCCATGATGCTCCAGGTTACACATACATATGGCAGGAACATTTGCAGAGATCTGTATATGAAGGTTGAGTTGGAGGACTGAGTAACTGATTCAATTAGGGGAGTGGAGGAAATAGAGTCTAGAATGATACCCAATTTCATGATTGTCTCAATGAAGAAGACTACTATTTTCAAAGATTGTGAGTTTAAAAAAAGAAAAAAAAATCAGATTGGTTCAACAATAACAAGTTCAGTTTTGACTATGTTCTACCTGTGGTGGCATTGGGCCAGCCAAGTAGAAATCAGCTCAGTTGTATCAGTTGTCTTGACACTTCCACTTAGATGTCTGAGAAACATCTTTACCACAATTTACTCAAAATTGAAGTCCAGATTCTTTTTATTTTCTGATACCTCCAAATGAATGTAATATCCATGAAAATAGAAAATGCATTTGCCTTGTTGACCACTGTATTATCTGCCTAACATTGTGCTAGCTCAAAATGTGCATACAGTATATATTTAAATGTTAAATGAATCAAAGAGGTAAAACCTGAAGTTAAAAGTTAACAACCTCAAGATGGCAGCTTAAACTCTAGGTATACATGAGGTTACTAAAGGACTAGGGAATAGTCTTAAATATGAGGCAAAAGGGACAAGGCTGTCACACTAATTTTTTCCCCATAGAACACTACAGAATGTTAATCATAAAGTTGAGAATTAAAGAATATAGGATATTAAAAAGACACACCTAATGAGCATCAGACACAGAGTGAACACTATATATCATATAACCATCTCAGATAAATCACCAAGAAACTTACCATTTTTTCTTTGAAGAATTCAGAGAAATTTAGAAATATATGTTTTAAGCACAAAATTTCTAGGTGCTGTAAGTAAATAGAGCACAGTGGAAACATCATATACAAATATATGTGCACTGGACCAGATATTTAATAAAAGAGCTGTCTTTATTTCAGCAAAATAAATAAAAGAATATGTCCTTCCAAAAGGATTTCAGAATCATCATTAAAACTTTTATCACAGTTGGTAAATGTTACTCATTGCATAAGCTTGGGTTAGACTAACAATAAAAAGTGAAATCTCATAGCTAAAATGCCTCGAGAATCACTGTTCCCATGAAATTATAATTAATACTCATGTTGGCATTGCTAGGACATCAATAACTGAATTCAAGTTGGTAATACTGTTGTCCTTTGTATTCAGTTTTGTACTTGTGATATATTATGCTACTCAATTGTATATTATATTGTGGTTTAAATATTACCTGTGTGATTACTGTTCCTTATCTATGATGGAAAGTAATCTCAATTTTTTTCCAAATGCTGCAGATACATATTTTTGACTTAAAAAAATTATCATGCAAGGCAGTATCAGTAATTTCTTGAAATTCTTCATGGCTTATCAGTAAATAAACTCTAAAGTAATTTTGAAAATTAAAGTAACATAAAAATAAAACACCATAGATAATTGAAATTTTGGAGTTTAATTTAATAAAACATTGTGCAATAATTTTCAAGTTCATTTCAATCTATGTTCCTCAGTCCTAGAGGGAAAAAAGACAACAAGTCTTCCTTTGCAAAGTTTCTCAGTTTTACAAGTTTTAGATAAGCATTGTCCTGGAGTTTAAAACATTTTTAAAAATAGATAAAATTATTATAGCAAATAATTGTAATTTGGAGTTAAATAATTAAGAGAGATTTCAATTCAGAGGAGGTGATACTTTTTATTGTTAAGTTATTTCTGTGTGTGCATGTATGTGTGTATGTGTGTTTACATTTCATTTTGAAACAGAAATCCTAAAAATATTGTGGAATATTTCATTTATATCACATAAAAGTAATTACATATGATCTTTCTATGATCTATTTTTTTTTTCCATTTAATTCTCTAGAACCAAAAGCATTTTGTAAACCTCATCAAGGTTTACAGCAGGGGGAAGAAATATCTAGAATGGAAAGTGAAATGCCAAACTTCTTATGCTCAAATGAAGGCTGGTTTGATTTTGCTTTGTAAATGGATATCCAAGATCCCTTTTAAACAGAGATTCTTACTGGTAAATAATTTTTTAAAACATTGATCTAAACTAGTTGAAGAAATACTACATACACATTGTGAAAAAGTGGGACACAGACTATCAGACTCTTTTTTTTCCTCTTTGTTTTTATCTGAGAGAGAGAGAGAGTGAGCTCTCAGTTTCTGATTTCAAGGATTCCGAAGCATGATCTCACCTTTTGGAGGATGCTTTAAATTCCTATTACTCCAGAGAAGTAAAGCCTTTCCTTCCTTCTTTTTGATTCAAACCCATTACACCTATATATTTTACCCACTGACTGCTCTGTGTTTATTTTGAACTTAGCTTGTTCCTTTTACTTTTTCTCTTTTAACATTTTGTTTTTTACGACTTTCTGTTTCAAGTAGGAAGGGAGTTCAGGATAATCAAATCCTGCCATTACATTTGGCAGGTAACTGACCAGAATTTTATTCTTATGTTAAAAATATACTTGCTTTAAATATATTTCCCATTGAAGGAAAATCTTTTATAAGTAAAGGTGTCTTATACCCTGTTGTTCTTTTATAGAAAAGTGTTGTGATTATCTGGCTACCAAATATGATGAATTAGAAGATATATGAGCTAAGAGAAGCTATAAAGTGAGATTAATTATGTTGATTTACAAGAAAAAAAAAACAGGACAAAATGTATTGCGTACGGCAACATAATGCATATAAGAGATATGTAGTATAATTTGCTATATGGTGTAATTACTCTAAGTATTACTTCACTGTTCTGAAGAAATTACTGGCAGGTAAGATCTTTTGGGTCATCAAGGGAATCACTTTGCCATGCAAAACTATTCTCTTAAGCATATTTTCCAGGATTCTGTCCAGTTTTAAATAATACAAACTATAGGTCTTGGTGAGTGACTTCATAGCTGAGTAAAGCATTTTATAGTGATATGATGATGCAAATAATAGCTAAAATGAGCTGATTTTACTTTCCCCTCACAATGTGCATAGGTTAGCAAAATAATTGTAGCCATTAGCACACAATCAATCATGCTGTTAACATCATGTTTGGCCAAGATATTTAAGGTCATAAGTTCCAATATTTCAATATATCTTGCATTTTCTCTGTGCACCACTGATGCAGCCTCAGTTTTTACTCCCTTCAAAAATAACTTTTCCACCCTGACAGCAGCTCACTGGATTGCATCTGTCTGGTATTACTGTATTTATTTTCTTTCTTGCCAGAATCAATGCAAAATATCTCTAATTAATTTTCCCAATTATCATAGTCTTTTACATATTCCTTCTAGATAACTTCCTTCCATGCCCTCCACCATTTCTTAAAATTTATAGCTTCAATTGCTTGCATCACTCTTAAACCAACTCAACTTTTCAGATGTAAATAATCAGCATAGAGAATAAAGCAACTATTATCTCTCTTGTTAAACTCAATACTCGATTACTCCAACAATAATCTTTAATAATTATTTTCTACATTTTTTGTGTTAATATAATTGACAGAAACTAAAGGAAGGGGAATAAAATGAATTTGAAGACTTCACTGCTGTATTTTCTATCATGTTACCATTCTTCCAAGTAGCGGGCCTCAGAATGCATTGTTCTTATTCTCCTCTTCCAAATATTGCCAAAATCCCTTCCTATCTTTTGTGTTTTTGCAAGTTGTAGCTTAATCTGGGTTTCCACTCTTTTAATGCTATCCTTAGGGGTTTATGATGCTTTTATTCTTAATTTTGTCTTCTTCCATATTCATTAATTTTTATATGTGTTTGTTCTAGGGCTTTGTGTTAGACATATCACTGATTTTTTTTTCTTATTTTTTCCAATCAAAATGACATTTTCACAATATCATTTTGAGGTGTTTTACAATTTTTTAAATTATTTTTTCTTTATAAATTTGGATTTCTTTTTTGTTATCATCAATGTTTCTAATGTTAACTTTAGAACATTGATACTTCTCTCTTATTCATTTTTTAGAACTTCAATAGACTAGACTTTTCATCATCTTTTCTTTTAGCATCTCATTCATCTTTTTCCTCTTTTTGTTTCTTTCTACCAAGGTCTAGATAATTTTAGCTTTTATCTCTTTGTTAACAAATATATTCTTTAGTTCTAGGTAATTCACTTTTTACACCATCCTTTATTGCTAGGGAAATGAAAATGCAAAAGAGATCCATAAACACAAGGAAAGCAAACCAAAAGAAAACATTATGAATTTACTTTGTGAGTTTAAAAACATATTGTTTGGACAGCCAATGAAGATTTTCATCAAGCATTTGGAAATACGGGACGATAGCAAACAAACAAATATCAAAGGGTAATTTGGCTTACGACTTTATTGACTCCTGGTTTGCATTTGTTCTCCATGTACTAAAATATAGTTTAATAGTTTACAGTAATACTAATTTAATAGCAATGATAATTTAAGATAATATAGGAAAAATTTTTTCACAGTCAAGGATTGCAGGCTATTTGAGAATAATTTACAAGCCTTGCTTAAAAAAATTGGACAGTTGTAAATAGTGAGGTCTCTATGATTAACTTTACAAGGGACACTAGCTATTAGAACACGATGCTATTCATCATCTCTGGCCATGGACACCAATATTCGCTAGGTGACATCACAAAAATTATAATATCTGACTTATGTTTTGTTTTTATCCCTCAAATTTTACTATTTCATAACTGTACATTATATTTAAAATTTATGCTGACTTTAACATTGGTCTCCATTTAGTACAGACATAGCTATTTATTTTTCAAGCAATAATGGCTGAATCATGTTTTATTTAGGGAAGTCTTGGTGGTTCAGATGGTAAAGAATCTGTCTGCAATGCAGAAGACTCAGGTTTGACCACTGGGTCAGGAAAGTCCCCTGGGGAAGGAAACAGCCACCCGCTCCAGTACTTTGGCCACCTCATGTGAAGAGTTGACTCATTGGAAAAGACTCTGATGCTGGGAGGGATTGGGGGCAGGGGAGAAGAGGATGACCAAGGATGAGATGGCTGAATGGCATCACTGACTCCATGGGCGTGGGTCTGGGTGAACTCCGGGAGTTGGTGATGGACAGGGAGGCCTGGCGTGCTGTGATTCATGGGGTCACAAAAAGTCAGACACGACTAAGTGACTGAAATGAACTGAACTGAACCAGTATTCTTGCCAGGACAATTCCACGGACAAAACAACCTGTGGGTTACAATACATGGGGCCACTAAGAGTTGGACATGACTAACACTTTTAAGATTACTTTTCACTCCATGTTTTATTTGATATTGCTTGGGATCTACAACGAGGCAACAACAAACCAAGAACTACGTAAGAAAACTTTCAGTCACACAAATTTCCTCAGAGGAGTGAATGAAATTTTATCTAGGAAATTAAATGTTATTTGGTCTTCAGGGTTGAATAAAGTAGTACAGAAACATATATAGAAGAAACAGTCAATTAGAAATTTGGCACTTTTCCTGTCAAGCACAGAAAGAAAGAAGATTTAAATGTGCTAATGCTTTCAGAAGCCATCTGTGGTAGATCATATTATTGTTGAGGAAATATCCACTGTCCTCTTCCTTTCTGCAATGGAAGAAGTATTCTTCCCTACACCACTGATAGTAGGCTTAGTTTCTCTGGTTCCTGCTTTCTGCCTTGAAAGGAGCATGTCTTTGGCAACTTCTGTTCTGTCAGATTGAATCCCGAGTGAGAAGACTGGTAGGACAGAGCTGCTGCTGCTACTTCTAAGTCACTTCAGTCCTGTCTGACTTTGTGTGACCCCATAGACGGCAGCCCACCAGGCTCCCTTGTCCCTGGGATTCTCCAGGCAAGAACACTGGAGTGGGTTGCCATTTCCTTCTCCAATGTATGAAAATGAAAAGTGAAAGGGAAGTCGTTCAGTCGTGTCGACTCTTAACAACCCCATGGAATGTGGCCTACCAGGCTCCTCCATCCACGGGATTTTCCAGGCAAAAGTACTGGAGTGGGGTGCCATTGCCTTCTCCAACGACGAGCTAAATCTACCCAAAGGCCTGAACCAGATTTTCTGGAGCCATCTGCATATTCAACACTGGGGAAAATATTAAGTCTTATAAATCACTGATATTGTAGCTTATTTTTATAAGGGTTGTTGCAGGTAAGGATAATTAATACAATAATCCAAATTATGACTAATATAGCAGAAGAGATAACTGAGAGAATTGCAACAATAAATACTTTAATATGATTAAACATTGAATGGTTGTCTTTGTTTTAACTGCATAGTGTTTAAAGAATCTCCTGAGATGACTGGATTACTCATGTGGTTGGAGAAAAATTAAGCATTTTTTGTGCTAATATGAAAGTTATATAATTACATGTACTCTTTTTACTTTTTCATTTGAAATGAATAAAAATTTGTCAGTCTCATCTTCTTGGTAAATAGTTTTTCTTGGATTTCTGTGTAGATTTATTCCACTTGAAAATCTTAACTGGTTTTGAGCTTGCAGGACAAGATTTGAGAAAGTAGGAAATTCTCTAATGTAACTAGTTATCAAGAGTAGATGCTTTTAATATTAGCTATTAGCCAAGGGGAAATAGCTCATTTTTCTATGCCATGTATATGTGAGCTATAAATAACAGCTCTGTAAACAAGGGAAAGCCTGATATCTCAGTCAAGTGTTAAGTACAATGTTTGTGTTATTACTAATATTTTCTATTTTCAAATATAGAAAATCTTTTTTACTGAGGTTTTAAGGAAGATGGAGAGATTCTTGTGATTCTTTAAGAAAATTCATGTTCCTTAATCAATGCCAGAAAGTGTATTAAAAACTGACAGTTTTGACAAATACTTGATTAAAAGGAAATATATCTATAGATGACAGTTTGCTTTTTCAAGACAATAGATATTATTTTGAAATCAGATAAAGCATTCTATTTTTGTCTTTCTTCTTATGAGACATATGGAAAGGAAGGTTGTTCAGGAAACTAACAGGGCTATTAGTTAAGCAAATTGTCTTTGAGTGAGGACTTTAAGATCTCTTTGCTCTATGTCGTTATCAAATTGCCCAAAGAAATTTGCAGATCTAAGAAAGAAACCAGTTGGGAAGAATCATACAAGAGAGAGAAAAATATTTGAATGCAGAGTACATCATGAGAAACGCTGGACTGGAAGAAACACAAGCTGGAATCAAGATTGCTGGGAGAAATATCAATAACCTCAGATATGCAGATGACATCACCCTTATGGCAGAAAGTGAAGAAGAGCTAAAAAGACTTTTGTTGAAAGTGAAAGAGGAGAGAGAAAAAGTTGGCTTAAAGCTCAACATTCAGAAAACGAAGATCACGGCATCCAGTCCCATCACGTCATGGGAAATAGATGGGGAAACAATAGAAACAGTGTCAGACTTTATTTTTTTGGGCTTCAAAATCACTGCAGATGGTGACTGCAGCCATGAAATTAAAAGACACTTACTTCTTGGAAAAAAAAGTTATGACAAAACTAGATAGTATATTCAAAAGCAGAGATATTACTTTGCCGACTAAGGTCCATCTAGTCAATGCTATGGTTTTTCCTGTGGTCATGTATGGATGTGAAGTTGGACTGTGAAGAAGGCTGAGCACTGAAGAATTGATGCTTTTGAACTGTGGTGTTGGAGAAGACTCTTGAGAGTCCCTTGGAGTGCAAGGAGATCCAACCAGTCCATTCTGAAGATCAACCCTGGGATTTCTTTGGAAGGAATGATGCTGAAGCTGAAGCTCCAGTACTTTGGCCACCTCATGTGAAGAGTTGACTCATTGGAAAAGACCCTGATGCTGGGAGAGATAGGGGGCAGGAGGAGAAAGGGACGACCGAGGATGAGATGGCTGGATGGCATCACGGACTCAATGGACATGAGTCTGAGTGAACTCCGAGAGTTGGTGATGGACAGGGGGGCCTGGCGTGCTGTGATTCATGGGGTCGCAAAGAGTCGGACACAACTGAGCGACTGAACTGAACTGAAGGAAGAATGACAACAAAAATAAGAATAGGGGTTCAGAGGTGTGTTTGAGGTGAATTATGTGTGGAATTTTCAAAATTGCATGGAAGGAGTTAATATTGTCACCACCCAAATTACAGATGAGGACAAAGTTAGTTGCAGCAGCTGAGTAATAAACCCAAGCAATATTTAACTACTTTTCATAGACTGTTGCACTTAATTTCACAAAAACCTGATGAAGATGATACTTTTTATCCATTGTACAAGAAAGGAAGCTGAAGCCCAGACAGATGGATAACCCGGTGCAAGCTGTTTTGTCATTAAGTGTCCGTTCCGTTCCGTTCAGTCGCTCAGTTGTGTCTGACTCTTTGCGACCCCATGAATCCCAGCTCGCCAGACGGCCCTGTCCATCACCAACTCTCGGAGTTCACTCAGACTCACGTCCATTGAGTCCATGATGCCATCCAGCCATCTCATCCTCGGTCGTCCCCTTCTCCTCCTGCCCCCAATCCCTCCCAGCATCAGGGTCTTTTCCAATGAGTCAACTCTTCGCATGAGGTGGCCAAAGTACTGAAGTTTCAGGTTTAGCATCACTCCTTCCAAAGAAATCCCAGGGTTGATCTTCAGAATGGACTGGTTGGATCTCCTTGCAGTCCAAGGGACTCTCAAGAGTCTTCTCCAACACCACAGTTCAAAAGTGTCAATTCTTCGGCGCTCAGCCTTCTTCACAGTCCAACTCTCACATCCATACATGACCACAGGAAAAACCATAGTCTTGACTAGACAGACCTTAGTCGGCAAAGTAATGTCTCTGGTTTTGAATACACTATCTACGTTGGTCATAACTTTTCTTCCAAGGAGTAAGCGTCTTTTAATTTCATGGCAGCAGTCATCATCTGCAGTGACTTTGGAGCCCAAAAAAATAGTCTGACACTGTTTCTACTGTTTCCCTAAAAGCAATATGTCTAGCTGTGGAATCTGCGGTCCTAGATTATAACATGAAGGTGAAAAACATATGCAGACATGCTAGCTCCGGAAGGCTGGACCCAACTGTAAATGTTAGAAAGGAGTGCACTGTGTCATAATCATAATCCAGATACATTTTAGAGACTATGGAAAGGACAGTTCCAATTTCCTTATATTTTTTAAATATAAAATTGTTTATAAAAAGTGATTCTAACATCAATTTAAACAGCATTCCAAGGTGGCACTAATGGTAAAGAACCCATCTGCCAAAGCAAGGGAGAAGGCAGCGGCACCCCACTCCAGTACTCTTGCCTGGAAAATCCCATGGGTGGAGGAGCCTGCTAGGCTGCAGTCCATGGGGTCGCTAAGAGTCGGGACATGACTGAGCGACTTCACTTTCACTTTTCACTTTCATGCATTGGAGAAGGAAATGGCAACCTACTCCAGTGTTCTTGCCTGGAGAATCCCAGGGACGGGGGAGCCTGGTGGGCTACTGTCTATGGGGTCGCACAGAGTCGGACACGACTCAAGTGACTTAGCAGCAGCAGCAGCGAAGGCAGGAGACATAAGAGATGCAGGTTTGATCCCTGGGTTGGAAAGATACCCTAGAGACAGAAGAGCCTGGTGAGCTACAGTCCACAGGGTCGCATAGAGTCAGACAAGACTGAAGCAACTTAGCACACATGCAAATAGCATTCTAAGGTTCTAAATGCAATAAGTTGATTATGTTGGAGTAAGATATTACCAAATTATTAAAACAATTGGGACATCTTTTCTCCTCATGGATTTTCTCTTATCCTAGGCTTCCCTGGTGGCTCAAATGGTAAACAATCTGCCTGCAATGCAGCAGACACAGGCTTGATCCCTGGCTCAAGAAGATCTCTTGGAGAAAGAAATAACAACCCACTCCAGCATTCTTGTCTGGAGAATTCCATGGACAGAGGAGCCTGGCAGGCTACAGTCCATGGGGTTGAGAAGAGTCAGACACCGTCTGAGCAGCTAACCCTTTCACTTTCATACTTTGCAAGCTAAAGTAAAGTAAAAAACAAAACAAAACAAAACAACAACAAAAAAAAAAACAAAACAAAAAAAAAACAAGACAGTTTAGGCATGACCACATTATATCTTAATTCATTTAATATATTTTATATTTTCCCAGAGGCTCTCAGAGTTCCCAGGAGCAGTTTATAATTAAGTTGCTATCTTTTTGTTTGGTTGCTTCCAAATGAGGACGTTAAGTCAATACTTAATTCTCCATAATGGTAACACTGAGCCAAGTGATCAATCATAGAAAAGAAGAGCAACATTGATTACCAGTTCTGTTGCTGCTTCTATCACTTACTTCCCAGCTGAGCTTATTACAGAAAAAACCACAGCAATGATTTTGCTGTTGTGTTAGGAAGAGCTTCTTTGTGGTTCAAATAATTTGCAGAATATAATAAAGGACATGAAGCATGCTAAAAAATGGGTTATACTGTCATGCTTGGTTTTCCAAATTCATCTTTGAAAGGCTTTTTGGCCTGTGATGTGTTAGACATGTATAGTATTTATACAACCTGACTTCATCTAGCTTGAGGCATGTGAGCAATTAGAGGAACATGGTATATAATCTTTGATTATTTTGTTCCTCAAGGTAAAACTGAACCATTGTTCTTTATTAAAACTGAACCATAAGTCACACTGGAAATCACAGTGACTTCCATCCACTGGATGTGTGTGTGAAATTATACGGTGTTTGTCTTTCTCTCCCTGACTTATTTCACTTAGCATAATGAACTAAAGTTCCGCCCATGCTGTTGCAAATGGCAAGATTTATTATTATTTTTTTAATGGCTGACCAATATTTCATTGTATTTATGTACATTTTCTTTATCCCTCATCCCTTCATAGACACTTTAGCTATGTCCACATCTTTGTTATTGTTAATAATACTGCAATCTACATGGGGGCACATATATATTTTTCCAGTTAGTGTTTTTGTTTTCTTTAGATAAATGCACAGATGTAGAATTGTGGGTGCAGATCATATGATAGTTCTATTTTTAACTTTTTGAGGAATTTCCATACTGTTTTCCCTGGTAGCTGCACCAATTCACATTCCCATCAACAGAACACAAACATACCCTTTTGTCCACATCCCCTCTAATGCTAGCTAGGTCTTATCAGTTGATAACCATTTTAACTGGTGAGAGGTAATCCTCATTGGGCTTCTCTAGTGGCTCAAATGGTAAAGAATCTTCCCACAATTCAGGAGACTGGGGTTCAATTTCTGTGTTGGAAAAATCCCCTGGAGAAGGGCATGGCAACCCACTCTAGTATTCTTGCCTATAGAATTCCATGGACAGAGGAGCCTGGCAGGCTATAGCCCATGGGGTCATAAAAAGTCAGACACGACTGAAGCGACTTGGCATGCACACACTACTATTGATTTTCTTCTTTCCATCCTCTTCCTGTTTCTTCTTTTTCTTCTTAATCTCTGTCTTTTTTTCTTCTGCCTCTCTCTTCCTCCCCTTACCTCTCTCTGTCTTTCCTCTAGAGTAAGGTCTTTCATAAAACTTTCTAGCAGATATCTGTAATGCTTTTCTTGATTAAAACATATTTGCAAGTTCATGACTAACTCAATTACTGGAAAAGTTAATGAACTCTAATAACTGCTTTAAATTTATCAGATTTGATAACTGCCATTGAGGTAGGGGTGACTTTGTTTAAGTCCTGTGGTGAAGGGGTGAACACCAGGACCATATTTGAGTTCTGTCAGAAGAAAAGGGAAATAAATAGCTCATGGATGTATCATGAGTTAGTATTTATTATGCATTTTACCAAGCATTTTATATGGTTATATACTCTTTTCTTGTGTGGAGCATTAGAATAGGATAGCTGTATAAAGTTAACTATAAGCATAATATCACATGATTCCCTCCTCTTATATCAATAGGTAGTTAGCATGCATGCTCAGTCACGTCTAATTCTTTGAAACTGCATGAACTGTAGCCCTCCAGGCTCCTCTGTCTGTGGGATTTTCCAGGCAAGAATACTGGAGCCAGTTGCCATTTCTGTTCCAGAGGAAATCCCCGACCCAGGGATCAAACCTAAGTCTCTTGCATCTCCTCCAATGGGAGGTGACTTCTTTACCACTGAGCCACCTTGGAAGCCCCTTCTTATATCAATAAATATTTCTTATTTAAAGCCCCTTCCATTCAAAGAAGAATAGTTTAATTTTTTTTTGTTGTTGTTGTTGAATGGTTGATGCAAATATACTCAGAATATGAGTTGGACTTCAAACATGTTTCCTATTCCTTCTATTCCTATATTATCAAATGTTTGATAATATAGAAAATAAACATTTACTAAATATGAGCTGAATAGTTGATGCTTTTGAACTGTGGTGTTGGAGAAGACTCTTGAGAGTCCTTTGGACTGCAAGGAGATCCAACCAGTCAATCCTAAAGTAAATTAGTCCTAAATACTCACTGTAAGGACTGATGCTGAAGCGAAAGCTCCAATGCTTTGGCCACCAGATGAGAACTAACTCACTGGAAAAGACCCTGAGGCTGGGCAAGATTGAAGCCAGGAGGATAAGGGGACAACAGAGTATGAGATGGTTGGATGGCATCACCACCTTGATGGACATGAGTTTCAACAAGCCCTGGGAGTTGGAGATGCACAGGGAAGCCTGGCATGCTGCAGTCCATAGTGTTACAAAGAGAAGGACATACTGAACAAATGAACTGAACTGAACTGATATGTGAGAAATAGTCTTTTCTTTTCACTGATGAAATAAAATAATTGTCATTATTTTAGTTTGGGAGTTTTAGAGTGCCCTCAATATTTAAATTTGTATTTTTTTTTATTTTAATAGAGTAAGGTTGGGGTTTTTAACATCATTTGATTACTGCACAAAGGAAACAAAATAAGGGAAAATGACAAAACACTCAAGATAAAGTAATCCATTTTTATGGTTTTAATGTTTTTCCATGCCTCAAGTTCTCCAGAGTGTCACTATATTGTATATGCAGTCTACCTCAAAGGAAAGTTTTACCTTTCCTTATTGTATCTGCATGCATTTCACACTGTACCAAATAAGCATATTAGGAATATGCAATAAAAAAAATCAAGGTATGATGACTTTTCAGTTGATATCTGTGATTGCTGGAATATTTACTTTGATGATATTTACTAACCATATAAAATGCTTGGTAAAACACATAATAAATACTAGCTCATGGTACATCCATGAGCTATTATTCCCCTTTTCTTCTGGTAGATCTTCTGACAGAACTCAATATCACAAAAATATTTTGTGATTGGTTTTCAATAATAAAAAATGAAGTGATTGAAATAGGAAACAGTAGTTATTTAATGATAATAAACAGTCCTGTCATTCAAAAACTACCCTGAAAAATCTTGTCCAGTTTAATGTATGTTGTTAAGCCATTTCAATTATGTGTCTTACCATGAGATGCTTAGATTTTTTTTCTTAAAACTTATACATATTTCATGGTAATGACAAGTAAATCCACATACTCATATCATGACAGTTTGGCACAGGAAATCACTGATTTCATATAATCCTTTTGTATCCAGCTAGGAACAAGAAGAGGCTGCAAAGCGGTGCCTTAAGTTATAACTGTAGTGTTTTCTCACATACAGGAAACTCAGAGAGAGGAGTTCAGGATTAAAGCACAAGATCAGATTCCTATCTAGTAGCCATCACAACGGTGTCTCAGGCATAAAGAAAGGAAAGAACAAAAGGGAAGTGTGCCCCTGAGGCTTGGGGAGTTCCCTTGGGAATTCCATTTTTATCTCATTGGCCAAAATGTGTTACATGACAAGAAGGGGGAAAAGAATTTTATTATCAATTTTTAAAAGCTGGACTCAGTGACACTACAAATAATGTGAGACTTTAGATGGCTCAGATGGTAAAGAATCTGCCCCCAATGCAGAAGACTGGGGTTTGACCCATGGATCAGGAAAATGGCCTTAAGAAGGGAATGGCTCCCTAATTCAGTATTCTTTCCTGGTGAATTTCATGGACAGAGCAGCCTGACAGGTTACAGTCCATCTGGTTGCAAGAGTCAGACATAATTGAGCAAGTAACACTTTCACTTTAGTGGTAAGAAAAAGGAGAAGATACTAGGGTGGGTACTTAGCAGTCTCACCACATTTAGTGTAAGAGAATCTTATTTTGATAACCAGTTTAGTTCTCATAAGGAAAGAATAATAAACTGGACAAGATGAAGTTCAAAACTGAAGGTATTTTTAATAAAAGATGTCCTGAATAGGGCTGAAAAGATTAAGTATTTGGAATCTTCCTTTTAGGTTTCACCAAATCATATCCATTTTCATACGTTTCAATATTTTTATTCTGAAAATACTCAAGGTGCATAATTGCAACCATCTCTTTTTCATGCATTGTTCAGAGGACACAGGTGTCTGATGCCCAAATACCATCTGTGTAATATATTGTATGTCCCAACTTGACATCTGCATCTGTTCCCAACTTCCCTATTCCTCCAAATTGCAGAAATATTCTCCGTCACTTAGGACTCCACAGCTAATGCTGTTTCAGTATTCTTTTTTGTCTCTCATACCTCATTATGTTCCAACTCCTGTGGTTTCTACCTCTAAAATTCCTACTGTCCTTCATATTTCCATTCTTATGTCACTCTCCTTTTGATAAGATTTCCTCAACGATCATTACTCAGCTAATTACTTTCCAAATTTGTTTACAAACATTTCACTTTTTAAACAAAAACAGAAATAATTACAGTTCCTACAGAAATGAAAAGATCTCTCACTAACCTTTAAGCCTTCCAATAGCATCAGTCTTTTCCAACCTAGATGTGCATCGTTCCTCCAGGCTGAACTTTATTCCAGCAAAACTTGATTATTTTTCATACATTGTTTATTTTTTCCAAAATCTGAACTTTTGCTCACACTATACTTCTCTGCTTAATGAAGTCTAACTACTACTTCCATCTGCTGGCATTTTAGTCATATGTCAAGTTCAAACTCAACACTGCTTTCTCTAATAAAAATCTTTATGATTTATCCAAGCAACTACAGTTTCTCTCTTCTTTTGACCTCTATGCATCTTATTTTTATTATTTTAAAAGATTCAGTGTACTTAGTTTTAACAGAAGTGATTAGACATTCTTATATTCCCTGAACGAGATTGCATTTAACAAAGTATAAGAATAATTAAATAGTTCTTTTCTGTTCAGCAAAATATACAAATGAGGTCTGCCTATATGCCTAGAATTGCAGATACTTTGGTATTGTTTTTATTGTATATCAGAACCAAGTGTTATAAATATTAATATCCCCCAGGTTCCTTACCAGAGTCTGACTTCTGGTTACCACTTAGTAGCAGCCAACGTGAAGAGGGACTTATTCAAATAAGATCAGACAGAAGAGATGGCATTCAGAACTGGTCTCAGGCCTCAAAAGCAGAAAGTAGTACCAAAATGATGTTAAACTTATTCCAAGAATTAAACTGGAGGCTTCTCTGGTGGCTCAGCAGTAAAGACTCCACAGATCGATGCATGAGATGTAGATTCTATCCCTGGGTCGAGAAGATCTCCTGAGGCAGGAAGTGGCAACCCACTCCAGTGTTCTTGCTTGAGAAACCCTATGAACAGAGGAGCCTGGTGGGCTACAGTCCATGGGGTCACAAATAGCCAGACACAAATTAGCAACTAAACAACAAATATTAAACTAGATAACAGCTCTGAAATTACTATTAGAATATTAATGTGCTTTTAAAACTATTTTCCAGTTGCAAACAACAGGCACAAGTTTGCTTTTAGGACATGAAAATAACATTTGCTGATAAACATAAACACATAATTTTTTAAAATCTATATATATATACACAAATATATACATATATATGTATACATACATGTATATATTTACATGTACATGTATATATACATGTATATATGTGTTATTTTCATGTCCTAAAAGCAAATGTATATACATATATATGTACATATGTACATATGTATATGTATATATGTGTACATGTATATATACACACATGTATATATATATGTGTGTGTATATATACACACAAACATATATATATATTATAGAGAGAGTAATCATCACAAAATATTTTTGTTTCTATTTCAGCCTATAACTGGGTGGAGAAACCAAGATATTCCTTTTTTTTTTTTTTTAATTCTCCTTTTAAGACAGTGAGGGAATAGATCGTGTCATTAGAAAGCACAGAACTGGCTTGAGTTAGTGTAACCTTTACCAGTCATTGAGGAAGAAAAACTGAAGGACTACATTTGGAACAAAAAAAAAAGACATTTATATACATCTCACCAACATCACTAACTTAGAACTGTCTACACCCTCCCCCCAAAGCCAGAACAGTTATACTTATGTATGCACATGGGTGATCATTTAAATACCTCCTACTTAATGCAAGGCACTGCTTGTCTTATTTACCTAGTAATTGAATTACTATTAAGCCTTTATTATTAAAGTCATTTGGGAGTAAAGTCTTCCATTATAGTTAGTTATTCAAACACTTCAACTCCAGACTCATATATTCCACTCCTACTCATTGTTTCTACAAGCACAATAGCCACTTTAACTTAGAATGTTCCAAAGTTAACCCAACATCATCATGTTCTACCCATTTCCACCCCATCTTAGTTGACAATTTCACCTTTCTAGAAACTCAAGGTCAAAATCTTGACTCTTTTCTTACTCTCACACTTCACATTTTTTATTTTTTTTCTTAGTAAATTGTATATATATGTATACATATATATACGCATATGCAGGCTTCCCTCATATCTCAGATTGTAAAGAATCCACCACCAATGCAGGAGACATGGGTCTGATCCCTGGGAGATCCCCTGGGAAGATCCCCTGGAGTGGCAACCCAGTCTAGTACTGTTGCCTTGAGAATCCCCATGGACAAAGGAGCCTGGTTGGCTACAGCCTATGAGGTCACAAAGAGTCGGACATGACTGAGTGACTAAGCACAGCACAATGGCTTCCCTGGTAGTTCAGTCAGTAGAGAATCCACCTGATATGCAGGAGGCCAGGGTTCAATCCCTGGGTTGGAAAGACTCCCTGGAGAAGAAAATGGCAACCCGCTCCAGTATCCTTGCCTGGAGAATCCAATGAACAGAGGAGCCTGGAAGGCGGTAGTCCATAGGGTCACAAGAGTTGGACAAGACTGAGAGACTAAACCAGGAGAGATATATATATTTAATCTTCAAAAAGTATTCTGAATCTTTCCTGAACTACTGAAATATCCTCCTAATTGATTTTATTAATTTTTCATTTTCTAAAATACAAATTATCTCAAAATAACAGTCATAATGACACTTTTAAAATAACAGATCAAGTTCCTTCTCTGCTAAAATCTCTCTAGATACTCCCCAGACAGGCAGAGTAACAGCAAAACTCTCCATATAAGTCTAGCCCCCTGACCTGTGTAAGTGCCCTTGTACCTCTTTAACTTTTCCTATTCTTCCTATCTACCCATTCCTACCCAAAGACTGGTTTTGATTTCCTGGACCCAGTGGTATTGTAGAACTGCATTTGAATATTGACTATTAAATTTTAAGACAGGGAGTTCCCTGGTGGCCTAGTGGTTCAGATTCAGAGCTTTCACTACTGTGACCCAGCTTCAGTCCTGGTCAAGGAACTGGGACCCTTCAAGTCACATTGCATAAAGGAAAAAAAAAACTACTTAGAAAGTCAGATAATTCAGTCATTGCTAAAAATTAAATTATATACTAAAATTTAATTATATTAAAATTGGGTAAAATATACTTGAAACTCATCACTCGCTAATTATTTTGCTGCATTTTACTATAATCTATATATAATATATATCATGCTATATATATATATATATATTACATATGTAGTGAAGGTTATTTATATCTATCATAATTCTATCTATATCTATCCATATCTATTAAACATACATAGTAGAGATATTATACCATGGTGTCTGAATTCAATGACTACATGTTGGTAAGTTGAAAATGACCATAGCCATATTTATAACATAGGAAATCAGCAAATCTATAAGTCAGGAATCTCCTCTGAAGCTGGTTTCAAATCTTCATCATTGCCTAGAATACACTATTAATTTGCATTTATCTCTGTCTGAAAAACATTTCCCTTGGATATTTTCAAGGATGGCTTTCTCATACACTTCAGTTTTCTTCTCAAATATAGTTTCACAGTAAGACATTCTCCAAGTACCCTATCTTAAGTCACACATCTCTGATTTTTTTCTTTTTATTGATTTCATGATATTCTTATATTCAAAATAATTTATGATAAAATATTCCTGTGAAGACTTTATGTGAGTCATTTATTCTGATCTTTTCTTTAGTGCTATATGTGTAAAAGAGACAGATATATATATAAAGATACTTAATTTTAAAAGTATATTATTTTCTGACATTTTGCCTTCTGATTTGTCAATTTTTCCTATAGATGATCATATTTTCTGAAAATAATTTCTACTTTCAGTTCAGTTCAGTTCAGTCACTCAATCATGTCCGACTCTGCGACCCCATAAATTGCAGTATGCCAGGCTTCCCTGTCCAATACCAACTCCTGGAGTTCACTCAAACTCAAGTCCATCGAGTCGGTGATGCCATCAAATTTTAGGCAACAAAAAAGTTTCAGTGAATTGTGATGAATGAATATGTGATGTTCTTTTAGTTCTAAAGAAAAAATAATAGAAATTAATGACAAAATCTTGTATATTTGGAAATGAAATTTCTTGTTATCAAATATTTTTGCATAAAATAAATTCTATTATGAATACAACATGTCAAAATCTAGAATATATGTAAAGCGATACACATGAGGAAAATATATGCCATTCAATATTGGTTTAAAAATTACATAAATAGAAGCTAAATAAGATTAGCTTTTATTACAAAAATTTGAGACTAAAATAAAGAAAATAGCAATGTTAAGTGCAAAAAGCAAAGACAAATTTAGAAAAGAATAGAAAGAAAATTTGGGTACTTGAAAAATATATAAACAGAAATTTGGCATAAATTAATAAGAAAATAACAGATAATATGTAGCAAGTAAAATGTAGAATGATATAGATAACTTTAATACCACAAAAATTAATATTGAATAAAATTAATAAGCATATATTAATAAAAATGAAGATATAGATATAACTATTTAAATCTAATATTTTATAATTTTGTGACTTTTATCCAACTACTCAAAGTGCTCAGCATGTTCACACTTAAGTACCATGTATATACCATGTTCTGATTGTTGAGGTGATTGGATAAAATAGTTATAAAATGATTCAGATCAGATATCTTTTCAGAGACAAAACATGCAGAAAAATGGCCAAACTACATATTACAATAAAAGTTCAACCCACAGCCTCTATAATAAACAGTCCAAGAAGCCAAAACAGTCTCTGAAACAAGCATCACAGGAGGCTCAGAATTTATCAATGACTGCCACTTTCTCTATTTTTGATCCCACATCCAACTTTGGGCAGCTTGCCTAGTGGATGAGCTGGTAAAGAATCTTCTTGGAATGTGGGAGAGTTGGGTTTGATCCCTCGGTTGGGAAGATCCCCTGAGAAGGGAAAGACTACCCATTCCAGTATTCTGGCCTGGAGAATTCCATGGATTGTATCATACATGGAGTCACGAAAAGTCCGACATGACTGGGTGACTTTCCCTCATTTCACTCCAACTCAGGGTTAAAAGGAGAAAGCCAAACATGTTCCCCAAACCAATCATTTAGGATTTGTTCTTGTTTTTGTTTTAGTCAATAAATCATGTCCAACTCTTTTACAACCACATAGATTATAGATCACCAGGTTCCTCTGTCCATGGAATTCTCTGGCAAGAATACTGGAGTGGGTAGCCATTATTTTCTCCAAGGGATCTTCCTGACCCAGGGATAGAATCAGAGACTCGTGCAATGAAGACAGATTCTTTCTCCATCTGAGCCACCAGGGGACTCCTTATAATACATGGTATATAGTAATCACATTTTTTTAAACAAATCCTATATTTCCACAAAATCAGTATTTGGGTAAGCTTGTATTGACTGAAAATTTCTAAATTATCATGAGTGTTAAACGTAGATTGTCAATCAAGAAAGACATGTGTCTCAAAGGTGGTGTTTTGGAGTACTGAATTTATTTTAACTATTTCAGTTTTCTTCCCTCTATGAATTAGCTAACAGTGACTAGGTTTCATAGTTGTGAGTTGTGAAAGTAAGCAAAGCCCAAACATGTGAGCACAAGCAACAGATATTTATCCAAAGCTTACAGTAACAAGGAAGTTGGCCAGTGTCACTTCCATCTGACTGAGATTCAGAGACAGGCAACTGGGAAAGCTTTATACAGAGAAATGGCAAGGTTTCAGATATGGACTGATTGGAGGTTGTTGGAAGAAGGAAGCTGCAAGCAGGCTAATTAGAAACAAGCTATCTTAAGTAATTATCTGGGTAATAAAGATATTTTTTGCATAGTTCTTATGTGTATTCTGCTTCTGTTAGGTCTATGCCATTTCTGCCCTTTTTGTGCCCATCAGAAGCATTATGTGTACCTAACAGAAGCAGAAGATATTAAAAAGATGTGGCAAGAATACCAGTATAGCTATACAAAAAGGATCTTCATGACCCAGATAATCACAATGGTGTGATCATTCACCTATAGCCAGATATCCTGGAATGTGAAGTCAAGTGGGGCCTTAGAAAGCATCACTACGAACAAAGCTAGTAGAGGTGATGGAATTCCAGTTGAGCTATTTCAAATCTTAAAAGATGATGCTGTGAAAGTGCTACACTTAGTATGCCAGCAAATTTGGAAAATTCAGTAGTGGCCACAGGACTGAAAAAGATCTGTTTTCATTCAAATCCCTAAGAAAGGCAATGCCAAAGAATGCTCAAACTACCACATAATTGCACTCATCTCACAGGCTAGTAAAGTAATATTCAAAGTACTCTAAGCCAGGCTTCAACAGTACATGAACTGTGAACTTCCAGATGTTCAAGCTGCGTTTAGAAAAGGCAGAGGAACCAGAGATTAAATTGCCAACATCCTCGGGATCATCGAAAAAGCAAGAAAGTTCCAGAAAAACATTTATTTCTGCTTTATTGACTATGCCAAAGCCTTTGACAGTGTGGATCACAATAAACTGTAGAAAATTCTTAAAGACATGAGAATACCAGGCCACCTGACCTGCCTCTTGAGAAACCTATATGCAGGTCAGGAAGCAACAGTTAGAACTGGACATGGAACAACACAATGGTTCCAAACAGGGAAAGGTGTACATCAAGGTTGTATATTGTCACCCTGCTTATTTAACTTCTATACAGAGTACATCATGAGAAACGCTGGACTGGAAGAAGCACAAGCTGGAATCAAGATTGCCGGGAGAAATATCAATAACCTCAGATATGCAGATGACACCACCCTTATGGCAGAAACTGAAGAAGAATTAAAGAGCCTCTTGATAAAAATGAAATAAGAGAGTGAAGAAGTTGACTTAAAACCCAAAATTCAGAAAACTAAGATCAGGGCATCTGGTCCCATCACTTCATGGCAAATAGATGGGGAAACAGTGGAAACAGTGGCTGACTTTATTTTTGGGGGGGCTCCAAAGTCACTCAGAAGGTGACTGCAGCCATAAAATTAAAAGATGCTTCCTCCTTTAAGAAAATATATGACCAACCTAGATAGTATATTCAAAACCAGAGACATTACTTGTTAACAAAGTTCTATCTAGTCAAAGCTATGGTTTTTCCAGTAGTCATGTATGGATTTGAGAGCTGACCTGTAAAAATCTGAGTTTCAAAGAACTAATGCTTTTGAACTGTGGTGTTGGATAAGACTCTCTAGAGTCCCTTGGACTGCAAGGAGATCCAGCCAGTCCATTGTAAAGGAAAACAGCCCTGAAGATTCATTGGAAGGACTGATGCTGAAGCTGAAAATTCAGTACTTTGGCCAGCTGATGGGAAGAACTGATTCGTTGGAAAAGACCCTGATGCTGGGAAAGATTGAAGGCAGGAGGAGAAGGGGATGACAGAGGATGAGATTGTTGAGTGGCATCACTGACACAATGGACATGAGTTTGAATAAACTCTTGGAGTTAGTGATGAACAGGGAAGCCTGGTGTGCTTCAGTCCATAGGGTTGCAAAGAGTGGGACACTACTGAGTGCTGAACTGAACTGAACTATCTTAAGTAATTAAGGGCTTCCCAGGTTGCTCAGCAAGATTCCCAGGTGGAGCTAATAGTAAAGAACCTGTCTGCCAATGCAGCAGACTTAAGAGACACAGGTTCAGTCTCTGGTTTGGGAAGATCACCTGGAGGAGGCATGACAACCCACTCCAGTATTCTTGCCTGGAGAATCCTATGGGCAGAGGAGACTGGTGGGCTACAATCCATAGGGTCATGAAGAGTTGGACACGACCATAGTGACTTAGCACACAACATGCAGGTGGTTCTGTGGTAAAGAATCCAGATGCAACTCAAGAGACATGGGTTTAGTCCTTGGGTTGGGAAGATCCTCTGAAGAAGGAAATGGCAGCTCACTACAGTATTTTTTTTACTGGAAAATTCAGTGGACAGAGGAGTTTAGGGGTCCATGGAGTTGCAAAAAGAGTTAGTCAAGATTTAAAAGCTAAAACACAACAAATCCTATGTGGCCTGTTTGGGGAACATATTTGGCTTTCTCCATTTGATCCTGAGTTGGAAGTGGGGTCAAAAAATAGGGAAAATGGTAGTCATTGATCAATTCTGAACTTCCTGGGATGATTGCATCACAGATTGTGTTTTGGCTTCTTGGACTGGTTACTATAGAGGTTGTGGGTTGAAGTTTTGTTGCAATATGTATTCTGGTCATTTTCTGTGTATTTTGTCTCTGAAAGGATACCTGACTTGAACTGATTTACATCTATTTTAACCAATCACTTCAACAATCAGAACACTGTATGCATGAATATATATATATATACACATATATATATATATGTATGTATATATATATATATATATAAAATACTTAATAGTGAACATGCTGAGTACTTTAACTAGCTGGATAGAAGTCAGGACATTATCTCAGTGTTAATAACAAAAAAGCCTCTTATAGGAAAAAATCACACACACACACACACACACACACACACACAGCATTCAGTGAAAACTACGCATTGCCTAGAGGATAGCCCATTCCAGGTCATATGAGTCCAGTCCCTCAGTCTTTGACCTACTTTACATGTGTGCATTGTCTATATCCAGCACACCTTGCTGGGTTATATGATTTAAAACTTTGTATTGTCTTTGAGCTATATTACAATTCTGTACACCTATGACTGCTGTTCTAATTCTTTTCTGGCCAAGTTATTATAATATTTTTCTATTTCCCTCATTGAATGAATTAAACAAAATATTTTATGATTTGTTCACTGTTAGAGCTGTATGAAAGTCATAGTTTTATCTTTTTTTTTTTCACCTGAAAATCTTCTTTTAACACAATCCTTGAACTTCTATGAAGATTTACTGAGCCTGAGTTTGAAACATGTAATAAAAAGTGAGGTTATTTTGTTGTTGTTGTTCAGTGTCTTTAACAAGCCAGGCCATTTAGAATTAGGACCTATGGTTTTTAAATGCTAAGGCCAGTAGTACTCGATTCTACTAATGAAACTCAGTTTCCCAAAACCAAGTTCCATCACTGTTTGCTATTAATCTCTCTGTCCAAAATTTTATTCTCTTTCTTTTCCCCTATGATCTCATCTTCGAGCCAATTGAACACTAATTAACCAGAAACAGATGACTAAAACTGTTGTTGATAACCAAAATTGCTACTATAGATATCATAATTAAAGTACCAGCTCAGCTTGTTTCTCCAGGGCAAGGTGATATTCCAGACCCTGGCACCATGGACCACCTGGCCTGCCTAAGAATCATAAATCATAGATATCCTGACTTCTGAAATTATGATTAAGAAATGTCACAGAACTGTCACAAGACAAAGATTAATCCCAGCCTCTTTGCTTTTCACCTTTATAAAAAATCCCAAACTCAAAGAGCAAGCTGAAATGGATCCAAGACTTAGCGGATCTTCCTGACTCAGAGATTGAACATGGGTCTCCTGCATTGCAGGCAGCTTCTTTACCATCTGAGCCAACAGGGAAGCACAACAGCTCCCTTATTTAGCACCCTAAAATAAACACTGTACTTTCCTTTACCACAAGCTGTTATCAGTAGATTTTCTTTGCTGGATAGGACAAGTTGGGATCTATTACAGTTGGATTCAGTACACTGAAGGTATTAGGGTAGACATTAGTCATAGATGGGGATTCCCTGGTGGCTGAGAAGTTAAAGCATCTGCCTGTAATGCAGGACACCTGGGTTCAATCCCTGGGTCAGGAAGATCCCCTGGAGAAGGAAATGGCAACCCACTCCAGTATTCTTGCCTGGAGAATCCCATGGACGCAGGAGCCTGGTGGTTTCCTGAGCTTTAACCATTAATTTATTTCTTAAATTTAAGTCTAGAAACCTAATTTTTAAAAGCTGCCCATAATCACAAACCACACATCACATCATGACAATGACTATACATAAATTATTCAAAATGCTTCTAAATAGTTTGGCATGAATACTAGAAAGAGATTTCTTTAGCTCAAATTACTTTTATTATTTTGCTGCTGCACTTCCAGAAATATAGAAGCCATTCCACAACTAAAAGGCCAAAAGATTTTCAGTGTATAACACTTCATCATGATGTCTAACTTCAACCAAAGCAGTCACTCTATTTAAAAAGTTATTTCAGAAAATCTTTCACAACAGTGCAACAAAATTTGCAGCCATTGTTGGTAATGATAATTTGCTATTCTTTATTACTAAAGTGAAGGTTTCCTTGCTACCCATTTACTGGCTTTATGCCTTTTTTCATGTTAATAACAGCTAATTAGTGTTCCTTGCAATTTTTCTTTGATAAAATGGATGCATTCAATTGAATTCATCTGTAAAAGTGAACCCCGCTTTGCAGTTCTAAAGAAGTCTGGCATTACATACCGTGTAAAAAATGGACTTCCCTAAAATATTTTTTTAAGTTATTTTAACTAAAAGAATGTTATATACATCATGAGGGTCTTTTCTTCAGTTTTGTAGGGGTTTATTTTATTAGTAATTCAATAAAAAAGAAATATTTTAACTCTGGCTGGTCTTGTTAGATAGAATGTTAGACATGAGCAACAAGGGGTGGCATAGCTGAAAATAATTCAAGTTGATCTCTAAACCCCATCCTCAGTTCAGTTCAGTCGCTCAATCGTGTCCGACTCTTTGCGACCCCATGAATCGCAGCATGCCAGGCTTCCCTGTCCATCACCAACTCCTGGAATTCACTCAGACTCACGTCCATTGAGTCCGTGATGCCATCCAGCCATCTCATCCTCGGTTGTCCCCTTCTCCTCCTGCCCTCAATCCCTCCCAGCATCAGGGTCTTTTCCAATGAGTCAACTCTTCGCACGAGGTGGCCAAAGTACTGGATTTTCTGCTTTAGCATCATTCCTTCCAAAGGAATCCCAGGACTGATCTCCTTCAGAATGGACTGGTTGGATCTCCTTGCAGTCCAAGAGACTCTCAAGAGTCTTCTCCAACACCACAGTTCAAAAGCATCAATTCTTCAGAGCTCAGCCTTCTTCACAGTCCAACTCTCACATCCATACATGACCACTGGAAAAACCATAGCCTGACTAGATGGACCTTTGTTTGCAAAGTAATGTCTTTGCGTTTGAATATGCTATCTAGATTGGTCATAACTTTTCTTCCAACGAGTAAGCATCATTTAATTTCATGGCTGCAGTCACCATCTGCAGTGATTTTGGAGCCCCCCAAAATAAAGTCTGACACTGTTTCCACTGTTTCTTTATCTATTTCCCATAGAATGATGGGACCAGATGCCATGATCTTTGTTTTCTGAATGTGCCTAGACATGCCCCAGTGTAGCCCAGGAAGCTCACCAATATGTTACAAAATAACCACAGAGTCTTTTCCAACTCAGGTGTACATGCCCTAGGTTCACAGTGGATACAAACTAACTATCCGGACTTCACCGATTCTGGCACGTGCACCCCTGATGCACAGCTATGTCCTCAACTGACCTTGGACAGCCAAGAGCCTATTAGTAGTGTTAGTTGCTCAGTAGTGTCTGACTCTTTGCAATCCCAAGGCCTACTAAGCTCCTCTGTCCATGGAATTCTCCAGGTAAGAATACTGGAGTGCATAGCCATTCCCTTCTCCAGGGGATCTTCATTACCCAGGGATTGAACCTATGTCTTCCACATTGCAAGAAGGTTCTGAGCCACCAGGGATACCCCAAGAGCTGATTAAGTGTTCATAAATATTCTATACATACATACATCTGGCCATAACTGACCAAATTACGGGAAAGACATGCACAACAGAGACTGTTGTCATGTAGCTTACAACTGTCAGTCAAAACTGTCAGATCACAGTCATCTAGCCCACCTAGATGAATATGTAAAAGTCCTATCTTAAAAAATCCCACACCTCATCATTCCAGTGTGAGTGCCTCTCTTGGCTTGGTTCACCTCTTCCTTGAAGTATTCTTTCTGTTTTTCCTTCAAAAAACTTGTTTTTGCCATGGGTAAGACATCAGATTCTTCTTTGTGTCCTTACCAAGAATCAAAGCCCATGAAGAAAAATCCTCTTCTATTCTTCTTACCTGCTGTCTCAAGAATAAGTGTGAATGGTATTTGAAATGTATCCCAAATTAGTAAAAATCTTATAAAATAGTATTTTAGTTTGTATACTTTTGCTATCCTAAGAGTATGTGATTTATTCTATAATTTTATAGGTGACTCAACTGGTAAAGAATCTGCCTGCAATGTGGGAGATCTGTGTTTGATATCTGGGTTGGGAAGATCCCCTGGAGAAGGGAAAAGTTACTCAGTCCAGTATTCTGGCCTAGAGAACTCCATGGACTGTATAGTCCATGGGGCTCACAAAGAGTTGGACAAGACTGAGTGACTTTCACTTTCACACATAAACAAAAACAGCTCAGTCATTCTTTCCTAAATGTATTCATCTCATTTTGTGAAAATTTAAAAAGCTATGTGATAAAGAAGTTTAATTGAGGTTGTTAGTAGAAAAATATATCATACACTCATCTTACATGCTAGTAAAGTAATGCTCAAAATTCTCCAAGCCAGGCTTCAGCAATATGTGAACCATGAACTTCCAGATGTTCAAGCTGGTTTTAGAAAAGGCAGAGGAACCAGAGATCAAATTGCCAACATCTGCGGGATCATCAAAAAAGCAAGAGAGTTCCAGAAAAACACTTATTTCTGCTTTATTGACTATGCCAAAGCCTTTGACAGTGTGTATCACAATAAACTGTGGAAAATTCTGAAAGAGATGGGAATACCAGGCCACCTGACCTGCCTCGAGAAACCTATATGCAGGTCAGGAAGCAACAGTTAGAACTGAACATGGAACAACAGACTGGTTCCAAATAGGAAAAGGAGTATGTCAAGGCTGTATATTTTCACCCTGCTTATTTAACTTATGTGCAGAGTACATCATGAGAAACGCTGGACTGGAAGAAACACTAGCTGGAATCAAGATTGCCAGGAGAAATGTCAATAACCTCAGATATGCAGATGACACCACCCTTATGAGAGAAAGTGAAGAGGAAGTAAAGACCCTCTTGATGAAAGTGAAAGAAGAGAGTGAAAAAGTTGGCTTAAAACCCAATATTCAGAAAAATAAGATCTGGTATCTGGTCCCATGGGAAAGAGATGGGGAAACAGTGGAAACAGTGGCTGACTTTATTTTTTGGGGTTCCAAAATCACTGTGAATGGTGATTACAGTCATGAAATGAAAAGATGCTTGCTCCTTGGAAGGAAAGTTATGACCAACCTAGATAGCATATTCAAAAACAAAGACATTACTTTGCCAACAAAGGTCTCAAGGCTATGGTTTTTCCAGTGGTCATGTATGGATGTGAGTTGGACTATAAAGAAAGCTGAGTGCCAAATAATTGATGCTTTTGAACTATGTTGTTGTAGTAAACTCTTGAGAGTCTCTTGGACTGCAAGGAGATCCAACCAGTGCATCCTAAAGGAGATCAGTCCTGGGTGTTCATTGGAGGGACTGATGTTGAAACTGAAGCTCCAATACTTTGACCACCTGATATGGAGACCTGACTTATTTGAAAGGACCCTTAAGCTGGGAAAGATTGAGGGCAGGAGGAGAAGGGGATGACAGAAGATGAGATGGCTGGATGGCATCACTGACACAATGGACATGGGTTTGGGTGGACTCCGGGAGTTGGTGATGGACAAGGAGGACTGGCATACTGCAGTTAATGGTGTTGCAAAGAGTTGGACATGACTGAGCCACTGAACTGATTGAATAGAATTCATCAAGTAAATTAATACAATCAAATTAAAATAATATCAGTTAGTTATATTATTAACTTACACCTGTAATTCTGTTTCCCTAGTGGCTCAGATGGTAAAGAATCTGCCTACAACAAGGAGACTCAGATTCAATCCCTAATTTGGAAAAGCCCCTGGACAAGGGAATGGCTACTCACTCCAGTATTCTTGCCTGGGGAATTCCATGGACAGAGGACCCTGGTGGGCTACAGTCCATGGGGTTGCAAAGAGTTGGACAGAATATGACTTATCTTATACCTAGAATTATAGAAAAGTATATACTTTAAAAAATGATCATAATTGCACGCTCTGTGATTTTGAGAATTTTAAAAATATATTCTCGTTGTACGTTCAAACTTATGAGAGATGGAGTATACAAAGGGACAAGGGCCAGGCCATATACAAAAGAAGAACTCTTGATTCTCAACATGTAGCAATCAGGATCAGAAAATAACTAATTATCTACAGGAAACCAGCCTTCTGTCTATAAGTCAGATGTGTAGTAAGTAAGATCACTATCTCTAGTAATAATCTGAGAATCCAAATAAAAACCTCAGTGACAAGAGGTCGCAAATTGCCAGGACATAATACCTGATAGCATCCCTAGTTTTTGTACCTCTTTCCAATGTAGGACTAACCAATAAGTCCAATGTGCATCCCTAACCAATTTGGAGAAGACTCTTGCTAGTCTCTTTGACTGCAAGGAGGTGCAACCAGTCCATCCTAAAGGAGACCAGTCCTGGCTGTTCTTTGGAAGGACTGATGTTGAAGCTGAAACTCCAATAGTTTGGCCGCCTCATGCAAACAGTTGACTCATTGAAAAAGCACCTGATGCTGGCAGGGATTGGAGGCAGGAGGTTAAGGGGACTACAAGGGATGAGATGGCTGGATGGCATCACTCAATCAATGTACATGGGTTTGGGTGAACTCAGGGAGTTGGTGATGGACAGGGAGGCCTGGCGTGCTGCGACTCCTGGAGTTGCAAAAAGTCAGACACGACTAAGCAACTGAACTGAACTGAACTGAATTGAACCAATTACATAGGAGGTTTCTTTCCAGTCAGCCCACCTCCAGCTTCTCCAGGCCAACAACCTCCAATCAGTGACACCTGCAGCCTTCTCTCTCTTTTTTTTTTTTTTTTTTAAACCATAAACTCCTCTGACTGCTTTTGAGTCTCCGCCAAAACCTACAGGGTGGTGGCTGGCTCATTTTCTACAGCAAACTCTGGATAAATAGCCTTTGCTAGGTCTTCATTTATTTCCACATGTATTTTAATCTTTCCTCAAAGTTTTCTCCATAGGTAAACTATAAACCTATATATAAGAACAGTGAGGCAGAGATCCAATCTACTCTTAAAGAATCTAATGGAATTGAGTTTACTAAACATCTTAAAGTACATTCATGTAGAAACATGAGTTAAAAGGTAAAAAAGGGATGATAACTATCAGATTATTAAAATGAATGAACCACAATTCTAAGTGCTTTACATTATTTTGTTCACAAACAACACTTTGAGAAAGTGCCTATTATTCCCATTTTAAAGATGAGAGAGTTGAAATATTTGAGAGATTAAATTACTCAGCTAACCCCTGAAATATATCATTGTCTTCAAGTTATCAGGTAGCAGAGGAAAAATTTTAACCTTGGTAATCCAACTGTGTACACTTAACTAATGCATTAGACTGAATCTAAAATTAAGAATGACTCAAACTTCTGTAGCCTATTTGTGAGTTTTTAAACACAGAATGCACAAGCTACCATGAGCTACATTGTAGCTATAATGTAAGCTATATTATTGTTTATTTGAATAGCTGTAGTTCCTATTGCTCAGAAATACTAAATTACTATTATAAAAGTAGTTTTGAATTAATCATTTACTTTATGTTTATAGAAATTAATAGAAATATGAAACTTCTAGAAGTTCCATGCACTTAGGTTATAATTTATATTTTCAAACACTTGCTATGAAACATAATTTATACCATAAACTTCACAATTCTTGCTTAGCAATTAAATACTGTATAATAAGCTTTATCACTCTATACTTTCAAAAATCACAACAAAACTATTTTCTATATATTTATATATGGTGATACATACCTCCAACTATCAAAAATTAACTTAGAATAGCTTTTTATTTCTTACATCACCCTTCAATGTTGAAGACCCTGAAATATTTGATGAGAGACCAGTTTCTTCCCCCATTATTAAAACTAATATAGAGACAACCCAAGTCTTAGAATCAGACTTTGAATGAGCTTGAATTGTTATAAATACCAAAAACTGGTGGCTTAGCCAACAGAAACTTATTTCCTCATAGTTCTGGAATCTGGAACTTGGAGACCAAGTTATACATATATTCATTCTCTTTTAGATTTTAGGCCTTTTCTCATATAGGTTATTAAAGAATATTGAGTAGAGTTCCCTGATCTACACAATAGTCTTTATTACCAATTGTATATATGATACTGTGTATATTTTTTTTTAATTTTATTTTTACTTTATTAAGGTTATTGGCTTTAATAATGAAAATACATATGCTGTTGTTAGAAGAACAGAATAAAAATAATCAAGATTATAGAAATCTTTCTTCTCACAACAGCATATGTATTTTCATTATCAAAGCCAATAACCTTCTATTTTCCCTTTAAACTTTCCAAAGAGACAAAAAAAGTTTTCTAAGTTAAAAAATATAATGTCAGCAATTGTAACTATTGCATTTTGAATATCAGAAATTAATATGCATTTCTTCATTAAAACAAACATTGATTACTGAAAGCAAAATATTGCTGAAATTGATTTTGGTTGAAGAAAAACAGGCCCCTATTTTTTCCCAAATAATGCCAATCCATTTTCATTTGGTGGTTTTTGTTTTTTTTTTTTAGAAATGGGCTTGCAAAATGACAATGAAATGAGAGACTGAAGCAATTATCCACACCATTCAGATCAAATAGACTTTCATTAAAAAAGAGCAGATGGTATGGGTAGAAATTGTAGCTTGAAGGCTATGTTCCTCACATACTATGTATGGAAATTGTTTCTTCAGTGCATTTATTTCAAAACAGACTACACCTCCTCTAATAGATGAGTTTATTTGAAATGTTAAATGGTAACTTATAGTCATAAATTACACTTCCCAACCATTTAAAATAATAAAAAGCTATCTACACTTATCAAGTTCACCAAATTGTAGTAAAATAGGTACTTAATATAAATGTTTTATCCAGGGGCCTGACATTCTAAATGGACATCCTGCAGGCTTCCACACAATCTCCACAAAGATATATCAGGAAAAATGACACACAGTCACCAAAGGATGCAAAATAAATGTATTACTCACAGAGTAAACAACAAAACAATTCCTCTTAAAAGAACCTATTGAGTTAAATCCTGAGTAAAACAAGAGTTAGGGATTGGGGGCAAGTAGCTCTGGTCTTTATTGCAGTTAGATATTGGAGCCATTTGAAGGTTTGAACAGTTTTAATTCCCTACAAACACCAATGGAGAGGGTTCAAGAAGACTCTTGAGTATCCTTGGACAGCAAGGAGATCAAAACAGCCAATCCAAAAGGAAATCAACCCTAAATATTCATTGGAAGGACTGATGCTGAAGCTGAAGCTCCAATATTTTGGTCACTGGATACAAAAACTGTGATGAAAGTGAAAAGTGAAGTCGCTCAGTTGTGTCCAACTCTTTGTAACCCCATAAATGTAGCCTATCAGACTCCTCAGTCCATGGAATTTTCCAGGCAAGAGTACTGGAATGGGTTGCCATTTCCTTCTCCACGGGATAAATTGTGTTAGAAGCCACCAAGAAAGATATGTCCAACATGTAACCAAAGAAGAATAAATTCAAGAAGTGCTGATATTGCATAATGTTGCTTTCTTTCTCAAATAAATACAATGTTTTATTAACTTCTAAGCTTTCTTTAAAAGCAGAGACATTACTTCCCCAACAGTAGTCATGTATGGATGTGAGAGTTGGACTGTGAAGAAGGCTGAGCGCAGAAGAATTGATGCTTTTGAACTGTGGTGTTGGAGAAGACTCTTGTGAGTCCCTTGGACTGCAAGGAGATCCAACCAATCCATTCTGAAGGAGATCAACCCTGGGATTTCTTTGGAAGGAATGATGCTAAAGCTGAAACTCCAGTACTTTGGCCACGTCATGCGAAGAGTTGACTCATTGGAAAAGACCCTGATGATTGGCGGGACTGGGGGCAGGAGGAGAAGGGGACCACAGAGGACGAGATGGCTGGATGGCATCACCGACTCAATGGACGCGAGTCTGAGTAAACTCTGGGAGCTGGTGATGGACAGAGAGGCCTGGTGTGCTGCGATTCATGGGGTAGCAGAGTCAGAAATGACTGAGTGACTGAACTGAACTGAACTGAAGCTTTCTTCAGGAAAGATATTTGACACACACACACACACAAACACACACACACACATATATATATATGTGCCATTTCCTTCTTTAAGGGGTCTTCCAACCTAGGGGTTGAACCCTGGTCACCTACATTGCAGCTGGATTCTTTACCATCTGAACCACTGGGAAACATAAATACATATGTTATGTAAACAACATATGTATACATAGGTGTATATATATATATATGTCTCTGAATTTCATATAAATGAAAATAATAGAATATCTATTTGTGTGATTTGAAATATTTGGTCAATATTATATTTTAAAGATAAATCCACATTCAATTATTACTCTTTCATTTTCATAACTATATTAATATCCCATTGTGTGAATATAACACAATTTATGTAATCATTCTAGGATGTATGAACATAATGCATAATACATGTGCAAGAGTTCTTCAGTGAACAGAAGAAGCATATCTGGGCTATAGAATATTGACATGTATAAGTTTACCATTAATAGCAATTCACTAATTTGGTGTTTATAAAGACTTTACAGAACTTTGCTACCACAAATAATGAGAAGAGAGCATATATATATATATATGTGTGTGTGTGTGTGTGTGTGTGTGTGTCTGTATGACTTCTTTAGTTGTCCAGATGCCCTATATTTCACATACTTGTATTTAATTTATGGCATAACAGTGAGCAGAAACACATTAATCAGTAAGATCAGTTTTAGCACCTTCAGAACTCTGTAACATTGAATTTTTTTTTCTATGTCTTACCATGGAAATACATCCCCCCTACTCAATTAACAGTTATAACAGGACAATTCCTAATCTATCCTAAGAAGTATATTTAGCATTACATTTAAAGTACATGAACAATGGCTGATACTACAAGTAAAAAAAAAATTATCACTTCCTAAAATACAGTACATGAAAACTACTCACTATAAATTCTATTTCTTTCCATTTATCAACATTTTGTCTTCTCTTAGACAGAAGCAGCTGGCAATACTGTTTTCCCTGGGGTAGACAAGCTGAACATTCTCTGAAGCCACATGAAAGAAAGGTAAATGTACTTATCCGAGTGGAAAATATGGCAAGCACATACATTATTCACGACAGCGATAGTTCTTGAATCAACAAATATGATGAAATATTTTCAAAGGTAGCCGTCTATGGAGATCAGCATACACACACAAATCCAAAAGGAAATCTTATGAGATTGAGCTGGTTAATTCAATCCAAAAGTTATTTTATCTGAAACATCTATGAATAAAGGTTGCAGAAACTAGAGGAACTTTGTTTTCTTCTCTGTCAGAGATCTTCTCTTTGTGTGAGTAAACCAAATATACAGTCAATGAAGAAATCCTTGTTTGAGAATTCAGAAGCTTTTTTTTATGTGTGTATGTGTATTTTGTTCTAATGAAAAGTATACAATTAGATATCTATTTGAGAGAACTTATCCTTAGAGGATCTAAGACATTTTATCAAATCACTCAAAGGAAAGTTTAATACTGAAACTCATGATCATTGCTGTCACAATAAAAAAAAAAAAGAAATCTGCATTCATCTCACTAAAGCAGGTTACCTCAGAATTCATTGAAATGCAAGATCTTCAGTAGATTACTTAGCTTTCATTATAAAACATAGGGCTCTCAAATTGAATTATGTTTGATGAACTACTGCAAATAATTCCTTCTTGTGGCACTTTAATTTTCCTAGCATATCTTCAGTTTAAAGAGTATTAGCATAAGATTTAACATTGTTATGTTACATATTTAAATTTACCTACTTAATCAGATATATTTAACCAACTTTTATTTAAATATTTAATTGGAATTATTTTGGTTAGCATTTTGGATCAGCCAAAAAGGGATTGAATTGCTACATACTGAATTTGTGCATTCACTAAATGAATATGTTCATATCCAGGGTGGCTGTTAGTCATTTGCTTTCAAAAATCATTTTTACAGTGAGAATATAACTTTTAAAAGTCTAAAACTGAGTGCTTGAAAAAATTTAGTGCTTTGTTATTCCATACAGAATATGCAGTCATAAATTAAACTTGAGAAGAATAATCAATACATAGAAAGTTTATATTTAATATAAATTCAGCATGAGTAGAAGTGAGATTAGAGAGAAGACAGATGGATAAATAAATAGGGGAGAAAATATCCAAAATCTTATCTCTACTTAGAAATGTTTGTGATTTTTTTTTCTTTATTTATATCTTCAGTTTCAAAAATCTCACATAGCATAAATTACATTTATGCAAAAATGTTTAAATGTTTACAACTTTTACCTCTGTAATGAGTAATGACAAACTATTCTTACATTACACACACTCATAAGCACAGAATGATAAGGAAAAAGCTAAAGTCCTCTTACATGGTGTTTCTTGACTGGACAGCTATGTATTTTTCATGGGAAGGTTCATATTTCTATGAGGTAAGGCTATATCTGGCACTTTGACAATAATCTCAGACCTGAACAATATTGTTCACAATCAATGGTTACTTATTCAGAAGAGGAAGTAAAAGCTCTTTTGATGAGGTGAAAGAGGAGAGTGAAAAACTGGCTTAAAACTCAATATTCAAAAAGTTAAGTCCCATCACATCATGGCAAATAGATGGGGAAACAATGGTAACAGTGGGCAACTTTATTTTCTTGGGCTCCATAATCACTGAAGATGGTTACTGCAGCCATAAAATTAAAAGAAGTTTGCTCCTTGAAAGAAAAGCCATGACAAACATAGAGAACTAAAAAGCAGAGACATCACTTTGCTGACCAAGTCCAAGTCAAAGTTTTGGTTTTCCCATTAGCCATGTACGGATGTGAGAGTTGGCCCATTAAGAAGGCTGAGTGCTGAAGAATTGATGCTTTCAAAGTGTGGTGCACGAGAAAACTCTTGAGAGTTCCTTGGACAGAAAAGAAATCAAACCAGTCAATCCTAAAGGAAATCAACCCTGAATATTCAATGGAAAGACTAATGCTGAAACTGAAGCCCCAATACTATGGCCACCTGATGCGAAGAGTCAACTGGAAAAGACCCTGATGCTGAGAAAGATTGAAGATAGGAGAAGGGGATGACAGATAATGAGATAGTAAGATGGCATCACCAACCCAATGGACATGAGTTTGAGCACACCCCAGGCAATAGTGAAGGTCAGAAAACCTGGGATACTTCAGCCCAAAGGGCCCTAAAGAGTCAATCACAGCTTAGCTACTGAACAACAATGCAGTAGGTGACCTAGCTGCCTCTGAAGAGACCAAACTTTTTTTTTTTTAATTGATATTTTTCTAGATATATCACTTAGTGGAAAGATTGAACTTCCTGACAATTATTTTAGAGTTAGTAATATTTTTTTTTTATGTCACACATAGCTGAGAAAGACAATTATGTATTCAGTGAAAGGATCTGTAAACGCTGGATTCCAGTACTGTTCATGTTATCTGTTCTAATGTGGACACACAGTGAAGGGAAAGAAAAGTCCAGTGACAAAAGTAAAGGGTTACTTGGGAAAATGACAACACAAAAGAGGAAGAGAAGTGAGGCTGGATAACTGGCAAAGATGTAAAGTGGGAAGCCCTCCTGGGCTGATATTTTTGTCTCAAAAGAAGCATCTGTGAATGCTCCTGAGAATTCTGCTTTACAATTTGTCTTCCTGATGCAGCACAGAGGTAATGTTTTCTCCAGGTCGTGTCTGCCAGAACAGATGCTTCTCTATGAACAGCTGTTTCATATGCATTCTTTTTACACAATATCAGAGTCAGTTTACTTCTTTAGGTCATCCTGAGCATCATTTTTCCTCATTACAAGTGACAATTAAGGAAAGCTAATATATGTGACTTGACTACTCAGCAAGATGGGAAAATCAAATGTGGTGTCTCTAAAGCCTTCTAGATTGTAGCAGGACTGTACGTTCTGCTGTCAAAACAATTAACCCTTAATAAAATTTTCTATATCAGTGGAATAACAAGTTAAATATAGCCTGGTTGTACCCAGAATCTTGACATTGATAGAAAGTTTATATTCTAAGACAAAATATGTTAACAATTCAATGGCATTAATTTGCAGTAAAATATAATATATATATATATTTTAAATATAATATGTAATATAATATATACATAAATGTAAGATACTGGATATCAGCTCAGAAGATGGAGAGTTAGTTTATATATGTAGAATCTTCCTTTTAATAAAATTACCAAAGAAAGGGATCAAATTCTCATCTAGAGCAAAATTAGAAAAAGCTCACCAACATTCTACATATTTTGAAATATCAATGTGATATAAGTAAATTTAGAAGAAACTTATAGAAAATAAAAGTAGCCAGCTGGTTTGGTGGTGCTGAATTCTTTCAGCTTCTGCTTGTCTGGAAAGCTTTTAATTTCCCCTTCATATTTGAATGAGATCCTTGCTGGGTACACTNACACCCTCTCTCTGGATTGTCCCCGTGCATCAGTCCCAAGCATCCTGCATCCTGCATCAAACCTAGACTGGCGATTCGTTTCACTTATGACATCATACATGTTACACTGCCACCCTTTATTTGCAATGTTGAATGGAGTTGTTTCCTTAATTTCTCTTCCTGTTTTCTCATTGTTAGTGTGTAAGAATGCAAGGGATTTCTGTGTGTTAATTTTATATTCTGCAACTTTTCTATATTCGTTGATTAGCTCTCATAATTTTCTGGTGGAGTCTTTAGCTTTTTCTATGTAGAGGATCATGTCATCAGCAAACAGTAAGAATTTTACTTTTTGTTTTCCTATCTGGATTCCTTTTATTTATTTTCTTCTGTGATTACTATAAAATTTCCAAAACTATGTTGAATAGTAGTGGTGAGAGTGGGCACACTTGTCTTATTCCTGACTTTAGGGGAAATGCTTTCAATTTTTCACCATTGAGGATAATGTTTTGCTGTGGGTTTATCATACATGGCTTTTATTATTTTGCGGTATGTTCCTTCTATGCCTGCTTTCTGGAAGTTTTTATTTATTTATTTATTTATTTAATTATCAATGGATGTTGAATTTTGTCAAAGGCTTTCTCTGCATCTATTGAAATATTCATATGGTTTTGATCTTTCAATTTGTTAATGTAATGTATCACATTGATTGATTTGTGAATATTGAAGAATCCTTGCATCCCTGGGATAAAGCCCACTTGGTCATGATATGTGATCTTTTTGATATGTTATTGGATGCTGTTTGCTAGAATTTTGTTAAGGATTTTTGCATCTGTGTTCATCAGTGATATTGGCCTGTAGTTTTCTTTTTCTGTGGCATCTTTGTCAGGTTTTGGTATTAGGGTGATGGTGGCCTCATAGAATGAGTTTGGAAGTTTACTTTCCTCTGCAATTATCTGGAAGAGTTTGAGTAAGATAGGTATTAACTCTTCTCTAAATTTTTGGAGAATTCAACTGTGAATCCATCTGGCCCTGGGCTTTTTTTGGTTGGAAGATTTTTGATTACAGTCTCGATTTCTGTGCTATGATGGGTCTGTTGATATTTTCTATTTTGTCCTGGTTCAGTTTTGGAAAGTTAAACTTTTCTAAAAATTTGTCCATTTCTTCTAAGTTGTCCATTTTATTGACATAAATTGCTGATCATAGTCTCTTATGATCCATTGTACTTCTGTGTTGTCTTTTGTGGTTTCTCCATTTTAATTTCTAATTTTGCTGATTTGATTCTTCTCCATTTTTTTCTTGATGAGTCTGGCCAATGGTTTGCCTATTTTATTTATCTTCTCAAAAAACCAGCTTTTATCTCTTTTTGTTTCTACTATGGTTTCCTTTGTTTCTTTTTCATTTATTCTTGCCCTAATTTTTATGATTTATTTCCTTCTACTAACCCTGGGGTTCTTCATTTCTTCTATTTCTAGTTGCTTTAGGTGTAGAATTAGGTTATTTATTTTATTTTTCTCTTGTTTCTTGCAGTAAGCTTATACTGCTATGAAACTTCCCCTTAGCACTGATACCGATAGGTTTGGGGTTTTTTTGTTTTCACTTTCATTCATTTATATGCATATTTTTATTTCTTTTCTTATTTCTTCTGTGATTTGTTGGTATACAGAAGTGTTTTGTTTAGTCTCCATGTGTTTGTATTTTTAATAGTTGTTGTTGTTGTTGTTGTTGTTGTTGTTGTTGTTTTCCCCTTGTAGTTGACATCTAATCTTACTGCTTGTGATCAGAAAAGATGCATAGAATAACTTCAATTTTTTTTTTTTAATTTACCAAGGCAGACTTATGACCCAGGATGTGATCTATCCTGGAGAAGGCTCCGTGTGCACTTGAGAAAAAGGCGAAATTCATTGTTTTCAGGTGAAATGTCTTATAGATATCAATTAGGTCTAACTGTTCCATTGAGTCATTAAAGTTTGTGTTTCCTTGCTAATTTTCTGTTTAGTTGATCTATCCATAGGTGTGAGTAGTGTATTAAAGTCTCCCACTTTTATTGTGCTACTGTTAATTTCTCCTTTCATACTTGTTAGCATTTGTCTTTTTACATGTTGAGTGCTCCTATATTGGGTGCATATGTATTTATAATTGCTATATTTTCTTCTTGGATTGATCCTTTGATCATTATGTAGTGTCCTTCCTTGCCTCTTTTCATGACCTTTATTTCGAAGTCTATTTTATCTGATATGAGTATTGCTACTCCTGCTTTCTTTTGGTCTCCATTTGCATGAAGTATCTTTTTCCAGCCCTTCACTTTGTCTGTATGTGTCCCTTGTTTGAGGTGGGTTTCTTGTAGACAGTATATATAGGGGTCTTTTGTATCTATTCAACAAGTCTTTATATTTTCGTTGGGGTATTCAACCCATTTATATTTAAGGTAATTATTGATGTGTGATCCAGTTGTCATTTTCTTTGTTGTTTCAGGTTCGACTTTATAAACCTTTTCTGTGTTTCCTGTCTAGAAAAGACCCTTTAGCATTTGTTGAAGAGCTGATTTGGTGGTGCTGAATCTCTCAGCTTTTGCTTCTCTGTGAACCTTTTGATTTCTCCTTCATATTTGAATGAGATCCTTGCTGGGTACAGTAATCTGAATTGTAGGTTTTTCTCTTTTATCACTTTAAGTATGTCCTGCCATTCCTTTCTGGCCTGAAGAGTTTCTATTGAAAGATCAACTGTTATCCTTATGGGAATCCCCTTTTGTATTATTTGTTGTTCTTCCCTTGCTGCTTTTAATATTTGTTCTTTGTGTTTGATCTTCATTAATTTGATTAATATATGTCTTGGGGTGTTTTGCCTTTGGTTTATCCTGTTTGGGACCCTCTGGGTTTCTTGGGCTTGAGTGGCTATTTCTTTCCCCATTTTAGGGAATTTTAACTATTATCTTATCAAGTATTTTCTCATGGCCTTTCTTTTTGTCTTCTTCTGGGACTCCTATGATTTGAATGTTGGTGTGTCTGACATTGTCCCAGAGGTTTCTGATGTCGTCCTCATATCTTTTAATTCTTTTTTCTTCTTAGCTTCATTTATTTCCACCATTCTATCTTCCACCTCACTTATCCTATCTTCTGCCTCAGTCACTGTTGGTTCCCACCTGAGTGTTTTTGATTTCTGTTATTGCATTATTCATTATTGACTGACTCTTTTTTGTTTCTTCTAGGTCCTTGTTAAACATTTCTTGCATTTTCTCTGTCCTTGTCTCCAGACTATTTATCTGTAACGCCATTTTGTTTTCAAGATTTTAGATCATTTTTACTATCATTTTTCTGAATTCTTTTTCAGGTAGACTCCCTATCTCCTCCTCTTTTGTTTGGTTTGGTGGGCTTTTATCATGTTCCTTTACCTGTTGAATATTTCTCTGCCTTTTCATTTTATTTAAATTGCTGTTTGGAGTGGCCTTTATTTATGCTTGAAGTTTGGTTTCTCTTTATTGTGGAGGTTTGTCCCTGTGGGTGGGGTTGGACTAGTGACTTGTAAGGTTTCCTGGTTAGGGAAGCTTACATCAGTGTTCTGGTGGGTGGAGCTGGATCTCCTCTCTCTGGAGTGCAATGAAGTATCCAGTAGTGAGTTCTGAGTTGTCTATGTGTTTGGTGTGACTTTTGGCCACGTGTATTTTAATGATCAGGGTTATCTTCCTGCATTGTTGGAGGATTAGCTTGATATGTTTTGCTCTGAAACCTGTTGGCTCTCAAGTGGAGCTTGGTTTCAGTGTAGGTATGGAGGCTTTGGGGTGATCTCTTGTCAATTAATGTTCCTTAGAGTCTGGAGTTTTCTTGTGTTCTTAAGTTTTGCATTTAAGCCTCCTGTCCTTCACTTTCAGTCTTATTCTTACAGTAGCCTCAAGACTTCTCCATCTGTACAGCACCAATGTCTAGGTTAATGATGAAAAGATTCTCCACAGTGGGGGGCACCCAGAGAGGTTCACAGAGTTGCATGGAGAAGAGAGGAGGGAGGAGGGAGATAGGGGTGACCAGGAGGAGAAGAGGAGGGATAAAAAGGGGAGAGAGCAATGTAGCCAGTAATCAGTTCCCTATGTGCTCTCCATAGTCTGAAACACTCAGAGAGGTTCACAGAGTTACATAGAGAAGAGAAGAGCTAGAAGGAGATAGAAATGACCAGGAGGAGAAGAGGAGGAATAAAGAGGAGAGAGACAGATCTAGCCAGTAATCATTTCTGTAAGTTTCTCCACAGCCTGGAACACCCAAAGAGATTCACAGAGGTGGGTAGAGAAGAGAAGGAGGAGGGAGGAGATAGAGATGACCTGGGAGAGAAAAAGGAGAGTTAAAAGGGGGAGAGAGCAACCAAGCCAGTAATCACACTCCTAAGTAAAAATGGGTACTGAAGATTGGATTCTTAAAGGTACAAAACTGATAACAAATATCAAAAAGCAAAGATTAAAAATCTTGAGGTTAGACTCTCAAAAATAGAATATTAAAAAAAAATCACAAATTATAAAAATTATATATATGAAATTTGCCTTAAAAATAAGGTGTTTTTTTGCAAGGTAATAGTAGGTTACAAAAATGAAAATTAAAGGAGTAGTAAAGAACTTAAAAATAATAAAAAAATTAAAAAACTTTAAATAATAATAGTAAAATATATCTAGGAATTTCTCTGGAGCTTTTGAGGGCAGTGTGGGGTCAGTTCAATTTCAGATAGTTCCTTTTTTAAGCTTATACTTGTTCTCAAGGTCTATAGGGCCATTCCAATGTAGTCAGTGCTAACTACAGGGTTTTAATCTGTTGCACCTGTCACTTCCAAAGCAGTTCCCTCTTTGTTTATTTTGGCTTCCTCTGTTTGCAAGTCTCTTCAGGGTCTAATTTCCACCCTAACACAAGGGGGCGAAGGTGGTCACTTATTTAAGCTAACTTGTTCAATTGTGCTGTGGGGAGGGAGGAACACTGCAAACAAATATCACTGGCGTGTGTAGGGAGGGCTCACAGTGTCTGGGTCACACTGGGTTTGCCCCAGCTCATGGCACATGTGCTTTTCATGGTCTACACTGCTCAGGCTCCAGGTTGCTCTGCAGGGGAACTATTGAAAGCTGGCCCTGGGTGTGTGCACGTCCCTAGTCTAAGTTGCTCAGGTTCAGGTTCTCAGATGCTCCACAAAGGTACAGACTGGCTGGGCATGTGTTTTGTGCCCTTTCCAGGTTTGAGCAGCTCAGGCAACCAGGTGCTTGGCAAGTGCACTCTCCCAGATGTGCAGTTGGTCGTATCACCTCTGAGGTCCCAGATCCTCGGTTTCCTGGGTGCGCAGCAAGAGCACCATCTCAGGTGCGCTGTGTGTCTCCTCTAGGGAGGTGATCTCTGACTGCAATGCTCCTGGTGGAAGTCAACTGTCCAGGATCTCAGGAAGACTTGGTTCGCAACTGGGAGCCTGCTCACAGTTTGGTGGAGGATGCCCTCTCTGGGGCTGAGAGTGCCGCTCGCCTTCTGGCTCTTTCTGTCACCTGTGTGCCTCTCTGCCTCTGGTGGGAGGAGGCACTGGTCTGCAGCTGGCTAGCTTTCCTCTGGTATTTGTACAATCCTTTGTTCTATGAGCGGGTCAGGCTGTGTCTTATAGCTTTGCAAGAGAAAGTTCTCTCTCTCTCTCTCTTTTTTCTCTCTCTGGTTGTCCCCCAGTATGGTTGCTATCTTAAGTTAGCTCCCTCAAATTGTCCTCTGGGCATTCAAGCCCAGTCCTTACCTTAAGCATGCAGCCCACACCTAGGTAGGGCTGTGCGCAGCCCCTGTGCACAGTTGGCAGATGCCAGCATCAGGGCTACTTCTGTGCAGGGAGTTGTGTTTAGGCACATAAATTGTGGGGTTTTTGTTTGTTTGTTTTTTCCTCCTTGTTATGTTGCCCTCTGAGATTCCAAAACTTCCCACAGACCCACTGGTGAGAGGGTTACCTGGTGTTAGGAAACTTCTCCTCTTTCATGACTCCCTCCCCTGGATGGGTCTCTGTCCCTAACTCTTTTGTCTCTCTTTTTATCTTTTATATTTTGTCCTACCTCTTTTCGAAGAGAATAGGCTGGCTTTCTAAGTGCCTGGTGTCCTCTGCCAGCATTCAGAAGTTGTTTTGTGAAATTTTCTCAGTGTTCAAATGATCTTTCAATGAATTTGTGGGGTAGACAGTGGTCCTCCCGTCTTATTCCTCTGCCTCTTTGGACCACTCAGATTATTCACTTCTTTAAAAAGGCTGTTTTTAGTCTATTTCTTATAATTTTGTAATAAAATTTTAATAACAAAAATAATAGTTTTCCATCTTTTGATCTAAAAATGTGTATGTGTGTGTCTTTATAGATGTAAGAATCTAAGCAGTTTTAAAGTTGGTCAAAATTGAAAGATCAGATCTTATTAAAATTAAATTCGTTTTAGAATTTTATTTTAATTTCAGATGAATAATTTCATTGATTCATTTTAGACTACTTAGAGAAAGCATCAAATTCACTACTTTCTTATAAATCCTTTTGTTCACATTAAATTTTGTTCTACAACAAATCGTTTTTTTTTTTTCATTCTGCTCTTGCCACTACAAATCACACTGCTGCTGCTGCTAAGTAGCTTCAGTCATGTCCAACTCTGTGCGACCCCAGAGATGGCAGCCCACCAGGCTCCCCCGTCCCTGAGATTCTCCAGGCAAGAATACTGGAGTGGTTTGGCATTTCCTTCTCCAATGCATGAAAGTGAAATTGAAAGTGAAGTCACTCAGTGGTGTCCGACTTCTAGCGACCCCATGGACTACAGCCTTCCAGGCTCCTCCATACATGGGATTTACCAGGCAAGAGTACTGGAGTGGGGTGCCATTGCCTTCTCTGGCAAATCACACTACTATTCATCATTAGATTTGTGACATACAGTTAACAAGGCTGTTGCGACAGAATCATAGCTCTGCCCCTACCTTGAATAGAAACCAATTACATTTATCTAAGTTTCAGAAGGAAGCTTCAAAGAGGAAAAAAAAAACCAAGAACTGGTTGGAATCAACTAAACCCAAGATAACAGAGTATTTGACTTCCAGTAAATCTTGAACTTCATTACATACTCACTGTCATACATTAACAGGCTAAATGACACACCCACCAGAGCTGTGACAGTTCATGATTGCCGTGACAACAGCTGGACAAGCTCATAGGAGGACTGAGAAAGAGAGTTTGCATTAGCTTCAGGTTCAAACGACAGCCTGTTCTCTAATAACACATGAGTATTCCTCCTACTTTCCAGTTTTCTCTCTTTTACCTGGACCCTCCTGTATATTTGGTGTCTTTGCCCAAACTGGATTAAGAAGTTTGTTTGGGAACCAGATTCCCACTTCTCCATTCTTTGGCCACTGAATAAAGCTTGTGCTGTTCCAGTCTGGACATCTGTTTTGTTACTGGCTGTGTAAATTTGATTGGATAAAGAACTTCCCTGGCAGTCACAAGGGGTCTGGTGTTTTGCCCAGACTCAGACACAGGTGTAGATCCTGTTGACCAACTTAGTAACAATATCTTGTACTAATCTCTTTCTCATTTATGTTTTCTAGTTGTAACTATCACGTTATGAATTTCCACTTGATTTTGCATCATCAGCGCATTGTTGTTTTAGTCACTAAGTCGTGTGGACTCTTTTGCAACCCCGTGGACTGTATGTAGCCCTCAGGCTCTTCTGTCTATGGGATTTCCCAGGTGAATACTGGAGAGGGTAGCCATTTCCTCTCCAGGGGATCTTCCCAGGGATTGAGCTTGTGTCGCCTGCATTGCAGGCAGATTCTTTACTGCTGAGCCACTAGGGAAGTCCATCAGTCAGTTCAGTTCAGTTCAGTCACTTAGTCATGTCCCACTGTTCGTAGCCCCATGAATCGCAGCGCGCCAGGCCTCCCTGTCTGTCACCAACTCCTGGAGTTCACTCAGACTCGCGTCCATCGAGTCAGTGATGCCATCCAGCCATCTCATCCTCTGTCGTCTCCTTCTCCTCCTGCCCCCAATCCCTCCCAGCATCAGAGTCTTTCCCAATAAGTCAACTCTTCGCATGAGGTGGCCAAAGTACTGGAGTTTCAGCTTTAGCATCATTCCTTCCAAAGAAATTCCAGGGCTGATCTCCTTCAGAATGGACTGGTTGGATCCCCTTGCAGTCCAAGAGACTCTCAAGAGTCTTCTCCAACACCACAGTACAAAAGCATCGATTTTTCGGCGTTCAGCTTTCTTCACAATCCAACTCTCACACCATACATGACCATGGGAAAAACCATAGCCTTGACTAGACGGACCTTTGTTGGCAAAGTAATGTCTCTGCTTTTCAATATGCTATCTAGGTTGATCATAACTTTTCTTCCAAGGAGTAAGTGTCTTTTAATTTCATGGCTGCAGTCACCATCTGCAGTGAGTTTGGAGCCCCCAAAAATATAAAGTCTGACACTGTTGCACATACTAAATCTAAATTAATTTTTTATTATTTAAAATTTCAATTTTATTATAATTAAGATAATAATAAATATTTCCACTTTTTTACTAAGTACAATTTACTTAGGTATCACTATAACTCTTTGCATAATATGTTCAATTAAATATATTACAATGTTCCATCAGTGTGTAGAAATAATCATTCAAACAGAATCAACCTAACACTGACTAGATCAGGTTTGTGCTTACTTGTAATACTAAAAATGAAGCATATACCCAATGTACACTATAATAATATTTTATGTGATGCAAAGGTTAAAATGACATGTAGTTTTACTGAAACAATAAAGCTTATGCTTAAAGGAAAAATATTTTTTACTCCTTCATTTTTTACATTTCAATTTATTTTTTAAAAATATGAAATTCTATATTAAGTACCTGGTCACATTTAACTGGCTTAATCAGTCACATTTCAAATGTCCAACAGCCATACATGGCTAGAGGTTACTGTATTAGAAAGCACAGATATAGAATCTTAAAGGAGTCTATGAAATAAAAATATAATTTCTAGAGCTACAAATAACATTAAAAAATGCCCACTGAGCAATTTAAAATGTTAAACAATTTAGGTGAACTAAATATTACACTTAGTTATGTTCAATAATATTTACACTTTTCTGCTGCTGCTGCTACTGCTGCTGTTGCTGCTAAGTCGCTTCAGTCGTGTCCAACTTTGTGCGACCCCATAGATGGAAGCCCACCAGGCTCTCCTGTCTCTGGGATTCTCCAAGCAAGAACACTGGAGTGGGTTGTCATTTCCTGCTCTAATGCATGAAAGTGAAAAGAAAAGTGAAGTCGTTCAGTCGTGTCTAACTTTTAGCGACCCCATGGACTGTAGCCTACCAGGCTCCTCCATCCATGGGATTTTCCAGGCAAGAGTACTGGAGTGGGTTGCCATTGCCTTCTCTGTTACACTTTTCTAAGGGGAGTTATTTGAAGAGCTGTTTGAATTTGGCATAGCTAATTTAAAGATTTTTTTATATTAATGCAATAGATACCAATTAACATTTTATTGAAATGACTAACCTTATTCTTAATTATATTTCTATCACCATAATAATATTACTCTGTTCTCAGAGAATGATGTTGATCCATATGTGTCTGACTCTGCAATCCCATGGACGGTAGCCCACCAGGCTCCTCTGTCCATGGGATTCTCCACACAAGCATATTGGAGTGGGTAACCATACCCTTTTCCAGAGGATCTTCCCAACTCAAGGATCAAAATTGGGTCTCCTGCATTGTAGGCAGATTCTTTACCATCTGAGACACTAAGGAAGCCATTTGATCGATACATAATCTTGTTAACTTATGATGCTTTTCTGTGGGGCAGCTAGAAGTTTTCTATTTTAATAATACGTCCTTATCACCATATGTTATTTTGTTTAACTGGAGGATAACTGCCAAGCAGGAGATGCAGGTTTGATCTCTGGGTCAGTAAGGCCCTCTGAAGAAAGAAATTGCAATCCTCTCTGGATTCTTGCCTAGGAAATCCCATAGACAGAAGAGCCTGGGGGGCTACAGTCCATGGGGTCACAAAAGAGTCAGACATAGCCTGGAGACAAAACAACAAATCGCTTTACAATTCTGTGTCAGTTTCTGATGTACAACAACATGAATCAGCCAGGCATGTATGTGTGCTAAATCATTTTGGTCATGTCCAACTTTTTGCAGCCCTACAGACTGCAGCCCACCAGGTTCCTCTGTCCATGGGATTCTGCAGCAAGAATACTGGAGTGGGTTGTCATGTACTTCTCCAGGGGATCTTCTGGATCCAGGGATAGAACCAGGGTCTCTAATGTCTCCTGATTAGCAGGTTGGTTCTTTACCACTAGTGCCAACTGGGAAGCCCTCGAATCAGCTACAAGTATACAATCTTATTTGCTATTTACTCGACATGAAAAGCTGGCTTAAAACTCAACATTCAAAAAACCAAGATCATGGTATCCAGGCCCATTTCTTCATGGTGAATAGAAGGATAAAAGTAGAAGCAGTGACAGATTTTATTTTCTTAGGCTTCAGAATTACTGCAGATGATGACTGCAGCCATAAAATTAAAAGATGCTTGATCCTTGGAAGGAAAGCTATGAAAAACTTAGACAGCATATTAAAAAGCAAAGACCTTGCAGGCAAAGGTCCATCTAGTCAAAGCTATGGTTTTTCCAGTAGTCATGTACAGATGTGAGAGTTGGACCATAAACAAGGCTGAGCACCAAAGAACTGATGCTTTCAAATTGTGGTGCTGGAGAAGACTCAGAGTCCTTTGGCCAGCCAGGAGATCAAGCCAGTCAATCCTAAAGGAAAACAGTCCTGAATATTCATTGGAAGGACTGAGGCTGAAGCCAAGGCTCTAATACTTTGGCCACCTGATGCAAAGAGCTGACTCATTGGAAAAAACCCTGACACTGGGAAAGATAGAAGGCAAAAGAGAAGAGGGCAGCAGAGCATGAGGTGGTTAGATAGTATCACCACCTCAGTGGATGTGAATCTGAGCAAACTCCAGGAGATAGTAAAGGGCAGGGAAGCCTGGCATGCTGCAGTTCATAGGGTTGCAGAGCCCACTGTCTTGCTGGGGCTTCTTTGCCATTGGACACGGGGTATTTCCTCCAGCTTAATGACAGACAATCTTGATACAAAGCACCGTTGAGATCTACTTGTCTTGTAGGTGCCCAAGACAAGCCTCTTGTTATGTTCCCTTGCTTATTAAATCCTGCACCTACCAATCTGGAGTAGCTCTGCCCCTTTCTTCAGTCTCTTCCCTGCCTTCTATGGTGGGGGGCCAGCTTCAGATTTTATCTGAGGAAGCTCCCAAGGTTGAAAACCAGTACAAAATAATTACATCTATTAGAAAATTAAATGAGAAAGTATATGTCTTTTAATAGAATGTCTCACACATGATAATTCAAAATAAAGTAACTATTATTATTTTTCTAATTTCCAATGCTAAAATTTTCTAAGTTCACATAAACTAACACACAAATGAAAATAGTATTTATTTAACTTTATTCTGATCATGACAAATATCTCAAACCAACCAATACAAGTGATTTTGTCTAGAGTTTAAAAAAAAAAAAAAAAGAATGTTCTGTCAATGAGTTATTTAAGATAATGGACTAAAATATTTTATTTATGTAAATCATGTGTGTCTAAAATATTTACATGAAAAGAAAGTTATTTGCAATAAACTACATGAAAGCTATTTTCTAATTACATGTTAAATATTCTTTGCTCTCCAGAGTTCTGCACTTTGATTACAGGACACATTTTTATTAATATAAAGGTTAGAAATGATACTGATCAAAATTAAATCTACAGTATAGAGTATAAGCTTAAAAGGTTGTTCCCAAATTTAGGGAAAAGCAAATATTAGATCTAAAATAAAACATGTCAAACTTCTAGATCACAATATTCTTCACCAAATGTCCTCGGAAAGGTTAAAACAATTTGAATTCCCTCTAGTTGCACAAGAATGATAAATTTATAGACCCTCTAACAGCACTGATATTTTAAAATGTTTTCAAACTAATAAAATGAAATGTCTCCATTATGAAGTGTTTCCCTTTTATGAGAAATGTTAAGCCATTTATATTATTTTACCATTGATATGTTTGGTCTTTTTCTACCTTCCTGATTGATTATTATATTGCCTTGTTCTTCATGGTGATTTATAACTATTGTTCTATGTCCTATTTTCTCTTGTATTTCTTGTATTAAATTGAAAAATAGATTGCTATTTTTGTTCTAGTAGCAAAACAGTCTTGGCGAATTTACCTATCTTTTTCTATCAGTATACTGTATTGCTTAATTAAAGCTATATAGAATAAAATAAAGTCATATAATTTAATATTTGTCTAAATTACCATATAATTTTATAAAAAATTATAGTGATAAATGTGTCTATATATTTATCCATAAACACTTAACAGAAAAAAATAAACTACTTCTAGTAATCAACCATAGATATTGGGTATACTAGTCAGTATACTTCCAGTAGTAAGTGGCAAAAGTGATTTCTAACTTGCCTAAGCGAAAAGCAAACAAATGAAAGTTAAGTGGGTGAGGGATGGTGAGCCATATTAGCTGATATAATTGAAAATTCCCATTATGGCATCAGTGCACAGTTCCCTTTCTTCTCTTGACTTAATTCTCAAACTTTATGTGTTGGCTCTGTACCACAAAACTGTATCCTAATTGTCAAACAACAACAACAATTGCACATCCTTTTCCCAATATTTCCAAAGAAAGTCCTGACATGATTCCTCTTCATTTTAATTATGTCACTTATTTGCTACTGAACTATGGCTATGGGAAAAGAATAAATTTGATTAGCTTCAATTTAGTTCACTTCAGTCACTTAGGCTAGATCAAATGCTTGTCCTTCAAATATGAAATTAAATATGAAATGAGAAATGGGAAATTATGATACTTATAGAAAAATCATTAAGCTGTTACTTAAAAAAAGGAAAATGGCTATGGGGCAGCAACCAACCATGAAAAAACAATATGTACCAAACAATTAGATTATAGACATATTTTAAAGAATTATTTTCCTTTTTGTATTATTAAAAATATTTTAAATGTGAAAAAATTCATTAAAATCAGAAAATATATATAAATAAATATTAGTAAGTATATTGCATGTTCTTTTACATATGTTGATAAAAGAAGAAAAACTCCTCTTAAAAATTAAATATAANTGGAAAAGTTGGCTTGAAGCTCAACATTCAGAAAACGAAGATCATGGCATCTGGCCCCATCACTTCATGGGAAATAGATGGGGAAACAGTAGAAACAGTGTCAGACTTTGTTTTTTTGGGCTCCAAAATCACTGCAGATGGTGACTGCAGCCATGAAATTAAAAGGCGCTTACTCCTTGGAAGAAAAGTTATGACCAACCTAGATAGTATATTCAAAAGCAGAGACATTACTTTGCCGACTAAGGTCCGTCTAGTCAAGGCTATGGTTTTTCCTGTGGTCATGTATGGATGTGAGAGTTGGACTGTGAAGAAGGCTGAGCGCCGAAGAATTGATGCTTTTGAACTGTGGTGTTGGAGAAGACTCTTGAGAGTCCCTTGGACTGCAAGGAGATCCAACCAGTCCATTCTGAAGGAGATCAACCCTGGGATTTCTTTGGAAGGAATGATGCTAAAACTGAAGCTCCAGTACTTTGGGCACCTTATGCGAAGAGTTGACTCATTGGAAAAGACCCTGATGCTGGGAGGGATTGGGGGCAGGAGGAAAATGGACGACCGAGGATGAGATGGCAGGATGGCATCATGGACTCGATGGACGTGAGTCTGAGTGAACTCCGGGAGTTGGTGATGGACAGGGAGGCCTGGCGTACTGCGATTCATGGGGTCGCAAAGAGTCGGACACGACTGCGCGACTGAACTGAACTGAACTGAACTGAATTAGCTTCCAATTGAAATAAATAAATTTAAATTAAAAATAAACATAAAAAACAATAGAAAAGAGCCATAAAAAATAAAAACAAAAGTATAAAAAAATAAAGAAATCAACCTGAAGCTGTATACAAGAAATTCACTTTAAATATAGTAACATATGTAGTAGGAAAATAAAAGAATGGAACACACACACACATACACAATTACCATGGAAATGTTGTCAAAAGAAAGCAAGAGTAGTTATATTAATATCCTATAATATACTAGACTTCAGAGTGAAGAAAATTACTAGGGACAAAGAGATTCAACCAATCAAGAAGTCGAGGCAATTCTAAATGTTATGTATCTAAAATAACAAAATAGCCACAAATTATGGGGAAAAAAATTACAGAGCTATAAGAATACATACAAAATCTAAAAACTTCTATTTGTTGCAGACTTCAACAGTCCTCATTCAACAAACAGCTGACAGAACAACTAGACAGAAAATCAGCAAAGGCATCAAACCCACCATCAAGAGACAGCACCCAACCAAGATTTTCAGAACACTATCCCACAACAACAGAATAAGCATTCTTTTCAAGCTGCCACAGAAATTATACCAAGATTGGCCAAAAGCTGGACTATAAACCAAACCTCAAGAAAATTAAAAGAATTAAAATCCTACTGGCTATGTCTTTTGACCACATTAAATTAAACTAGAAATTAATAACAGAAAGAATACAGGAAACTTTTCAAATAATTGGACATGAAATTACACACTTCTAAATAATCCCTTGGTTAAAGAGAAAGCATTGAGAGAAGATTTTAAAATAATTAAACTGAATGAAAATGAAATTTTCAATATATCAAACTGGTGGAACACCACTAAAGCAGTATGGAACTGGAAATGTATGGCTTTATATGCTTGTATCAGCAAAGAGAGGAGATCTAAAATCAAGTAAATTCCTGTCAGAAGAAAAACAAAAGTCAAAGTGAATAGGAAAGAAAAAATAATAGCAAAAAGAACAGACTGCACTGGAACTTATAAAGAAAAATGATGAAAACTAAGAGAACAAAAAGATTAAAATGTTAATAAAATTTTCAAAATTCTAGCAAGACATGTAAGGAGAATAAAAAGAGAAGACATACTACTATCAGGAATGAAACAGGAAAGAGACTCTGCAGACATCATAAGGATGATAAGGTAATACTGCAATCAAAGCTACTCGCATAAATTTCACAGTTTGATTTAGTGAAAAAGTAAGAACTACTTCAACAAGCATTAAATATAAAATAAATAATGTGAATAACCTTATAACTACTAAAGTAATGGATCTCATACTTTGACATCCCTGGAAAAAGAAATTGTCTTTTTGCTCTCATTGGAGAATTCTATGAAGTGTTTAAAGAAGATTAGCATCAATTCTATAGATTCTCTTCAAGGGGAAAAAAAAAAAAAAGAATAGTGGAGGGAACACCACCAACTCATTCTTTGAAGCTAGCACTACAACGACACTAAAGTCAGACTAAAGAAGTACAGAAAAGGAAAATAAATGAATAGAGAGAAGAAAGAGAGGGAAAGAAAGAGAGAGACAGAGAGAGAGGGAGGGATAGATAAAGGAAGCAAGGAGGGGAGAAAGAAAACTATAGACCAATATCTCTTCATTATGGTATAAACATATTCAAGCAAAATATTAGCAAATTGAACTTAAACTATCTGAAAATAATTATATATCATGATCAAGAGCATGCAAGACTGATTCAATATTCAAAAATTAGTCGTCACAATCCACCATAATAAGAGCATAAGAAGAAAAATATGTGATCATATTAATTTATTCAACAAAATCAACAAAATCCCACATCCATTCATAAAACCTTTCAGAAACCTGGAGAGGGAATTTCCTCAACTTATAAAGAACATTTAGGAAAACCCAGTACTACCACTATACTTGGTGAAAGACTGATTGTTCTCCTTATGAAATCAAAAGCAAGACAGAATTTATTACTCTTATCTCTGCTACTCAACATAATTCTCAAAGTCTAGTCAGTGCAATAAAGGAAAAAAGGGATATGAAAGACAAGTACAGTAGGGAGGAAGAAACAAACTTTTGCTATTTTCATATAACAGAATTTTCTGCATAAAAAGACCCTAGGAATCTCTAAGACATTCTCTCAGACTTAATAAGTGAATTCAGCAAGTTCATAGGATATAAGGTTAATATTTCTATACAATAGTCATGACCATGTGGAAACTGAAATGAAAAATACAATTTTATTTGTAATTTATTAAAAATAAAAATACATAGGTATAAATTTCACAAAACGTGTATAAGATTTATATGCTGGATACAACAAAACACTGCTGAACAAAAGATATTTTAGTTAATGAGCTAGCTGGATAGCAAATAAACACATGAAAAGATGTTAAACATCATTAGTATTAGGAAAATGCTAATTGAGACTACTATGAGTATCATTATACATCTATGATAAGAACTGAAAAATAAATAGTAACACCATGAAATGCTGGTGAAGATGCAGAGAAAATAGATCACCCATACACTGCTGATGAAAACACATTTTAAAACTTGTGTCCAGGTTTGATGCATGAGACAGGGTGCTCAGGGCTGGTGCACCGGGATGACCCTGAGGGATGGGATGGGGAGGGAGGAGGGAGGGGGGTTCAGGATGGGGAATACATGTATATCCATGGCTGATTCATGTCAATGTACGGCAAAACCCACAATATTGTAAAGTAATTAGCCTCCAATTAAAATAAATAAATCAATTTTTTAAAACTTGCATTCATATGATTATGAATAATTATATTTTTCATGCTATTTGGAAGACTTTATTGCATATTTCAGACATGAATTCCTTACTAATTTGAAATGTTGTGTTTACCTATTCACATTTAAATATGTGAAAACTGAAAATAGTCACATTTTTAATGTGTACTCAATGGATAAATATGTGTATGACCCGAGCATGTAACTCGGGTCATGAATGAATGAATTAAGTTAATGAATTATGGATCACACTAACAACATATGAAACAGAGAGACTGCTCATTAAAGAAGAAATTCAGTGATAAAGGTAAGCAAGAGAACAAATAAGTATACCTGATTCTCTGCAGAAATCTTGAAGATAGATGTGGAACTCCATATGGAATGAGATCTGAAGCTTTGAAACAATCCTCCTTAAAGGACAATGGATTCACCAGATAGTATGCGGTTGACACAATTTTGAAAAATACAGTATATTACTATTTTCAAATTAGAGCTATTTTTGTGAAATAAACAGAATTAGTTTCTTCAATATTGAAAAAAGAATGTAAAGCAAAGATTAAAAAGGAATGAGTGCATTTTAAACTTTCGATTATAATAGCTTTCCTTGGGGCCCACAGTCTAATTTTATATAGGCAGCTCTTTCCCTAGCACTGATATACTTGTACAGTTTAATATATTTTAAAACAATATGTGTTTGAAAAATTAAGGGCCAGGAGAGGGTGTGGAGAAAAGGGAACCCTCTTACACTGTTGGTGGGAATGCAAATTAGTACAGCCACTATGGAGAACAGTGTGGAGATTCCTTTAAAAATTGCAAATAGAACTGCCTTATGATCCAGTGATCCCACTGCTGGGCATACACACCGAGGAAACCAGAATTGAAAGAGACACGTGTACCCCAATGTTCATTGCGGCACTGTTTATAATAGCCAGGACATGGAAGCAACCTAGATGTCCATCAGCAGATGAATGGATAAGAAAGCAATGGTACATATACACAATGGAGTATTACTCAGCCATTAAAAAGAATACATTTGAATCAGTTCTAATGAGGTGGATGACGCTGGAGCCGATTATACAGAGTGAAGTGAGCCAGAAGGAAAAACACCAATACAGTATACTTACACATATTTATGGAATATAGAATGATAAAAGGGAACCCTCTTACACTGTTGGTGGGAATGCAAATTAGTACAGCCACTATGGAGAACAGTGTGGAGATTCGTTTAGAAATTGCAAATAGAACTGCCTTATGATCCAGTGATCCCACTGCTGGGCATACACACCGAGGCAACCAGAATTGAAAGAGACACATGTACCCGAATGTTCATTGCAGCACTATTTATAATAGCCAGGGCATGGAAGCAACCTAGATGTCCATCAGCAGATGAATGGATAAGCAAGCTGTGGTACATATACTCAATGGAGTATTACTCAGCCATTAAAAAGAATACATTTGAATCAGTTCTAATGAGGTGGATGACGCTGGAGCCGATTATACAGAATGAAGTAACCCAGAATGAAAAACACCAATACAGTATACTTACCCATATATATGGAATTTAGAATGATGGTAATGATAAACCTGTACGCGAGATAGCAAAAGAGACACAGATATATAGAACAGCCTTTTGGACTCAGTGGGAGAGGGAGAGGGTGGGATGATTTGGGAGAGTGGCAGTGTAACAAGTATGATATCATAAATGAAACAAATTGCCATTGTAGGTTTGATGCAGGATGCAGTATGCTTGGGACTGATGCATGGGGATAATCCAGAGAGATGGTGTGGGGAGGGACGGGGAGGTGGGGGTCGGGATTGGGAGTTCATGTACACTCATGGCTGATTCATGTCAATGTATAGCAAAACAAATACAGTATTGTAAAGCAAAACAAACTAAAAAATAAAAATTAATTAAAAAAAAAAGCATCAAGAAAGCAGCCACCAGCAATGTAGAAAGAGTGTTCTTACCGGAACCCAATTATTCTGGAACCATGATTTCAGATTACCAGCATTTGACATTGTGAGAAAATAAATTTCTATAGTTTAAGCTACATCAGTGCAGTTCAGTCACTCAGTCGTGTCTGACTCTTTGTGACCCCATGAATTGTAGCATTCCAGGCCTCCCTGTCCATCACTAACTCCCGGAGTTCACTTGGACTTACATCCATTGATCCGTGATGCCATCCAGCCATCTCATCCTCTGTCATCCCCTTCTCCTCCTGCCCCCAACCCCTCCCAGCATCAGAGTCTTTTCCAGTGAGTCAACTCTTCACATGAGGTGGCCAAAGTACTGGAGTTTCAGCTTCAGCATCATTCCTTCCAAAGAAATCCCAGGGTTAATCTCCTTCAGAATGGACAGGTTGGATCTCCTTGCATTTCAAGGAACTCTCAAGAGTCTTCTCCAACACCACAGTTCAAAAGCATCAGTTCTTCAGTGCTCAGCCTTCTTCACAGTCCAACTCTCACATGCATACATGACTGCAGGAAAAACCATAGCCTTGACTAGATGGACCTTAGTCAGCAAAGTAATGTCTCTGGTTTTGAATATACTATCTAGGTTGGTCATAACTTTTCTTCCAAGGAGTGAGTGTTTTTTAGTTTCATGGCTGCAGTCACCATCTGCAGTGATTTTGGAGCCCCCAAAATAAAGTCTGATGGGGAGGGACGGGGAGGTGGGGGTCGGGATTGGGAGTTCATGTACACTCATGGCTGATTCATGTCAATGTATAGCAAAACAAATACAGTATTGTAAAGCAAAACAAACTAAAAAATAAAAATTAATTAAAAAAAAAAGCATCAAGAAAGCAGCCACCAGCAATGTAGAAAGAGTGTTCTTACCGGAACCCAATTATTCTGGAACCATGATTTCAGATTACCAGCATTTGACATTGTGAGAAAATAAATTTCTATAGTTTAAGCTACATCAGTGCAGTTCAGTCACTCAGTCGTGTCTGACTCTTTGTGACCCCATGAATTGTAGCATTCCAGGCCTCCCTGTCCATCACTAACTCCCGGAGTTCACTTGGACTTACATCCATTGAGTCCGTGATGCCATCCAGCCATCTCATCCTCTGTCATCCCCTTCTCCTCCTGCCCCCAACCCCTCCCAGCATCAGAGTCTTTTCCAGTGAGTCAACTCTTCACATGAGGTGGCCAAAGTACTGGAGTTTCAGCTTCAGCATCATTCCTTCCAAAGAAATCCCAGGGTTAATCTCCTTCAGAATGGACAGGTTGGATCTCCTTGCATTTCAAGGAACTCTCAAGAGTCTTCTCCAACACCACAGTTCAAAAGCATCAGTTCTTCAGTGCTCAGCCTTCTTCACAGTCCAACTCTCACATGCATACATGACTGCAGGAAAAACCATAGCCTTGACTAGATGGACCTTAGTCAGCAAAGTAATGTCTCTGGTTTTGAATATACTATCTAGGTTGGTCATAACTTTTCTTCCAAGGAGTGAGTGTTTTTTAGTTTCATGGCTGCAGTCACCATCTGCAGTGATTTTGGAGCCCCCAAAATAAAGTCTGACACTGTTTCCACTGTTTCCCTATCTATTTCTCATGAAGTGATGGGACCAGATGCCATGATCTTCGTTTTCTGAATGTTGAGATTTAAGCCAACTTTTTCACTCTCCTCTTTTACCTTCATCAAGAGGCTTTTGAGTTCCTCTTCACTTTCTGCGATAAGGGTGGTATCATCAGCATATCTGAGGTTATTTATGTTTCTCCCGGCAATCTTGATTCCAGCTTGTGTTTCTTCCAGTCCAGCATTTCTCATGATGTACTCGACATAGAAGTTAAATAAGCAAAGTGACAATATACAGCCTTTACATACTCCTTTTCCTATTTGGAACCAGTCTGTTGTTCCAGGTCCAGTTCTGACTGTTGCTTCCTGACCTGCATACAGATTTCTCAAGCCACAGGTCAGGTGGTCTGGCATTCCCATCTCTCAGAATTTTTCACAGTTTATTGTGATCCACACAGTCAAAGGCTTTGGCATAGTCAATAAAGCAGAAATAGATGTCTTCTGAAACTCTCTTGCTATTTCCATGATCCAACGGATGTTTGCAATTTGATCTCTGGTTCCTCTGCCTTTCTAAAACCAGCTGAAATATCTGGAAGTTCACAGTTCATGTACTGTTGAAGCTTGACTTCGAGAATTTTGAATATTACTTTATCAGTGTTATGAGATGAGTGCAATTATGTGGTAGTTTGAGCATTCTTTGGCATTGACTTTTTTTGGGATTGGAATGAAAGCTGACCATTTCTAGTCCTGTGGCCACTGCTGAGTTTTCCAAATTTGCTGGCATATTGAGTGTAGCACATTCACAGCATCATCTTTCAGGATTTGAAATAGTTCAACTAGAATTCCATCACCTCCACTAGCTTTGTACATAGTGATGCTTCCCATGGCCCACTTGACTTCACATTCCAGGATATCTGGCTCTAGGTGAGTGATCACACCATCATGATTATCTGGGTCAGGAAGATCTTTTTTGGACAGTTCTCTTGTGTATTCTTGCCACTTATTCTTAATATCTTCTGCTTCTGTTAGGTTCATACAATTTCTGTTCTTTATTGAGCTAATCTTTGCATGAAATGTTCCGTTGGCATATCTAATTTTTTTGAAGCGATCTCTATTCTTTCCCATTCTATTGTTTTCCTCTTTTCCTTTGTATTGATCATTGAGGAAGGCTGTCTTATCTCTCCTTGCTATTCTTTGCAACTCTGTATTCAAATGGGCATATCTTTCCTTTTCTCCTTTGCTTTTTGCTTCTCTTCTTTTCATAGCTATTTGTAAGGCCTCCTCAGACAGCAATCTTGCTTGTTTTGCATTTCCTTTTCTTGGGGATGGGCTTGATCTCTGTCTCTTGTACAATGCCATGAACTTCCAGCCATAGTTCATCAGGCACTGTGTTTATCAGATCTAGTCCTTTAAGTCGAATTCTCACTTCCACTTAAAAATCATAAGGGATTTGATTTAAATCATACCTGAATGGTCTAGTGGTTTTCCCCACTTTCTTCAATTTCAGTCTGAATTTGGCAATAAGGAGCTCATGATCTAAGCCACAGTCAGCTCCCAGTCTTTTTCTTGCTGACTGTATAGAATTGCTCCATTTGGCTGCAAAGAATATAATCACTCTGATTTAGATAATTACCATCTGTGATGTCCATGTGTAGAGTCTTCTCTTGTGTTGTTTGAAGAGAGTGTTTGCTATGATCAGTGTGTTCTCCTAGCAAAACTCTATTAGTTTTGCCCTGCTTCACTCTAAGGCCAAATTTGCCTGATACTCCTGGTGATTCTTGACTTCCTACCTTTGTATTCCAGCCCCCTATAATGAAAAGGACATCTTTTTTTGTGTTAATTCTAGAAGGTCTTGTAGGTCTTCAAAGAACCTTTCAATTTAAGCCTCCTCAGCATTACTGTTAAGGGCATAGACTTGGATTACTGTGATATTGAACGATTTGCCTTGGAAACAAACAGGGATCATTCTGTTGTTTTTGAGATTTCTTCCAAGTACTGCATTTCAGACTCTTTAATTGACTGTTATAGCTACTCCATTTCTTCTAAGGGATTCTTGCCAATAGCAGTAGATATAATGGTCATCTGAGTTAAACTCACCCATTCAAGTCCATTTTAATTTGCTGATTTCTAAAATGTCAGTGTTCACTCTTGCCATCTCCTGTTTGTCTACTTCCAATTTGCCTTGATTCATTGACCTAACATTCCAGGTTCCTATGCAATATTGCTCTTTCAGCATCTGGCTTTGCTTCTTTCATAGTCACATCTACAACTGGGGGTTGTTTTTGCCTGCCTCTGTCTCTTCATTCTTTCTGGAAAATCATTGAAGATGGTGACTGCAGCCATGAAGTTAAAAGATGCTTACTCTTTGGAAGAAAAGTCATGACCAACGTAGACAGCATTTTAAAAAGCAGAGACATTGCTTTGCCAACAAAGATCTGACTCATCAAGGCTATATTTTTTCCAGTAGTCCTGTATGGATGTGAAGTGGACTCTAAAGAAAGCTGAGTGCTGAAGATTTGATGCTTTTTAACTGTGCTGTTGGAGAAGACTCTTGAGAGTCCCTTGGGCTGCAAGGAGATCCAACCAGTCCATCCTAAAGGAAATAAGTCCTGATATTCATCGAAAGGACTAATGTTGAAGCTGAAGCTCCAATACTTTGGCCACCTGATGCGAAGAACTGACACATTTGAAAACACCCTGATGCTGGGAAAGATTGAAGGTGGGAGGTGAAGGGGATGACAGAAGAGATGGTTGGATGGCATCATCAACTTAATGGACATGAATTTGAGTAAACTCAGGGAGTTGGTGATGGACAGGGAGGCCTGGCATACTGTAGTCCAGGGGGTTGCAGAGTGACAGACACGACTGAGTGACTGAACTGAACTGAGTCTATCTCATACCTGAAGATAACATTGAACTTCAGCTAAAACTATTAGAAATTTATGAAACTATATATCCTGTGAGATCTACAGGGAAGAGTTGGGAAAGGGACTTTTGATAAAATAGGTGTAAAGACCTTGGTGGGAAACAAGTGTTTAAAGACAATTATCAGAATGTCTGTTAGCACATTCCACAGCTTCAGTAAACAGGCTCTATTAGAAGTTATATGTCAGGGAATTCTTGCATTCAACATATAGTGAAGCAAGGATTTAATGATAGTCCCATGTTGAACTTTGTCCCCCAATCATTTACTCATCACTTTTCCTTGTCGTCAATAATTCAATAATCAACTATAGTTTGGGGAAATATTTTATAAAAGGGTTTTGCATAGACACAAATATAGATAAGTACACTACTATTATGATGATCTAGACCTTGAGTATGACCTACATAGAGTACTCTGAAAATACTAGATTCACACAAACTTTCACACTGAGGAATGGAATATTTCCTGCCATATCAGTAAACTAGGATGTAACGATCATCAGTAATTATGGCCCTCCAATTGTGAACTCCTAGCTCCAAAGGCACTCAGCAAGGAGAAGAATACCTGTGCGATCTGGTAGCCATCAGTCTGCAGTCATTCCCTACAGTGCGCACTGAGGAACTCCAGATGTGAACAATGAAGGATACTGGCCCAGATAGCTGAGATGCATATGGAGGGAATGATTTCAGTGAGCTCAGACTCTTGCATCTCCTATACATAAAAAAGTACTAAATTCCTTAATTTGAGATATCTGATTTTCTTTAATTAACAATAACCTTTTGATGATCAGACTACCTGTCCTTTGTTTTAAATATAGCCTGCTCCTCTCCTTGTCTCCTCTGAGCAGTTCTCTCAGGGTTACTTGAGATGTTGCCTCCGGACTTAAGTCCTAAAATTTTCTTTCAAATAAGATGTAAATTTCAAGTTTTAGATTGCAACTATTTTTTAAGTCTATGACACTGTCACAGAATTTTTGAAAAATAAATACTAAAAGTATAAATAATCAAAAACTATTATCATTGCATCAAGGAAATTTAATTAAGCAACTCAATTAATAATAAGTTAACAAAAGAAGGCTCATTGCTCTTAAGAAATTGGAAAGTTTAAAAACTATTGTAGTTGTTCATAAACAATAAAGAGTTATCAATGTCTAATGGAAAATTTTCATCATTGAATTAAGTTAAAAAATTAAATTAAAATACCAAAAAATTAAAAATTAAAGCAAATTAAATTATTTTCATATGACTCAGTAAAAAATAATTTAATGAAACACAAAAAGTATGTATTCTCATTTTGTTTAATACAGGTTACAATTTTTTATACTATAAAATTATGACTGAACACCATTGGGTTTAGTACCTTCAAGAATTAGACTTAAAGTCAGAGTTCATTGGTAAAATATTTGCTGTGTTAAATAATTTCTGTTCCTCTCTGTTTCCTAACCCATAAAAGGAGGGTAATAAAAACCCTTGTAAGAGGTTTGCTATAAGGAATAAAAGATAATAAAAGTGAAAATTATTTTCACAGTGTCTGACTTACATGAGGCATTCAATAAATTTTTGACATGATTTAAGAATACTCTTACAACAAGAAAATATTTTAAATATATATGTGTGCTTCACTGCTCCCTAATGAAACAGCATAGCAATAGTTCCTGCTTCATGAACACTGACATAAATCTAGACTATTAATTAAGTGACCATAGATTTAGGGACAATGAGGAGGGGCAGATGATGAATTTGGCAAGACAGGAATCAGTGAACATTTAGAGACCAAAACCATCAGAATCAATCTTCCTACAGTTCTCAGGAACACAAATTTGCAGATAGCTGTGGAAAGAGTAATGAAGGATCTGCTGCTAATTCTGATGAAACCTTTAATCCAAATTGCAATTCTACTTTTTATCCTAACTTTATCCCATGTCATCTCTGATTCATGTCTGAACACACTACTCCTGTAACCAAGCAGGGCACTCTAGGGCCTTTCTTCCCTCAAATTCCTCTGCTGTAGCTCCTCTCTGATGTACCTGCTGCTGCTGCTGCTAAGTAGCTTCAGTCGTGTCTGACTCTGTGCGATCCCAGAGACGGCAGCCAACCAAGCTCCCCCGTCCCTGGGATTCTCCAGGCAAGAACACTGATGTACCTAGATAATATTATATGAGGCACATTTCCTGCGATTTTCAGTTTACCACCAAATGGAAGAAATTAACTACTTGATGCTCATGAATGCATAGCCCCTAGACTTTCTGAAACCTAAGGAGTGATAATGCTAACCACCCTGTTACCTCATCACCAACCAATCAGAGAATTGAGCATGAACTGATCACATACCCTGTAAACCCCTCCCTCACCTGGCCTTTCAAAATGCTTCTCTCAAACCCTTCAGGGACTTTGAAGTTTGTTTTTGGAGTTTCTTCCTTTCTTTTCTTTAGCACAAGCCACTGCCTGCTGTCTCCTTGCATGGCCCTACAATAAATCTTTCTCTGCTACAAATTCTGATGTTTCAGTATTATTTGTTCCCTTTGTGCAAAACTTGTGTTGGTAACTCTCCTACCCTTAAGAAATTTTGAATGTATATCTTTTTCACATCTGTTTGTTTCTTCTGTATGATTTCTGTAACAGATAATGGACATTCCAAATCTAGCTAAGGCAGAAGTTATATCTGACGGAAATAGCTGTAAGAGTTGTTCCAGAAGAAAGTTCTGGTGATCAAACACAACGAGGTCCTTAGAGTCAAGCTACAGTGAGAAATAAAGCAGTACTGACCACACCATGGAGACATTAGCACTGCTTCTAAGTAGATGAACTTGCTCATTGTAGCCTGATCTTGATATCTTTAAAATCAAATCTCAATAATTTTTGAGGGACCTTGCGGATTATTCCATGGAATAAGGCCTTCAGAAATGCTGCCTCATATTGGTCTTTGATTCATGATCCTCAAGACTATTTTGCCATAGGAAAGTGGGCATTGCTAGAGAGAAGGGAGTTTCTTTGTAGCTTTCTTTTGTAACTTTTCTTAGCTTAAATCCTTTCCATAAATCATTTCTATCCATAAACTTCAGCCACAATTTCCAAACACGTTTTCATAAATATCTTAAAGAAATACAGCAAGGACGGTGTTGAAGGAGGTTATCAGGGAGTGTGTGACCATGACTGAAGGTTGACCTGGGAGTAAGAGACCATTCATTCACTTCCCTGTTCTTGGGGTATATGTTTGCTTGTCTCCCTGTAGCTGACATGGTTCCAAGGATGTGGCCTTGAGAATCAGGGGTTGTTGAGACCATCTTGGCTGTGTAGTGACTCATCCTCATAAAAGCCTCAGTAAGATTGTGCAGGTAGGGTCAGAGATCTACTCTCTTGCAGTTTATCAAAACTGTCATCTACCAATCTGAGGTGGTTTGCCTCCTTCCTTTGTGTCTTTTTGCAGTCTTCTTATGTGCACAGTTTCAGATTTCACCTGTGGATATCCCAGGGTTATGAACCAACAGAGGTTTTACAAAGAAAAATAGTCTGGAAAAGACAAAATTATAGGTATTATGGAAATATCTGTATTCATTCTCTTTCTCATTCACTCCATTCATCCACCCTTGCATCTCTATAGCTTTCTATTTATCCTACTATTACTTGGATAATGCTAAAACATCTTATAGAGTGCTTCCCAATTGGCTCAGTGGCAAAGAATCCATCTGTCAAGCAGATGAGGGTTTGATTCCTGGGTGGAGAAGATCCCCTGAGAAGGAAACGACAACCCACTTCAGTATTCATGCCTGGAAAACCTGTGGACAGAGGATCCTGGTGGACTATAGTACCTGGGGTCGCAAAAGAGTCAGACCTAACTTCCTGACTAGACAATAACAAAAACACATTAGAGAGCCAATTTTCAGTTCTGTTATTAACAAGGAACAGGAAGAAACCATACTCATTTAGAATGACATATAGAAATTAACTGTAGGTAAGAGGACAAAAATAATAAAAGTTTAAATTTGAAAGAAATTATATGTTACTTACCTTTAGAAAGTTGCTAATATCATTCTAAGAAACTTCGTTGGAGAATTTGTTAAGATCCTTACAAATTGCTTCAGGTTAGTTCTCAGTGTTTTAAGAGAGACTACTGATAAACTGGATACAAAGGGAAATTCAGCCTAAGGCATCTAGAAAAGAGATTTAGCCACTTCTTTCACTTCTTTCTGTGTACAAAATGAGTTGTTGTTGTTGTTGTTTTTGGTAAAGGGACATCCTATTATTAAATCCTGGAACTGGCCTCTGAAAATTGATCTCTGAGATATCCTATTATTAACTTTTAACTAAAAGATAATTCTAAATATTTTATATATTAATAATGCTATTATTCAGGATTTTCAATAAAGTTGAATACACATTGCAATTGATGCACACATTGCATTAGCATTGGTTCACATATCTGTAATTGATAATAATAAAGGAAATATTGGTGATTATTTCAGATATCTACATACCAGATATATATTTTATTAAGTACACACTTTTTATTTCTTTGTATCAAAATATAATCCATCAAACATAGCTTGAAGCATTTAAAAAGTTTTTTTTCAAAAGCATCAAATTTAACAAAAAATACAGGATTATAAATGATCATTGGATCATTCAAAATTAAGGCTTTAATAACTAATGAGTTAGTAGTACCATTAAAGTCCACAATCATGGCTGATTCTAGCAGATATCTTTACTCTGCTCAACTGGAGAATTGGCTCAGACCACAGGAAAAGGATATTCAAGTAGTATGAAAAAAGGAATGATCGTGTTAAATTATTCACGACTTTCATAACTAAATCAAATCTATCATCATCGTTGGTGACAAAGAGCTGACAGCCCTGTTCTCTCTTAGCACTCTCCCAATTAGCATAATATTTATGAATCAGTTTAGTTCTTAAAAGACTTAAGTATGATGAACAGATAATCAAGAGATGATTATTTCTCTATGCCACATGTGCATAAATGAATCATACATGGATATTTTAAATAATAATTGACTGAAATGCCTTGGCAAATGATTCTGTCCTATTAATGTTGTCATTAAATGTATGAAACTTGTTTGTTTTGGCCTGTTTCTTCATGCTTTGCTATTGTGTGAAAATTTTTATGTTTGACAAATAGGAAAGACCTACTCTGCCCTTTATGAAACAACAGAGAAATGTCTTTATTGCCCAGCCTGAAAAAAATGACTTGAAATTAATGACATTTGCACCAAGAAACTCAATACATCACAAGTCAGAGAAGTTAATTGATTCTGACAGTTTATTGTTACTGAGACTGATAATGTTTCCCGACTCATTTTTCCCACTCAATATCCCTTCCCCACCCTCAGATTATATGGTTATTTTAAAATGAAATTTTCTTATCTAAGCTTTGCTTGGCATTGATGCAAGACAGTATCTATTTTCTAAGGATCAGATCTTATAGTGTAACATACTTTTTGGTTTGTTTGCCTTAATTGGAGGATAATTGCTTTCCAATATTGTGTTGGCCTCTCCCATACATCAACAGGAATCAGCCACAGGTATACATATGTCCACTTCCTCCTGAAACACCCCCATAGCACCCGATCTTACAGCTCATCCCATCCTTCCAGGTTGCCACAGAGCACTGGCTTCAGCTCCCTGTGTCACACAGCAAATTCTCACTTCTGATCTATTTTGCATATGATAATGTATCTGTTTCCCTGCTGTTTTCTCAGTTCATCCCACTCTCTCCTTCCCCTACTGTGTCCACAAGTCTGTTTTCTATGTCTGCATCTCCTTTGAAAGACATGATGTACTACTCAATATGTGAGACTATATAAGATCATATATTCTTGGGATATTTACTTGGACTAATAGTATCTACTTCTTACTAGGTTTATTTTAACTTATTTTTTCCTCCACATAATATAGAATTGATGGTTAAATGATTTCTATGCCAAAAAAATACCCAGCAGATTAGTCATTTTATTTGTATAGATGGAATAACATATGTGGAAAAGGCTGGGATGTCAAAAACACTCTAAAATATCAATTGTTATTATTTTTATTATACTTTCATATTATAGGAAGAAGTCAGATTAGTTGATCTTAGTACCAATTAGTGTGAAACTTCATTTATTTTCTCAATTGTGTTTCTTAGAAACATAATTCACTGACTTCATATCATGGGACTGTTATAAAAATAACAAGAATAAATTTTAGTCACAGTTATATGGAAGTATTTGGAAAATTGGGTTTCCCTCATAGCTCAGTGATAAAGAACCCACATGCAATACAGGAGACGTGGCAAGAATCACAAGTTCGATTCCTGGGTCGGGAAGATCTCTGGGAGAAAGGTAGTTTACTCCAGTATTTTTGCCTGGAAAATTCCTTGGACAGAGGAGCCTGGTGGGCTACAGTCCATGGGGTTCCAAAAGAGTCAGACACAACTTAGCAACTAAACAATGATAATTTAGAAAACACATAGCTTAACTTATGCCAATAAGTATGAGCCTCCAGATAAGAACTCAGCCAGGCTGACATCATACCTTCAGACTTTTGACATGAGTAAAGAGCCCAGCTGTACCATTTCAAACTTTTGATCTACAGAACAGTCTGAGCTAATGAAGAGATAATATTTCAATCCAATAAATGGAGAAGAAAATGGCAACTCACTCTAGTATTCTTGCCTGGAAAATCCCCATGGACAGAGGAGCCTGGCAGGGCTACAGTCCATAGGGTCACACAGAGCTGGACATAATTGAGCATGCACATCAAACATCACAAGCCAATAAATGTGTGGTAATTTGTTGTGAAACGATTGAAAACCATCACAGAAGACTTACACTTTCCCATAGTAAACTGTAGCAAAAAAGTGTTAGCTGCTCAGTCGTGTTGAACTCTTTGACCCCATAAACTGTAGCATGCCATGTCCCTATGTCTATGGAATTCCCCAGGCAAGAATACTGGAGTGGGTAGCCATTCTACACTGGGATCTCCATTCTCCAGGGGATCTTCTCCTTTCAGGGATTAAACCCAGGTCTCCTACACTGCAGCAGATTCTTTATTGTTTTGAAGCACTGAAGAAGAACTGGTGGATGTCAGAAAGGAACCCAATTAGCTAAAACCAGTTAGCAATGCTACAGAAGAGCAGCTGGCTTGCAGTTTCATCATTATGCTCTCAGGGACACTCTGCACTGTTCTGCAGGGAAACTCAACCAGACTTCTAAGTGTTCACCATGTCTCTCCTCTTGGCACCTCCAAAATCCTAATCTTTATCTTTTCAGTAGTATGCAGCTGCCTCAACCTCCTCATTGCTTGAATAACTAGCCTCCTGTCTTGTGCAGGTTCAGAGTTCAAAAGATATCTTAAGGAGAACCAACTGAGCTTTGGTATCTTTTACTAGTTTCTCGTTATTCTCTCACTGTCCTGATCTTCAGACTCTTATCTTGGGTCTAGAAGTCAGCCAAGGCCCTGAAGAAAATAAAGTTTAAAGCATTAGCTTTTTGTTCTGTTGGATTTGTCCCTTTGAATTTATCTCCTTAAATCTTCTTGGCCTTAGTAGTTCTAAGTTGCCTTGATACAAAGATTACCGTGCTTTTATCTCTTTTATAGTGTTATTCTCAGAAGAAACATTTGTTGTGCTATCAGTGGTGTAGTGGTATAGTTTGGGATACACAAATGACATCACAATATAATGTATAATACTGTATATAAAATATATCATTTTAATAAAAATGTCACAGCTTTATTGTATATTTTAAGGAGAATAATATATTTATGTCAAAATGTATATTGACTGAGTCTGAAGGAACATGATATAGTTAATGTATAGCATTAAAAATATTTCTCTGCTTAAACAACTATGATTTTGGAGACTGCCATTTACAATTAAACTCAGAAGTTCAGCTTATTTTAATAGAATAACAAATTCCCTGGTGGCTCAGACAATAAAGAATCCACCTGCAGTGTGAGAGATCTGGCTTCAATCCTTGGGTTGGGAAGATATCCTGGAGAAGGGAATGGCTACCCACTCCAGTTTTCTTTCCTGGAGAATCCCTTGGACAGAGGAGCCTGATTGGCTACAGTCCATGGAGTTGCAGAGAGTCTCAGACATGACTGAAATGACTTTGCACAGCACAGTGATGGAGAAGACCCTCATGACCTCACTTCAATTCTCTTGGCAACAGAACTAACTTAGGACTCCCTGGATACCCCATCAGACTGAATTTTGATTGCTTTCTTTCTCTCCCTGTTTCTTTCTTTCATCTTCTTCTCTCATATGGCATTCTTGTTTTTAACAAAATCTCCATATATCCAAAAAAAAAAAAAAAGGCAAGTTACTGGTAAGGTGGAGAAATTAGAACCCTTGCTTACCATTGGAAATTGGTACACCTGTTACAGAATTTAGTATGGAAGTTCCTCAGTAAATTACAAATACAAATGCTATATGATATAGCAATCCCAGTTTTGGGTATTTGTCCCAAAGAATTGAAATCAAAATCTTAATATCTGCACTTCCCTATTTCTGCATTGTTCACAATATCTAATTCATGGAAACAACCAAAATGTCCATCAACCTATGAAAGGGCAAAGAAAATGTGGTATATACATGTAATGAAATATTATTAAGCCTTGTATAAAGAATATCCTGTGAAATGTGACAACATGTATGAGTCTGGAAGACATTATTTTAACAGTCACAGAAGGACAAACACTGCTTGACTTCACTGATATAATGGATATAATGTATCTAAAATAGCTAAATTCTTAGAAGCAAGAGAACAGAATTATGGATCCCAGGAGCAGGAAGTAAGGGAACAAGGGAACGGGAGAGCTGCTCTTCAATCTTCCCAGGTGGCGCTAGTGGTAAAGAACCTGCCTTCCGATGCGGGAGAGACAAGAGATGAGGTCCAGTCTCTTTGTCGAGAAGATACCCTGGAAGAGGAAACGGCAATCCATTCCAGTATTCTTGCCTGCAGAATCCCACAGACAGATGAGTCCAGTGGGCTATAGTTCATAGGGTAGCAAATAGCTGGACATGATTGACGCAACTTAGCACACACGCATAGGCACGTTGTTCAACAGCTGGAAAGTTGCTGTAATTCAACATAAATAAGTTCTAAAGACCTGCCATGAAACATTGTGCTTGTAGATAATGATATTTTTTTGTACACTTAAAATTTGTTAAGATGGTAGATCTCATATCAAATGTCTTTACTACAGTAAAATCATATTATAATTAAAAAAGAAGACACAGAATTAAAATTATATTTTCATTCATCCATGCTATTTCTGACTAAATCAAGAAATGACATCACATCTTGCTTTGTAATTGTGGGTGTCAGAAACCTCACTACTCCATAAAATCCCATTATGCTATCCTTAAATTTATTAGGTGCATTAGGTGCTATGTTGCTCTTTTTAACATTTATTAAAAATTTTCTTCATATTGTGTACTAGTAAATGTTGCTGTCATGTTATGATCTATTATATAAAAACTGTACAATATCACAGAAGCTATTAGAAAATTTTAATTCATAATGAATTACAAATGTTCTTTCCAATTTTCTTTTATGCAAGAGATAAATCAAACTATGTCAAGAGGTCAGTGTATGTGTTTTATTGCTCTTATTCTTCCATCACTAAGTCATGTGTGACTCTCAGGCTCCTCTGTCCTCCAGTGTCTCCTGGAATTTGCTCAAAATCATGTCCATTGAGTCAGTTATTCTATCTAACCATCTCATACTCTGCTGCCCTCTTCTCCTGTCCTCTTCAGTCTTTGCCAGCATCAGGGTCTTTTTCAATGAGCAGATTTTTCACATCAAGGGGCCAAAGTATTAGAGCTTCACCTTCAGCATCAGTCCTTCCAATGAACACCCAGGATCTATCTCCTTTAGAAAGGACTGGTTGGATCTCCTTGCAGTCCAGGGACTCTCAAGAGTCTTCTCCAATATGAAAATTCCAAGGCATCAATTCTTATGATCAAACTCTCAAGTTTGTACATGATTACTGGAAAAACCACAGCTTTGACTATGTGGACCTTTTTCAGCAAAATGATGTCTCTGATTTTTAATATGCTGTCTAAGTTTGTCATTATTTCCTTTCCAACTTGCAAGGATCTTTTAATTTCATGCCAGCAGTCACCACCTACTGTGATTTTGGAGCCCAAGAAAATAAAATCTGTCACTGCTTTTGCTTTTTCTCCTTCTATTTGCCATGAAGTGATGGGGCTGGATGCCATGATCTTAGTTCTTTGAATGTTGCTTTTTAAGTCAACTTTTTTAGAGTTCTTCTTCACCCTCTGTTTTAGGTCAGCTCAAAGGCTTTATATATATATATACACACACACACATATATATATATATATTTTTTTTTTCTTTCAGAGTCTATGAGAGATTCAAAACCTGTCGTATCAAGAAAACTTCTATATAGAGAGGAAGAAAGGAGGGAACCAGAATGGGGGAGGAAATGCTTCTAGAAAGAAAGAGTAGAAATATTTGCTCTAAATCCAGTTATCAAAAAGAATACCACCAACCTGCAACATCTGTTTTTGCCACTTAGAAGTGTGAGGACAGGAAGTTACTCAGCTATTTCCTTAATGGAGAATAAAATGTTAACCTCTCATTATCACCAAGGAATGGTCTTATTTAAATTTTATTTCAAAATAAGGATTAAATTATCACAATAGTAAATGTAATAATAATGGCAATGAATACAGAATGTTAGCTTATGTTTATTAATTTTATGGCACTTTGCTAAACTTTGCTTGCATCAACTTAGAGAACTAACACTAAAAATTTAAAATCATTTTATAATTTATCTGACTGAAGCTTAGACAAATTAAAAACTTGACTAAGACTATTCAAGTTGCACTGTAGAGTTTTCGTGACTTCTGACCTCAAGAACACTAACACCCCAAGTATCTAACATGTAGTGAAGCTTCATCACAATACCAATATTGAAACATAATAGGATAAAACTCACATTTGCCCTTTGAAATGTGAATATTTTGCAAGAAAATTTTAAGATTGAAACACAAATGGCTTTAGAATAACTTTAGATACTGCTTGGGTAAAAAAAGCTATACAGTCGTTTAAAGTTAGTTGAAAATGCATACAATGAGTACAGAATCAAAATAATTGTCTTCCCAATGGAAGTCAATACACTGCTAAATATGTCTTTGTGTCTGGGATATTTTTACCACATTAAAGAGAGAATACCTCATCAATAACACATTGGGCTTTTTTAAAGAAAGTATAAAACTTGCAAATTCCAAAGAGACAAAGAGAAAATAAATGAGTAGTGAAATTGGGAAGTGCTCACAGTCAACAATATCAAAGTTAGAAGCCTGCAGATGTTTCCAAAATTGAGTAAACTGAAGAGAATAAATGGTACTAGACACTGTTAACTTTGATTTTTTCCTTTCCTTTTTTTTTCTTTTTCATTTAATAAAAAGTTGCCCTCAGTTATTTTCCTGCTTTCTAAGCATCACAAAAAGGAAGAACAGCAGGCTGAATCCTGATGTGACCTTGACCCTGTGGATAGAGCACCTGTTGTTCTGAAGAGCTTGTCTGTTTGAATGAGTGATTGATTATTCTACCCAGAGTCAAGGAGAGACACTTCAATGCTGGCTAAAAACATCCATGGGTCTATAGCTAGATTTGTTCACACTCAGTTGAATTCCTAATGTCAGGTAAAAACAGGCATGACATTTCTAACAGATTACTTTGATATTTGAATACATTGATATTCATACTCTATTAAAATCAATGCAGGCTGTGTTGTTTTGTTGTTCATTGCAAATACGTATAAAGTGATTCATTATTAAAACCCCAGTAAAGTAAATTACATATTTTTGCTTTAAAATCTTTTAACACTCTTACTGAGGTATAAGTGATATATTAAAAATGGCATGTTTAATTTTCATCATTTGATGACTTTAGACATATGCATATACCCATAAAACCATTACACAAAGTGCTAGGTGTAGTGAATATCTCTAAATTTTCTTTATGACCCTTTGATTTTATTTATTTACTTTTTCATTATAGTGGTAAGAACACAAGATCTACCCTCTTAACAAATTATTTAAGTACACAATACCCTATTATTATAACCACAGGCACTATTTTGTGCAGTTGATTTTATTTATCTTGATTTAGATCTTATTTATCTTGCATTACAGAAATTTTATAGGCATTGAACAACAACATCTCATATCTCTCTTTCTTCCAGGTCTTGGAAAGCAGCTTTCTGCATTCTATTTTCAGGATTCTGACTATTTTAGATCCCTCATCTAGGTGGAAATAGCAGCGTTTGCTCTTCTGTGACTGATATATTTCATTTACAGTAATGTCCTCCAGGTTCGTCTGTTTGTCACATAAGACAGGATTCCCTTTTTTTTAAAAAAAAGACTGAGTAACAATGGATTGTATATATAAACCACCTTTTCTCTGTCCATTTATCTGTGGATGGTCATTTCAACCATTTTCACGTCTTGGTTATTGTATATAGTGCCACAATGAACATGGGGGTGCAGATGTCTCTTCAAGATCCTGACTTTAGATCTTTTGGATAAATATGCATAAGTTGGTAGATGGCCTTTTTTTTTTTTTAACTTTCTGTTTAATACTGGAGTATAGGTGATTAGCACTGTTGTGTTAGTTTCAGGTGTACAGCAAAGTGATTCAGTTATGCATATATGTTTCTATTCTTCAAGTTATTTTTCCATTTAGATTTCTATATAATACTGAACAGAGTTCTCTGTGCTATGGAACAAAGAACTGGCTCAAAGTTTGGAAAGGAGTAGGTAAAACAGTGTTGTCACCCTGCTGCTGCTGCTAAGTCGCTTCAGTCGTGTCCGACTCTGTGCGACCCCATAGACGGCAGCCCACCAGGCTCTCCTGTCCCTGGGATTCTCCAGGCAAGAACACTGGAGTGGGTTGCCATTTCCTTCTCCAATGCATGAAAGTGAAAAGGGAAAGTGAAGTCGCTAGTCGTGTCCGACTCTTAGTGACCTCATAGACTGCAGCCTACCAGCCTCCTCCGTCTGTGGGATTTTCCATGCAAGAGTAATGGAGTGGGGTGCCATTGCCTTCTCCACCCTACTTATTTGAATTCTATGCAGAGTGCATCAAGAAAAATGCTGAGTTAGATGAATCATAAGCTGAAATCAAGATTGCCAGGAGATATATAAAAAACCTCAGATATGTAGACGACACAACCCTCATGGCAGAAAGCAAAGAGAAACAAAAGAGCCTCTTAATGAAGGTGAAAAAGGAGAGTGAAAAAGATGCTTTAAAACTCAGCATTCAAAAAAGTAAGATCATGACAACTGGTCCCATCACTTCATGGTTAATAGATGGGGAAAAAATGGAGAAACAATGACAGACTTTATTTTCTTGGGTTCCAAAATTACTGGGAACCGAGAATGCAGTCATGAAATTAAGATATGCTTGCTCCTTGGAAGAAAAGCTATGACAAAACTAGATAGCATATTAAAAAGCAGAGACATCACTTTGCTGACAAAATTCCATATAGTCAAAGTTATGGTTTTTCTAGTAGTCATATATGGATGTGAAAGTTGGACCATAAAGAAAGCTGAGAGCTGAAAAAGTGATGCTTTTGAATTGTGGTGCTGGAGAAGACTCTTGAGGGTCCCTTGGACTGTAAGGAGATCAAACCAGTCAATGCTAAAGGAAATAAACCTTGAATATTATTGGTAGGCCTAATGCTGAAGCTGAAGCTCCAATACTGTGGCCAACTGACTTGAAAACCTGACTCACTGGAAAAGACCCTAACGCTGGGAAAGACTGAGAGTAGGAGGAAAAGGAGAGGAGGAGATGGTTGGATGTCATTGTGGACTCAATGGACATGAGTTTGAACAAACTCTGGGAGATAATGAAAGACAGGGAAGCTTGGTGTGCCACAGTCCATGGGGTTGCAAAGATCAGATATGCAATAATGACTGAACAACTGTGTTCTATACAATAGCTCCTTGTTTTTCATTTTAAATAAGCAGTGTAAACATGTCAATGCCAAACTCCCTAATTATCCCTCCCATCTACCCTTGCACCAAGTAACCATATGCTTGTTTTCTAATTCTATGTGTCTGTTTCTGTTTGGTAAATTAGTTCATTTGTATCATTTTTTTGTTGTTGTTTTTAGATTTCACATATAAGCCATATCATATGATATTTGTCTTTAACTTACTTCATTCAGAATAACACTATCTAGGTATTAGCAGATTGCTTTTTATTTTTAATCATTACAAAACTATTTTAAGAATACTTAATAGGACAGGCAATACTTACAGGGAAATAAATTTTACAAACTTCAGAAAAATATTTATAGTCAGGTTTAATCCTAAAGGTAATCTTTTTTTCTGTTTGTTGTTATCTACAAGCCATCTTATTTTAAACATGGTAGGTAGTTGGTTGCATATATTTCTGTTGGACAAGTATTTACTTCATGTGTTTCATGAATTTGTGAAATAGCTAAATTTCAAAAATTGCTGAATTTGTATCTTAGAATATTTGGCTGATTGTCATTTTAGCTTGATCACTGAGGCAAACCTGATTTTATTACAAAATTAAAAAAATATAAATAAACAGACATATATATATGTATATTATAAAATATATATATTAAATTTAACATATTGTGCATATATGTAGAATAATATAGCATATTATAAATATAATACATTGTACAAATGTTACATATACATCTATTCTAAATCAATTCAGTTCAGTCACTCAGAAGTGTCTGACACTTTGGGACCCCATAGGCTGCAGCACAGCAGGCTTCCCTGTCCCTCAAACTCATGTCCATTGAGTGGGTGATGCCATCCAACCATTGTATCCATTGTCGTCCCCTTTTCCTCCTGCCTTCAAACTTTCCCAGCATCAGGGTCTTTTCCAATGAGTCAGTTCTTCACATCAGGTGAGCAAAGTATTGGAGTTTCAGCTTTAGCATTAGTCCTTACAATGAATATTCAGGACTAATTTCCTTTCGTTTGACAGGTTTGATCTCCTTGTGTCCAAGGGACTCTCAAGAGTCATCTCCAACATCACAGTACAAAAGCATCAATTCTTTGGTGCTTAGCTTTCGTTATAGTCCAACTCTCACATCCATACATGACTACTGGAAAAACCATAGCTTTGACAAGATGGACTTTTGTTGGCAAAGTAGTGTCTCTGTCTAGGTTGGTCATAGCTTTTCTTCCAAGGAGCAAGGGTCTTTTAATTCCATGACTGCAGTCACCATCTGCAATACTTTTGGAGCCCCCCAAAATAAAGTGTGTCATTGTTTCCACTGTTTCACCATCTATTTGCTATGGAGTGATGGGACAAGATGCCATGATCTTGGTTTTCTGAATGTTGAGATATAAGCTGGCTTTCTCACTCTCCTCTTTCACTTTCATCAAGAGTCTCTTAAGTTCTTCTCTTTCTGCCATAATGGTGGTGTCATATGTGTATCTGAATTTATTGATATTTCTCCTGGCAATCTTGATTCCAGCTTATGCTTCTTCACATCTTGCATTTTTCATGGTGTACTCTGCATATAAGTTAAATAAGCAGGGTGACAATATACAGCCTTGACGTACTCCTTTACCTGTTTGGAACCAGTCAGTTGTTTCATGTCCACTTCTAACTGTTGCTGCTTGGCCTGCATACAGATTTCTCAACAGGCAGGTCAGATGGTTTGGTATTCCCATCTCTTGATGAATTTTCCACAGTTTGTTGTGATCTATACAGTCAAAGGCTTTGCTGTAAGCAATAAGGTCAAAGTAGATGCTTTTATGGAGAAGGCAATGGCACCCCACTCCAGTACTCTTGCTTGGAAAATCCCATGGAGGGAGGAGCCTGGTAGGCTGCAGGCGTGGTAGGCTTCAGACCAAGGGGTCGCTAAGAGTTGGAAAAGACTGAGCAACTTCACTTTCACTTTTCACTTTCATGCACTGGAGAAGCAAATGGCAACCCACTCCAGTGCTCTTGCCTGGAGAATCCCAGGGACGGCGGAGCCTGGTAGGCTGCCGTCTATGGGGTCGCACAGAGTGGACACGACTGAATTGACTTAGCAGCAGATCCTTTTACGGAATTATCTTGCTTTTTCTATGATTCAATGGATGTTGGTAATTTGATCTCTGGTTCCTCTGCTTTTTCTAAAATCAGCTTGAACATCTGAAAGTTCATAATTCACATACTGTTGAAACCTGGCTTGGCGAATTTTGAGCATTTCTTTGCTAGCATATGAAATGAATCCAATTGTGCAGTTGTTTGAACAGTTTTTTGGCATTGTCTTTGGGATTGGAATGAAAACTGACCTTTTCCAGTCCTGTGGCCACTGCTGAGTTTTCCAAATTTGCTGACATATTGAGTACAGAACTTTCACAGCATCATCTTTTAGGATTTGAAATAGCTCAACTGGAATTCTATCACCTCCACTATCTTTGTTTGTGGTGATGCGTCCTAAGGACCACTGGATTTAACATTCTAGGATGTTTGGCTCTAGTTTAGTGACCACAGCATCATGGTTATCTCAATAAGAAAGATCTTTTTGTATAGTTCTTCTGTGTATTCTTGCCACCTCTTCTTAATATCTTCTGCTTCTGTTAGGTCTAGACCATTTCTGTCCTTTATTGTGCCCCTGTTTGCATGAAATGTTTCCTTGGTATCTCTAATTTTCTTGAAGAACCTCTAGTCTTCCCCATTCTATTGTTTTCCTCTGTTTCTTTGTACTGATCACTGAGGCAGGCTTTCTTATCTCTCTGTGCTAGTCCTGCCTAGTATATATTATTCCATATAATAGAATACTTATTTTATTATATATACATAGAAACATATTTATATATAGTGAAGTGAAACTAAAGTTGCTCAGTCGTGTCCGACTCTGCAACCCCATGGACTGTAGCCTACTAGGCTTCTCTGTTCATGGAATTTTCCAAGCAGGGGTATTGGAGTGGACTGCCATTTCCTTCTCCAATTTATATATGTCACATGCAATTAATAATTCATGTCAATTTGGTGATCTATGTGGTTCTCATTGAATTAATGAAAATTGATTGTTTAACTGAAGCATAAGAATTTAAATTAAAGGAAGGGTGGAAAAATGAACAAAATCCTCCAAATTGAATCTTTCCCATGAATTTATTTATTTATTTATTTTTTTACTGTGTAGTCGTTTCTCACACGTGTCCCTATTCAGATCACTTCCAATTCAGATGATTGAACTGAGAAAACAAGATTTAACTCTGCAGGAGCAAGTAATGTCTCTTCTCTGTTCATTCCTGCATACTTGGCTCCCAGACAGTGTCTATTACAAGACAGGTGCTCAAAAGCATATTTGTTGAATAAATTAAGTGTCCTATATACTTTAGAAACTTATCAAAGGTACTTTTAGTTTTTTTTTTTTTGTTTGTTTTCTAAGGTGAAGTAGTTGAATCCTCGGGTATATTGCTTAGAGATAACTTGAAAGTGGAAATGTGCCCCATAAAAATGAGTAGCTGAACTGAAAGTTATTTTTCATCAGGGCACTTCTTTGTGCTTTTGAAAGCATTCTTGAGGCTTTTGGTAAAAACATATGTAAAGAGATAACAATAGGAAGCTAAGTTGGACAGTACTATTAATATTAAGGCATTTGAAAAATCTGTTTCTGTTGAATTCTGAAGTCAGAATACATATAGAGCTTAAATCTTCTGTTACAGTGAATTGAAGATTCCCATTTTGACTTTCCAATTTGAACTAGTCATTCTATCATGCTGGCACAGCATTTCAAAGGAAGTATTACATCAATTAACTTAAGCAATCTGTGCAATTTTTATTAATATTTCTAACAAAGCTACATAAATTCTATTGCTAATGAGATAAAAGCATGCTTCAAGCTTGATGCAAGACTGCTGTCTTCAAACACAAGAGAATAATACCATGCCATCACACAGCAAATCAATTCATTGACTGGGTATTTACAAATCTGAGAGCAAGGTAGGGAATTGAAAAAGTACAGGGTGAAGTTTGGATAAAAATTGGAGCTTCTTTCTCTAAATTATTAGCATTATAAGCAATAAAATATCTTCTCTCTTCTCATATTCTGTTAATAGGTTTTCTAAAATCCATATTCATTACTCTGTCATGAAGGAATAATGTTTTGAACAAACTCTATTAATGAGAAAATAGATTTATGTCTCAGATTTAGCAAGTTAGCAAGCTGTCCCAGATAGAAGTGTTATCTAGGAAAAAATTTGTTGTTGTTTAGTTGCTAAGTCATCTCTGACTCTTGTGACCCCATGGACTATAGCCTGCCAAGCTCCTTTCTCTATGGGATTTCCCAGCAAGTATGTAGGAGTGGGTTGCCATTTTCTTCACCAGAGGATCTTCCTGATACAAGGAAGCCCTCAACTTCTGCATAGGTAGGTGGATTCTCTACCACTCCCAGAGAGAGCCTCCTGGGAAGCCCTCTAGGAAAAGATAGAGGTTGGCTAAAAGATATCAGGCCTGGCTGTAAACTGATTCACACTTTAAATCCCTCTATTCACTTTCTTCCCCAGCTGAGTTTTATATTTAGTTCAAATATAATAAGACATTCTATATCATCTAGGCCTACACTAACATATTCTTCTAATTAAAGTTAAATTATGGCTGCATATTTGCCTTTTAGAATTTCTCTTTCAAGGTTCTTTGCCTATTCCATGAGAAATTTTTATCCACAAGTAACATTATTTTCAATATATTTTAAATAACTTATTCTTTAATGTTCTGGAAATAAAAGTAATGATGTTGAACTCAGACTTAATTTAATGCTTGTTATGCTGACTGCTACCAATAATCAAATGAAGGGTTTAACCTTCTAGAATGGTCTCTGAATTTGCTTATATTAATGGAGAATCTTTTCTGAACTAGTAAATCAGAAAGTTCTTATATCAAAGAGATTGTGAAAAAGTAAAATCTCCCTTACTATTTGATTCTTGAGTTAATTAGGAAAACTAATCATTAATACAAATTACCGTAATGGGAGGGGTGTCTTCCAAGGTGACTGCTGCTGCTGCTAAGTCGCTTCAGTCATGTCCGACTCTGTGTGACCCCATAGACGACAGCCCACCAGGCTCCGCCATCCCTGGGATTCTCCAGGCAAGAACACTGGAGTGGGTTGCCATTTCCTTCTCCAAAGCATGAAAGTGAAAAGTGAAAGTGAGGTCGCTCAGTCGTGTCTGACTCTTTGCGACCCCATGGACTGTAGCCTACCAGGCTTTTCTGTCCATGGGATTTTCCAAGCAAGAGTACTGGAGTGGGATGCCATCACCTTCTCCATTCCAAGGTGATGCTAGTGCTAAAGAATCTTCTTGCCAATACAGGAGACTAAGAAATTAGCGTTTGATCCCTGGGTCAGCAAGATCTCCTAAGAAAGGCCTGGCAACCCACTCCAGATGCTTGCCTGGAGAATCCCATGGACAAACGAGCTTAATGGGCTACCAGCCATAGGGTCTCAAAGAACTGGATACGATTGAAATGACTTAACACACACATTTAATTGGGAATTTGTTGGTCTTTCATATCCCTGGGGACTGGCTCCAGGACCCTCCTCCAATGCAAAGGTTTCAGGATGCTCAAGTCCCATTGTTGGCCCTTTCTATCTAGAGTTCCACACCGGTAGTACTATAGCATTTACTGGGAAAAAAAAAGTATAAGTGAACCTGTGTAGTTTAAACTTATGTTGTTCAAGAATCAACTGCACTTAAATATACATTAAATATATATGACAAGCATTGTGTGATTTCAATAAAAGCCTCCTGAATTGATTCAATATGTATGCAATAGGCACTGATTATGTGCCAGTCATGGTGCCCAGGACTAGAACATAATGAAGAATGAGAGATTTGACTTTTACATGTAAAAAACTAACATTCTGAGATCGTTTTAATTTTCTTCTTGATTTAATTTCTGTAAAATATCAAAATGATTTTAAAGCTAAATAAAAAAGATGTGGATTAATATCAAAGCTCTAATGTTTAGTGTTACTGAGTGAATAATACTAACTAAATATTGATAATATTTTCAGAAATATTATTAGTATTAAGTCCCAATACAGTTTTGTTACTATTCTTATCATTACTATTTTAAAATAGAAGTAAAATATGCAATTGAGTGTGTGTGCTCAGTCACTCAATCATGTCTGACTCTGCAATGCTATGGACTGTAGCCCACCAGGCCCCTCTGTCCAGGGCATTTTCCAGGCAAGAGTATTGGAGTGGGTTGCCACTTCCTACTCCAATATCTGGGACCATTTAGTGATTATATGCTTCAGTTCAGTTTAGTTCAGTCGCTCAGTCATGTCTGACTCTTTGCGACCCCATGAATCGCAGCACGCCAGGCCTCCCTGTCTATCACAAACTCCCAGAGTTCACACAAACTCACATCCATTGAGTCCATGATGCCATCCAGCCATCTCATCCTCTGTCGTCCCCTTCTCCTCCTGCCTCCAATCCCTCCCAACATCAGAGTCTTTTCCAATGAGTCAACTTTTCGCATGAGGTGGCCAAAGTACTGGAGTTTCAGCTTTAGCATCACTCCTTCCAAAGAACACCCAGGACTGATTTCCTTTAGAATGGACTGGTTGGATCTCCTTGCAGTCCAAGGGACTCTCACTGATGCACGGGGATAATCCAGAGAGAGGGTGTGGGACGGGAGGGTGGAGGTGGGGGTCGGGATTGGGAGTTCATGTACACTCATGGCTAATTCATGTCAATGTGTAACAAAACGAATACAGTATTGTAAAGCAAAACAAACTAAAAAATAAAAATTAATTAAAAAAAAATAAATTAAATTAAAAAAAAAAAAGAGTCTTCTTCAATACCACAGTTCAAACGCATTAATTCTTCAGCACTCCGCTTTCTTCACAGTCCAACTCTCAAATCCGTACATGACCACTGGAAAAACCATAGTAAAACATGACATTTGTTTATATGGATATATAACAGCCTTAGATATTTTAAATAAGTGGTAGGAATGGAAATACAGTCAATTGATTTTCTATTTTCACTGTTGGTGGCAAATATGGTGAAATGCAAGTAAAAATCACAATTTTTTTTTCATTACATTTTTAAAGTAGATGTATACTCAAGATTTTAATAGCAAATATATTTCCTAAAAAGTGATGCCACAAAAAGTTACTGCTAACTCTTAAAAAAAAGATCAGTTATTGATGTGCCAGCTAAAATACTCAGGAAAAAGAGAATGAGATATATATGGGGTAACCTCAGTCAACAGATCTTAGGACTTGCTATGAATTTTTACAACATATATTAAGAGAATTCCCCAAATGATACATATGGTGTTCCACATGAATAAGGGAATCTATATTGTTAAAATGTGATGAAGGCACTTTTGTCTTCCTTATACAGCTGCTTCTGTTAAGCATTTATTCTTTATTAGATGAGATGTTGGCTTTTTTGATGTATACTTGACTTACATATTAAGTTAGTTTCAGGTGTACAGCACAGTGATTCAGTTATATATATATATATATATATATATATATATATATATATAGAGAGAGAGAGAGAGAGAGAGTGTCAGATTCTTTTCC